>JAVLVB010001120.1:879313-932049 GCA_032876305.1 Orestias chungarensis
TTCTCCAAACATGGCGCCTGTGATTGTGGCCAAATAATTCAACTTTAGATTCATATGTCCAGAGAATGGACTTCCAGAAAGCCTCTGGTTTGTCCAAGTGCTCTTTGGCAAAGTTTAAATGGGCGGCTTTGTTCTTTCTTGAGAGCAGAGGCTTACTTCTAGCAACTCTTTTAATGAATGCCATCTCTATTGATATTTCACCTGATTGTACAAGCATGTACATTTATCCCAGACGCTGACAGAGAGGTCTGCAACTCTGGAGGTGATGCGTGGGTTGGCCTTTACCCGCATTATTATTTTTCTGGTGCTTCTTTGTGTAAGTTTTGACAACCGTCCACTTCTGGGCACAGTTGCAGGGATGCCTAGTGCCCCCCATTTGTAAATAATTTGTCTCACAGTGGATAGATGAAGCTGGGATCTTTTGGAGATGGTCTTATAGCTTTCCCCAGACTGGTGGGCTGTCACCACTTTCTTCCTGATGTCCTCAGATGTCTCCTTTCCTCTCTCCATTGTTGATCTGGTCTTTATGCCTTGACAAAACAGTGGTTTGGTTCATTTCCTCTCCCTTTTAACCAGTGCACCTCAAAACTTTCCTTAAGGATATATCATTTGATTGGTCTGTTTAATTGATTACTCGAGCACTCACATGTGTTTCACCTGAGTCTTTTACCTGATTGTCTGTACCAGTGCAGCTGTGGTTCATTTACTTTTGCAGATGCTCTGATTCCATGCTTCATTTAGTCTGCTTGCAATTCACACATTTCCCTCAAAACAAGCAGATGGAATTAATGAACATAAACCAGACATTTCGTACACAAAGCCTGGTCATTAGAAAATAAGAAAATCATGGTTTAAAAAAGGAAATTTCTAAACTACTCAGCTAGTTCACAAACTTTCAAGCAGCACTGTAATTGCCCCAGTAATCCATGTTGTGAATTAAAAGTTTTACAATGATGTAAAGGGTGGCCCATATTTCCAATCAAGTGATCACGAGACAACACAAATGTCTGTGTCTGAATTAATGCAACGGTCTTTAACTTCTTTACCTTTGTTGTCTTTGTGTTTGCACCACAGCCTCGGAGAGCGATCTGCAGAACAAGCGCCTGAAGTTGGACTATGAAGAAATCACTCCATGTCTGAAGGAGGTCACTGTAGTCTGGGAGAAACTCCTGAGTACACCTGGCAGAACAAAAGTCAAGTTTGACACGGAGACTATACATGCTGCAGTTGCGCAAGGTACTCATTTTCTTTCTTAGATAGATGCATACAGCAGTGCCTAATGAGTCTGTTTTCCCAACTCAGAATCAACAAGGCCTGGCAAATATTGACCAAGAGGTGATGTAAGGGCTTTGCGCATGATGTTGGGTTTTCTCCTCGAAACTCATCCGAGTCACCTTAGAGTCAGAGTTTCAGTGCAGTGTTTGCCGTTTTCTACATACCAGTACACAAAAGAGTTCCAGATATTTACACACTGCTCTAAAAAATATAAGGAGCACTTAAATAACACATACTATATCCCATTGAATACTTTGTTCTGTACAAAGTTGAATGCGCTGACAGGAAAATCACACTAAAATCATCAATGGAAATCAAATTTATTGACCAATGGAGGCCTGGATTTGGAGTCACACACAAAATTAAAGTGGAAAAAAAACACTACAGGCTGATCCAACTATGATGTAATGTCCTTAAAACAAGTAAAAATGAGGCCCAGTGTTGTTTGTGCCCTCCACGTGTCTGTATGACATCCCTAAAACGCCTGGGCATGCACCTGATAAGACGGGATCTGAGAGATCTCCTCCCAGACCTGGAGTAAAGCGTCGCCAACTCCTGGATAGTCTGTGGTGCAACGTGACGTTGGTGGATGGAGCGAGACATGATGTCCCAGATGTGCTCAATCGGATTCAGGTCTGGGGAACCGGCAGGCCAGTCCATAGCTTCAATATTTTCATCTTGCAGGAACTGCTGACACACTCCAGCCACATGAAGTCTAGCATTGTCCTGCATTAGGAGGAACCCAGGACCAACCGCACCAGCATATGGTCTCGCAAGGGGTCTGAGGATCTCATTGTGTCATCGGGTCTCCTGGTGTACTGGCCTGTCTCCTGGTTCTCCTCCAGGATCTGAACACTATACTGAGAAACACAGCAAACCTTCTTGCCACAGCTCGCATTGATGTGCCATCCTGGATGAGCTGCACTACCTGAGCCTCTTGTGTGGGTTGTACAGTCTGTCTCATTTTACCACGAGTGCTACCATGAACATTTAAAAGAGACCAAAACATCATCCAGAAAGCATGGGTACTGAAAAGTGGTCTGTGGTCCCCACCTGCAGAACCATCTTTTATTGAGTGTCTTGCTAATCGCCAAAGATTTCCACCTGTTGTCTTTTCAATTTGCACAATAGCATGTGAAATTGATTGTGACAAAACTTGAAAAAGTGACCATTATAAACAAAAACACGTAAATGTAATAGTATCGGATGTATGTTATTTGGATTTTTTTTATGACATTTGTCGCTAATCTGCACCTTACTCTCCTCTCTCCCAAGCAGGCGTCCCGAGGCAGCACCGAGGCGAGATCTGGAAGTTCCTCTCTGAGCAGTTCCTGCTCAGACAGACGGTTCCCTCTCGCTCACCCTCCAATAACACTCCATACAAAGAGCTGCTCAAGCAGCTCACCTCGCAGCAGCATGCCATCCTCATAGATCTGGGTAACAAGATTGCACACGCACATGTTTACGAGCACATGTTTACAAACCCAAGTAAATGCAAATCTGTTTTGTTTTTACTGGTCTTCTGGTCTTTAAACGTTTTTTTTAATCCTGCCTTCACTTACTGCTCTTCGCAAAATTGCCTCTCTCAGTCTTTTCATGGCTCTGAAAATTGGCATATTTAAGCCCATATATTTTTACAAGGTTTTTTAAGCCTCCGTATTATGTCATAAATTTTAAGGGGTTAAATGAAAAAAAAAAGGACTTTAGCGATCATAAAGCACCATTATAATAAAAGTGTCAATGTTAACAGACACATCTTTTTTCCTCTTAGGATCATAAATGAGATCTCAAAAGAAATTGTAAAACATGACGCTCCCATATTTCATTTCTCTCTGAAGGAGGGATTTCTGCAGCTTTGTGGTTTTTGAACTTGAATACATCAAAAGCCACACATTTGTACCTCTATGTTCAAACCTTAAAAAACACTATAAACAAAAGTAACGGTAAAAAAAACAATACAACCTGCTTTAAAAAAACACAACAGTTTAAAATAACTATATTTAAAGCAACACTAAGTTATTTTTTAACCTTCATAAAATATATTCATAACTTTTGTGATTATACGTCGACTTACAGCCTGTTGACTGAACCCTTTGTCATGGCACGAGGGGGTCCGTATCACTTTAACCAGCACTAAGCAACTCTGAGGAGGGTGGCATGAACCCTGCCATACTAAACAACTACAAATGTGCTGGTTGCTTTACATCACTTCCCCCGTTTCTTATTTTCATCATCATAATGATATTGTTTCGCCACAATTGGATTCATTACCTCGTCACTATTCATTCTTTACACAACCACTGGAAACATAAATGTACTTCAATCCAACTGCAGGTTACCGGGGGATCAGGATTTTACGACTGTATTGCCTGGTCATCATGGGAAATGCAGTCTTCCTTGATGCAAAACACTACCGCTTTTGTTCACTGGCTGACAAAGTCAATCAAAACTGAAACTTCTTTAGGGTTACTTTAATCTTTTGTTTTAATTTATAAAAGCTGTAATTAAATAAAGAGTTGAGAAAATAGTAACAGCATAATAACCAATGTTTTTGAGTTTTACAATATGATTAACCTTAATTTATTGTCGTAACGCTGGTGCTAGCGACTATTTAACCTAACATAATTGTCAATCTTAACTGAAAGGTTAATTTAGTTATGCTTGAATCTATAAAACCTTTGGCATGCTGTTTTTTTTTTTTTTTTTCAAATAAAATTTAAAAATGTGTGAATTTATAAATTTTTTCAGTTTGTTGTTAGATCCTTTGAAAAATATTAAAACTCCCTGAACTATTCCTCATTTTTTTAACAACTCAAAATATTCCACACATTCTTTTTAAACCATTTCAAAACACATGTAACCTTCTCTCTTCAGCTTTGTGTTGAACCTATCTCGTAAGGCACATCGTACGTTTGCGTGCCGTGGGGAGATTAACAGGCGACGAGGAAAATTCAAGGCGTTTAAACACTTGCAAAGCATTGAATGTGTCACCTCCTGTTTAGGGCTTATCAAAAGATTCGACATGTACAGTGTAGAAAGTGTTGACAGTATTTTTGTTCTCTAATTTAAACCTAACAGCAAAACTACATCTAACACCTACCACCCAAAAAGCCACACATGCGTGTGAAGTACCTACACCCCACCCATGTAACACCCGCACACTTGTATGTGTACCTCCCACACGTCAATCCCCTTTCCACTTAACCTCCCGCGTTTCTGTTTTTTGACCCTGTGTTATTCATCTGGCTGAGTGTCAGATATAGGGCAGTGATACGGAGCGAGATGCTT
This sequence comes from Orestias chungarensis, assembly GCA_032876305.1. Classification (NCBI taxonomy): domain Eukaryota; kingdom Metazoa; phylum Chordata; class Actinopteri; order Cyprinodontiformes; family Cyprinodontidae; genus Orestias; species Orestias chungarensis. The sequence continues at coordinate 883,877 of JAVLVB010001120.1, forward strand.
CACAGGCACGTCTTGTTAAGGAGGCTGATGGTGCAAAGGAGGCATGGAGATGTATCGGCTTGACATAAAACAAACTTGGTAACAATGTATGTGTGTGAATTTGAGCACTCCCACACCTCAGAGGTAGACATGCTTTTGTTCGAGCTGGCCGAGGAGTCGTGGTGTTGTTTTCAAAAGCATAAAGCCCCCCCCGAGCGCATTCCTCACCTACGAACTCACAGGTTCCCCTTGTGTTCTTCACTCACCGCCCGGCTTATTTCTTCAATCATAAAAGTTGACACATCTGATTTCAAGTATCTTTTTACATAGACTGAGGCTATTTTGAATATTTTTTTTTTTCCTTCATACTTAATTAAATCAAAAATCTTTTTAGACACATACACACAAACACATTATATATATATATATATATATATATATAGAGAGAGAGAGAGAGAGAGAGAGAGAGAGAGAGAGAGAGAGAGAGAGAGAGAGAGAGAGAGAGAGAGAGAGAGAGAGAGAGGTTAAACAGCGTTATATTAATTATTCATAATTTCTTTTCTTTTTTTTTCGCTTCACTTTGATTTCGTTTCTGGTTTTTGCTTCCACACTGATTATGAAATTTGACCGTTTCAAGACTTCTAGATGGTCAATGGTTTAATACATCAAAGTGACCCAAGTGTGCAGAAGAAGATTTTGCAGCCCAGTGTTTACAGAAGTAAAGATCCGTCCATGGATCAGTTTTTCAACTATTTGAGCGATGGGAACCGACCATACTGTCAAAAAATCGTAACAAGATAAAGGAGGCTAAGAAAAGAGAAAACAAAACTTAGCACCGCTTGCTTCAGCCATATTTTTCATGTCCAGATTTACAATCAATGGGTTCGTTTGGTGCAGAATTATGACACAAGGTTGATGTTAATGACGTAAAAGTTGGATAAAATGCGACACGATCTCTCTTGTCTGACGCTTTCATGACTATTAGATATGTATCCAATTAGATATTATTTGTGCCACATATCAAAATTTCTTTGGGGCGGATACAAAACATCACAATTGAGTCATTTGGACTGTTGTGAAAACATCTGAAATGGGTCTCATTTGCTGGCCGTGTAAACTTTTTTTCTTCATCTTGAAGCAGACTAATCAGTTTTGTAAGGTGAATACCCTACCTGTACTCAGAAACAGGTAGGGTAGGAGTCATGCTGCATTGAAAACAGCTAAAAAGAAGTTCTACCTGTATTTTTTATGTCATCTTCTTGTAAAACAGGGATATTGTGTCTTTTTCAGGCACTTAGTGCCATTTAATAGCGAAAAAAATTTAACTTTATATCAACTTTAGTTAATAGAAAAATGCTTTAGATATTAAAACAACCGAAAATAAAATACACTTCACATCATAGCCATATCCAACACCATGAAGGGTTTTTCATACCTTCTGTCAATGTCTTTGTAAACCAGTCTTATGAGCGTTTGTTTTTGTTTTAACGGAGCTACATTACATACAGTCGTTTCTTGAAAAAATGGTCCACCAGGTGTTTGGTTTTGCTGTGTGAGGGAGGCGTTGGTGAGATAGCTGCTGCTCCAAGGAGGAGGTGAGAGCAAATAGAAGGCGCATTGCAGGAGCAAGCCTTTAGGCAACACAGAATGGCTGCCAAAGAGAGAGACTATGATTACCTTGCCGTGCATGTAGTAGTAAAAGCAGCAGTGCAAGTATTTTTTTGTTGAGACAATGACATTATAATTTGATATAAAGCTAAGAAAAGAAGAATATGCAAAATAGCTCCTCTTTAAAGGACTATCGATTGATTTGAAAGAAAATGCTCGGGATTTAGAAGCGTTAACCTTTGGTCTAGTCCTTTTAATAGTGTGTGACTAAGTTTAACTCCTGTCACGATTATTTTAATGGTTCTAATCATGATAAATAATTGTGTGATTTTTCTTTTTTGTCGTCACCAGGTCGCACTTTTCCCACTCATCCGTATTTCCAGGCTCAGCTGGGAGCAGGTCAGCTCTCACTGTTCAATATCCTGAAAGCTTACTCACTCCTTGACCCTGAGGTAAGGGTCTTATTTTTTTGCTAATGTTGATTTCTCATCATCCACAGTGGTATAATGAACGGCAGCTGTCATTGTTCTTGTGACTATAAAGCCACTTGTATATAAGGTGTTTTGCTGCTGCAGGTGGGCTATTGTCAGGGCCTCTCCTTTATTGCTGGAGTCCTGCTGTTACACATGGGGGAAGAAGACGCCTTCAACATGCTGAAATTTCTAATGTTTGACATTGGGCTTCGTAAGCAATACAGGCCAGACATGATAATCCTGCAGGTGAGTTGCACGTTGTTGTTCTTTGCAAAGACTTTTGTTTATAAGTCAGACTATAAGGGGTGTTATAAATCTCCCTTTTGTAAATTATGATTTAAATAAAATCATTCCTACTTTTAATTGAAATGACCGACTGCTGTTTTTTTCCCATGCTAATCGGTATCTGATTGTTTGATTAAATATACCTGAATTTAGATTAGTGATTTGACTTTTGAATTTCATTATTTAAGCTAATCTTTAAAGTACATCATGGTTGCAGTAGGTTTTTCTTGTCCTTCAGCCTTGATATCGTAATGATGCTTTGACTGAAAAGGTAAGATTCTTAAATTAGCATAATAGATGCATAAATCAACTCAAATATTAAAGTTAATTTAATTACATGTCTATTTATATGGTGCCTCCTTCTGATATATCTTAAGGTAAAAAGACTTGAGAAAGTCGGCTTGTAACATTCATTTGAGGAACTTTGCGTTTTATTGTTTTTATGAGTTGTGTTCATCAGGTTAAAGCTGCTTTATATCTCTAAGTCAAATAAGAGTTCACAAAATAACCAGCATAATGGTGTAAAACAAACACCTGTACAACGATTTAATGTGTCGACTTTTTTTCTTTCTGTAATTCATAGTTTGTTTCTGAAATAGGTGTACGTTTGAAATCTCTACTTGTTTTTTTTCTTTGATTGCCAAAAACCAACAATGTCATGACACAACTAATTCACTTTAAATTAATCATGGCGATCAGTTTTACGAGCAGCTGTGTTAAAGTGGCGTCTATTTATCCGTCAGATTCAGATGTACCAGCTGTCTCGGCTGCTTCACGACTACCACAGAGATCTGCACAGCCACCTGGAGCAGCAGGAGATCGGCCCCAGCTTGTACGCCACCCCCTGGTTCCTCACCCTGTTTGCGTCCCACTTCCCTCTCGGCTTTGTGGCCCGCGTGTTTGGTAAGACCTGAGAGCTCTGTGCTTATTTTTGCTGCGACTGCAGTAAAATGAGCGAAACCGTTGTGGCAATTTAATCCTGTTTTTACTGTTGGTATAAAAGTTTTTTGAATGCAGAGGGTTAGGGTTGATGAGCCCAATAAGAATTTAGCTTTTCTTTTTTTACCACAAAAGGTGAAAGAAATCAAACATTGTCTTTAGTAGACTCTGTAACTTAGTGCAGAATAATTTATTTAAAGTGTGAACGGCCCATAGCTCACAGGAAAACTGCACAGTGGACCAGATGTTGAAGTTCTGTCCTGCAACAAGAATGTCCTGCTGAGGTGGCTTGTTCTGTTTGTATGTTCTCCCTGTGCATCAAGGGGTTTCTCCCTGGGTAGTGTGGCTACCGTTTTCAGTCTAAAAGCATCAATGTAAGGGTAAATGGTTAGTTTGGATGCATGGTCATTTGTGCATGTCTCAGGGTGACGTAATGACAACAAAAAAATGTTTAACAGATTCTCTCTTTAATCTAGTGTTATTGTTGTAGTTAGATTAACTAAAGTCCTGACTAATTACAACAACGTACGCACTGGAAATCTGGAAATTATGGTATTGTTTCTTATGTTTTTGTTAGATTTACATCATCAGATAAAATGTTGTAGCCGTGTGCCAGAAAGACGTTACTTTCTCCCAGATCCCCACCAGAGAAAGAAAAAGATCGATGTTATTCTCTAAAACATCAAAATATGTTTTCAGTCATTTCTATTTTTTAAAGTCAGAGTCTTCTCTTTAGTTGAATTTTACCCTCGGTGACTCATGGAGACACTTTTGATGTTAATCAGTGTCAGTTTGTGACTTCTGCTCCTCAGGTGACCTTTTGTCTCCATATTTTAACACCCACTTAGTTTCCATCTCTTTCGGTCTTTCTTTGTGTATTCATCTCATCTCTGCTCACTTGATTCCCTCCTCTGTAATGCTGTCATGCCTAATTTCTTATATCGGGCCCTGCGACTGAACCAGACTGGCTGTCTCCTCGGGCTCGTCTGAGCGGAACGATCACTGTTTGTTCGTGAGTGCTCGAGTATGAGGGCATCACGTGTTGGACGTGTGGCATGTTGGGCTCCGCGCCTCTGCTACCATCCCTTATTCTCCTGTATGATCTCATACTCCTCTGCCCAACCCAGAACCACACCCTGATGTATTCAGAAAAAAAGACAAAAAAAAACAACAACAAACACACGCCCACTCCTGACTCTCCAGATTCACTCCAACATGCATTTGTTTGCTTTTGCATTTATTCTGTTGACGTCAGATAATTATTCCTTTTTTTTAAAGCCTTTAAGTCACGTATAAATACGGTAAGCTTCACTCTCACCACCTGTCATTATTACTTTTTTGGCAAATGCATCCTAAATAGTTTTCACGTCATTCCCTTGGCTTTTTTCCCGTCTCTTTTGTGTCGTACGTCTTTCTTTCTCTTTCCTATTTAGCAGCCTTTTGACCTGAATTTTTTTTTCTTCTCTTTGTTAGATATGCTGTTCCTTCAGGGCTCGGAGGTAATCTTTAAAGTCGCCTTGAGTCTGCTGGGCAGCCACAAGCCTCTGATTCTGCAGCACGATAGCCTGGAGTCCATAGTGGACTTCATTAAGACCACACTGCCCAACCTAGGCCTCGTCCAGATGGAGAAAACGATCAACCAGGTGGGGAAATGACTCCGACCTGGTCAGCTTGAAACAAAGCTTTCTAATATTCATCCATAAAAGCTCAGAACTATAAAAGTTGTGGTTTTTTTTTTTGTGTGTGTTTTATGTTGTCTTGGTTCTTGCTATAAAAAGAATAGAGGCAGACATTTAAACAAGTCAGCTCCGATTAATGTCCACATTCAGCAATTCAGCGATTCAATCACCAATCAAAATACAGCGGACAGATGTTGAATGTTCGCTGTGACCCAGTTAGAGAGACAGAGACATGCGTGTCGAGTTCAGATGTGTTTACGTGAATGAGACGACTGCGGCTGCCATTATTGAGACATAAGGGCATTAACCTAAAAACGGGGATACAAAGTGAAAGCTGCCTGTGACTGGAGCAAAAGAAACGTAGTAGCACACGTACACTGGCAACTATAGTATTTCGGTAGCAGATCTGTGGATGAATCATGTCTGGTTTGGGTGGCTACTCTGTTTTCTGACCTGTACTGAAGCAGCCATGATAATAAAAGGTTAGGGGTTTGGGATTTTTTTGCTTGTGATGATAGTGTTTTTGCAACCGGACAGTCAGTGACCGTCTTCTGAACCTCTGTCCAGTCAGCAGTGTTCCCTATGATTGTCTGACTGAGCTCGTTTGCAATATGAAACATGAAAACATTATTTTATACGATATTCCCTCTGTGTGTGATCTGCTAAGTCTGATCAGAATCAAGTCAGGAAGACTCCAACCTCAAATTAGAAAGGCTCAACATTTTGTGTTGGCTTGGCCCGATATCGCAGCATATGGGATGTTTGCCATTGAAAAACGAGTCTGTCGAATGTGAAGTGTAGCTAATCAGAAAACGAGGTGACAGAGACGCGAAGAGAAATCCACCTGTCCGTGTGTGTCGCGTTGTCTTTTGCAGAGAGGCTGGACTACACACGCTGTATCACCAAAAATGCAGCATCTATCTTTTTTTATCATATTTTGTGGGGTCTCCCAATAAACCGACTATAAGAGGCTCAGGAAATCTTAGATGGTTTGAAGTGGTTAGGTAATTAGGGAGCGAGTTTCAAATATTTAATTATTTCACGAATTTCAGATATTCTGAGAGATTTAATTTGTTCTGATTTTCATTTTCTTTGAGTCATAACCATCAAAATTACGTGAAACAAATATTTCACTATGGTGTGATCTATTTGAGACTTTCTGAAATTACTGACAAACATATTTAACTTTTAAATATTTTCTATGTTAACTAATAAACTTTCTTTTACACAAAGTTTTAGTTGTATATTTATTAATTATTTTATTTTGAAGTTCATCAGTAGCAACATTTGTTACCTCTAAAATAAAATAAACATACTTTGATATCAATTTAGGGAACCTAATTATATAGTAATAGTTATTTATTTATTCATCACCGAAGAGTTGTGAGATAATTACATAGTAATGACTTAAAACATCTCCAAAGATCTCAGAACCACAGAGTGGCATCCTGGGGTCACTCACAACTGTTAGACACTGCCTTCCCTGGTAAAGCAGAGGTCTGGTGATGCTGTGGGCCTGCTGACCTTTAGACGCCCTTGACATTTTTTATTCTATATTTCAAAGCTTTGACGACTTTTTTAATTTATTTATGAGACGATTTTAGTGGTGTAAGCTAAAAAGAAAATAGTGTATTAACTTCAAGAGGCCAAGAATATTAATTGTTCTTAAATAAATACAATTTAAGCCTCAAACGTTTCACTTTTATCTTATTATATGTTGAACTTCATCAGGGGGCAACAAATCTCTAAGTGTAACGTTTTGTTTTATTTAACTTCAAATTAGTCTGTTTTTTTAAATATATAAATTCAAATGAATTAAAACACAATTTTAAGTAATGAACATACTTTAGGAGTTATTTTTTATACATTAGCTTTGCTTGGTTTTATAATTTAATATTTTAAGGATAACTAGGTAGAAGAGTAGGTAGGTAGTGCTGGAGCTGAAGGGCTTCCTTGTTAAACTATTTCTAAATGTCCACCGAGGCAAATATTCAACAGATACTCATGGCCTGTAGATCCAGAAGTGTTTAAGTATTTACAATAATTACTTCACCACAAATTTGTTTACGCCAAGATTTTCAATTAGGAGCTGCATTTTTTTTTTTAAGTTGGGGATGGATACCAGTCAGCTTTAGTGTTTTTCTGTTGTTTTTTTTGTGGAGTTTGCCAAAGTCTTAAAGGTGCGGGTTCATTATTAAGACTTTAAATATCACCTGTCTTTCAGCCATAACTCTGAATAACCGTTAATTGTCGCCCCCCGTCAATTTTCAAAGGGATCACATGGCCTGGATGAAGCTGTTGTTTCTCGGCTTGCGTCATTTCTCTAAACATACCTGCAGAGTTTGTTTTTGTGCCATTTAATACAGCTAACCTTTTAAACCTTTCTTGGTTCCACCTCAACTCGGTGTGACGAGCCACGCCCGGCATTTTCCAGCGGCGCCCGCTGCAGCTGATGTGTGTCATTTGCCATTCCCGTTATGACAGTTTGTTTTTTATCTTTTGAAAACCTGTCAGTAAGATCAGGTGAACCTGCTGAATAATCTAAATTACCTACAGTTCGCCTCACACTTATTTTAGCGTATTTATCTGCAGAGTTGGCCCGATGTCCTGACAAAAAAAAAGAGGAAACGTAGGTTTTACTTGAAAGCTGATCAGTATGGCAAACCTAACTTAGCTCAGTTTTATCTTTGAAATTTGCATGATGTAGCAAACTGGTTTTCTCACCGGTAATTTCCCTCCACATGCCATTCTCCATTTCACAGCGCTCAGTTTGTACGTAACCATACTTTAGCTTCATCACAAAAACACCCGTGACATGATTTTGTTTCAATAAAAAACTATAATGTATTCAACTTTTAGTTGTGAAAACTATGAAAATTGAGCGTTTTATTTGTTGGATTTACCAGATAACTGGTTTATAGGCCTACATCTCATTTGTTTCAACTTCTAGAGTTGGTCTTTGTTTTTGTTTTTACATATATCTGCATTTGAATTAGGGTAAAGAAAATTGTTTTTACTGTGGACACGAGGAATCAAATACCACAAAAGGTTCTAAGGTGTATTCTAAGCAGGAACAAAAAATATTTCTTGCTTTTATCAACAGACATTGTGTTTGTATTTTAAGCATAAATTAATCATTCTTCTGTTGTTTATCGTTCACAACTTGCCACCAAAAATCTCCCGTAAATGTGTTTTAATGTGAAGAAAACTTCCATACCTCTGTAACTTTGCACATACTTTGAAGAGAGTATATTATAGTATATTATAAGAAGCTTTGTTTCACATATTTTGAACTTCTCATGTTAGTGTACATTTTTTTGCTGGGAAAACCGATATGAGGGAGTGGTGCAGTTGGTTGCTCTGTTGCTTTAAAGCTGGAGTCGAATCCTGGAGTTCCTTCTTCACCGAGTTTGCATCTTATTCACATGCACATGTGGGGGGGTTTTTCTGGGTACTCTGGCTTCCTCCTACAGGATTACTCTAAGGTGATCTTGATTTTGAATGTTTTTCCTGCATGATTGTTCTTTAAGAATGGATACCTGGAGCACTTAGATCTTTATAATGAGATTTTTAGGAGCAAAAATGCATCAACCCCCCTTGCTTTTTTCTTCTCAAGAAATTGTTGACCTATTTTCAGTCTGGCAGCAAGTTTTCACTGGCCAACCTTTTATGATTACAGCAGTTTTATTATAGCAAAAAAGATAAACAATATACATTACATCTTAGAACTGTTTTGATTAGAGTTTGAACAATCTGAAATATAAAATATTTCAACTTTGTCTCATTTGTACTGGCATAAACAAAAAGAAGCTTGTAGACAATTGAATAATCTACAGCCTGATAGCCTGAAAGAAAACAGTTATTTTTAAATAAACTTACCCTGTTTTATTAAGTCATATTTTCTGTTGTACTTTTTAAGCATATTTGTGGAAAGACGAATAGGGTTTTTGTATTTACATTTTTTTGTGTCTTTCTCTTTGTTCATCAGGTTTGTGAGATGGACGTGTCCAAGCAGCTGCAGGCCTACGAGGTTGAGTATCATGTGCTGCAGGATGAGCTGCTGGACACGCCGCCGAGTCTCAACCAGCAACAAAGAGCGGCACAGCTGGAGAGGACCAACCAGAGCCTCCGACAGCAGAACCTGGACCTGCTGGAGGAGCTGCAGGTACACAAAAAGGTTACTCTGGCTGCGCAAATGCATATCAAATTGTATTCAGACCGCTTTACTCTGAAATATCTCAATAAAATCAAGGACAAGAATCGCCCTCGTAAGTCACCTAATTAATGAATACTGTATAATTTAATCTCATTATAAGTCCAGCTGTTCAATGAAGGAATCAGAGGTTCGCTAGAGAACATCAGTAAACGAACAACATCATGGAGTGCGGACAGATTAGGGACAATGTTGTGAAGAAGTTTATGCAGGATTGGATTTGAAACAATTTCCAATGGTTTAGTTATGTCACACAGCAAAGTTCAGGCTATTCTCTAAAAAGTTGAAAGTGGCATATCTGTAAACATACCAGGATGTGGTTTTCCACCAAAACCAGGAGTTTGGTTTGTTATTCACAGTTTTACCCACTGGCTATTGAGTATTTGAAAAGCCAATGAAAAACAAAAGAACCAAATCAATCAAAGGAAAATATAATTAAAAAAATGTTTTTAAATCGTTGTGATAAATATAGAACATTAAGAGGAGTATTTATGAAGCACATAGCTGTAAGGAAAAAACAAACGTACGTTTCTTGTAAAAGCCTTTCGGAGCTCTTCTGTGCAGGAACCATACAGAAGAACGGCCAAAACGAGCATTTTCGTAAAGCCTTTATAACTACTGTAGGTAGCAAAACTAGACATGTTGGGTTAGAAGAGCGTCTATCAAAGACAAAGTCTATGAAACACTTGACGTTTGCTGCTTTTCTTTAAAGCATCATCCCACACTTTTCAGATTTTCCTGAAAGAAAAAAAATGTTCTACCACGTATGACTTTCCTTCCAGTCAATGCCTGTGCAAAACTGTGCGCTTATCTGTTACATAGAAATCAAAAATAAATGTAGTTGTAGTGATGTTGTTCATTCCAACTCGTGTTTATCTGATGCCATTTTAACGCAGGTGTCCCATGCACGGGTCTGCAACCTGGAGAGTCGAGTGGAGGCCCTGGCCCAGTCGGAGGGACATTTGAAGCAGCAGGTCTCTGATCTGGAGGAAGAAAAGAAACAGCTGGCTAGCACCATCGCACACCTCCAAGAGCTGCTCACCGGCCTGGGCATAAACGCCGACCTCGATGGCCCGACGATCCCCTAATCCTAATCCTGAAAGACGGAACCGTGACGGCCGTCTCAACGCTAAAGGACACGACGGTGGACTCTGTCTGATTTAAAATTGATGTAAAAAGCTTGATCTTCAGGATGTTACATAAATGAGAAAAGAGTGGAAAACTGCTGCATGAGAGAGTTTTCCCTCTCTTAACGGATACGAACAAACCCCCAGATAAAGATCAGGCAGATACTCGCCTGTCCGTGTGACAGACGGCCACACGTTTTACAGTTGAGTTTATTTGTTAGATCTGACGAGGCTGAACTGGCCAAAGAACGTCTCCATGCTTTAGTCGGAAAAACAAAGACGCCGCAGTGTTTCGAGACGTGATCGCTGTTACACAACGTTGGTCCCAAAGAAAACACAACAGGACGCGCTACTGGTAGTTAGCCTCATGTAGTGTTGTTTTTGGTTTATCTATTAGAGTCTGAGTATGACAGTGTTATCTAAAATAAATGCTGGCTGCAGCTGAAATTTGTTGAGGTCAGGGTTGAGCTACATTCAGCTATTTTCTGATTCTTCCTCCGCACTTCTAGTTCCCACCTTCCTGACCGTGCATTTAAACGTCATTTAGCGACAGCAGCTCGCAGGAAGAGTAATACAATATGTCCAGTCCCATTTCACATCCTGTTTTTCACCTCTTACTAAACTCTTAAGTGGTCTGTGAGGACGGGGGAATTTTTTGAAACTGTAGCTTTCCATGTCCCGGGACAAGGAGAAAAAGCCCTAACGGGCTCCTGTAAGTTATTTCCAAGCGTCGCTCGGGTGTGAAGCCCACGCCACCGAGACAATCTGTTTTACTGTAATATCCCGACACACTGAACTCCTCGGACATGAGCTGCAGCTCGGTGCGTTCGTATGTGAACGTCTGAATGTCGTTTGTTCTCCTGTGCACTTCACTGATACAAAAAAGAAAAGAAAAGCTGTTTATCACTTTGAAGATATATTTGCTTTTATTCTTTTTGCACATATTTTTTTCTGTTTTATTGATTTGTTGTCAATCTTCTTTAAAAACAAAAAATGCAACTCATTATTATTTCAGCATACATGGAGTCTGCGTTCTTTTTTGTGTCTCCCGTTGTTTGCTTCCAATAAAAAATGAAAAGATGAGGTAAAACATGCAAATGGTTTATAATCCTGTCTAAACAAGTCAGTCAGTTTGAATGCCGTGGCTTTGATTGAAGCATATAAAAACACGCCTTGCTCACATACTTGGGCAAGATGGGACTGTTAGTTTGTATGTTATTTAGATTAACTTATTCTGTGAAACCTTGGATCATTTGTCATTTAGTGTGAGAATCTGTTCTCCAGTTAGTTGGAACAGGTTCTGACTGTGGGTGTGAGAGGATTCCCTCGAAGTCCAGTCATAATAGGATATAGCAAATGGAGATATTCATACATTATCTTGATGTGACTAAGTTGAACATCATCAATTGGCCTGGGATGGAAAATTTCACTTAAATTTACTTTCTTGGATTGAAGAAAACAACCCCCCCCAACAACAAAAATCCCTAATATCAATCTGTATCCATATTCCTGACTTTTAATGCAGCCTTTGTGCTTCGTGCTTTTACTTAGTCGACCCGTGCAGCAAATAAAGTTATCTAGAATGCAGCACTTTGATCTATAGTAAACAATTTAAAATAAAATAAAATTAAAAAAAATTTTTTACGTGCTTTCTAATCCGTACTGTGGACAATTGTGTAAAATCAGCAACGGAGTTAGCAATAAAATATATTAAAGTAACACTAAGTAACTTTTTAACTTTCCTAAAATATGTTCATAACTTTTGTGATTATACGTCGACTTACAGCTCGTTGAATGATGCCTGTGTCATGGCCCGATGTGGACCGGATCGCTTTAACCGGCACTAAGCAACATTGAGGAGGGTGGCAGGAATCCTGCCACACAAAACGACTACAAATGTGCCGACTGCTTTACAGGATGCGTCACTTCCCCCGTGTCTTATTTTCATCATGACATTGTTTCACCACAATTAGATTCATTACCTCGTCGCTATTCATCCTTCACACAGCCACTAGAAACAGAAATGTACTTCAATCCAACTGCAGGCGACTGGGAGATCAGGATTTTACGACGCTATGCGCTGGTCCTCATGGGAAATGCAGTCTTCTTCAGGCAAAACACAACCGCTTTTGTCCACTGGCTGCCAAAATTAACCATAACTGAACTATAATGTTGCTTTAAATTGAATTTATGAGTGAAAACTTGCTAAAGTACGACAGTATAGATTGTTGCTCGATATTTTTTTTTCTTGTATTTTGTATCTTAATTATGATTTAAGTGGTGATTTAGCTTTGGCAACTAATACTTCTGATTAGCTTAACTAGCTTTTAAATTATTGGTTACCACCAACACTCTTGGCTATCCTAAATTTATCTTGATATCATGAACTGCTAGAAATGGAGGAAAAGCTCAAAGCGCAGGTGTTGAGTTTAATAAAATCTACTGTGGCTGTGTTTTGGTCAGGTGAGTTTAAATGCTTAGGTTGTCTCTGATGTTAAATACCAAATGTCTAGGATATCCTATAGCTACCGTTGAGTACGGTGGAGGATCTATGAGGCTGTGGGCTGGTTGGCCTGTCTGACATCATAACCTCAAAATATTTTTGAGATTTTATGTACGATTCTGAAGGAGTCATCTTGGATCGTGGATCTCTGCTGGGTCTTTCAGAAATTAAACTAAATGTCTAAATCGACACAAAAAGGGTTTAAAACATTAAATTAATAAATCTGCAGCTGTTTTAGTCTGCAAACCTAAATCCTGTAGATAATCTGCGGAGTGAGCTGAACAGAGCAGAGGAATCTGGGAGAGATGTTATGAGAAATTGAAGAAGATTATCTTAAAATACTACAAGTAAAAATTTACCATATGGTGCACCAATAAAAGAGATTGTTGCTTTTTTGTTGTTTTTTTCTTTGTTTTTGTTTTAAACTTTTTCCATTCTGAGGTTACGTTGGCACAGTAAAAATTAATCTGATCATAAGTGTCGTCATGATTACACATCCATTAAGTGGTTAAAATGTCTGATGCTCACAGGCTAAGTTAGAAATCTCTCTGCTCTCTTAACCCATCGTTTTACATCCCGCCTCTATACATCTAAGTAATGCTCTTCAGTTGCTGTCAGTAAAGTTGTAAAGCCATGAAATGTTCCTTTGATTCCTCAGCGCACACACACACACACTACTGTAAAGAAAGGAGCAAATGAGCTACTGACCACACATTCGAGTTTCTGTCGCCCAAAAATGGCGAAATCTCCAATAAACAACTTGTGTTATTAAGACACATTTTCTTCTGTCTTGAACACGATAACAGAAGTTAGGATACTTTACATACATTTCTGTTTAACATATCCTTTTTCTGTAGATCTGATGTAATTTTAACAGTTTTTTTTATCTGCATGCCTTAATTTTTAACTTACGAGGCCAAAGATAATTCACTCTTCGTTTAACGAATATATAAAATCTGAGTTTGATTGAGTGGAAATGTTTTCATGATTTTTCCTTTTGATGCTTTTGTTTTGTTTTTTAATATGAACTTGTGTAAAAGCTTGCAGCTCCCAGTGTCTTCCTCTGTTATTTGTGTCATATCCTAATTCCCTGCTGACATGTAAAGAGGTTGAGGCGCTGCATGAAAATGAGGTTTGGGACCCAGTTAGACCTAGTTGCCTTCATGACCTTTAACCTGATACATCAGTCCTGATATTATGATATTCTGCTGTGAGTGACCCTGCCAGTGAACCCAAGCAGGGATTTAGTTAGCAGCTCATGTCTTGATCCAAACCAAACACGGGAGCTGAGCGGAGTTTTCCACTGAGCTGCAACAAGAAGACTCAAGTTCTTGACACAACATCAAGAAGCCGGGCACACCTTCCTCTGTGGGTGTGACTGATTAGCATGACTGCTCCGTTTGGGGCACAACCCTTCAACCCACCAGAGGCAGCCTCAATCGTGCAGCTAATCTTAACGGATCCCTCGGTTAAGCTTCAATTTGCTCAGTGTTGTAACAGCAAACAAAGCGTGCGTGTGTGTATGTTTTTCTGCACACACACACACGCTCTGTTTGCTGTTAAAGTTGAGAAGGCCGCAGCAGGAAGGTGGTTTCTTGTGGCTGAAACTCGCCATCTGTGGGCAGATGCTCTTAATTCTCTGGTTGAGTGAGTTGGGACGGATCAGAGTGCTGCCTCAGCTGTGTGTAAACATCCCTCTGGCTCTGGATTGTGTGTGTCTATGGGGTTCGTGAGCGTTTCTGCCCGGCTGAGCTCATGAGGAGGACCTGAGCCGGGGCATCGACTTTAGTTTTATTTGATTTGGCTTTGGTTTGCTCCTCCACACCACCTCTGCCCTGACCTTTGCTGCACTCAGCTCAACTGGATGACTGCATCCACCAGACACCAATACCAGGATTGCACAATATCATATTTGTTATTGAGGTTCCTTTTTTGCATTATTTGATCTGTTTGATATCAGATATCTTGTCTCTGGTTTAGTGTAGCATTATTTCATGTGCTGTATTTGCACTTTATTTGTGGGGCTTTCTCAGTTCTTAGTAGTAAGAATCTAGTTCAATCCAGGCTTCTTCACATTGATTTTGGATGTATGAACTCGGTCATACACTAATTATTTATCTATACTCTAACTATTTCTATAATTATTATCTATTTGTGCTGATTGGCTGGGTTTTAGCTCAGCATGGTTGCTCTACAGCAACCATGTGGCTCCGGCCAGGGTTGACCAACATGTAAAACATACAAATGTTTGGAGTAAAACCACAACTGAGCATCATTATGAGGCGGCATCATGCTGAGGAAAAGATGTTCCACAGTTTGGAAATGAAAGCTCAGTCAGAGACGATGGAGGGACAAACGGAGATGAACACTGTCAGGGATGAACCCCAACAGTCAGGAGTTTAACTTTCAGTTAGAGCTACAAGAGAAAAGTTTAGATAAAAAGCATCATCAATGGTCATCATGGTGCATCCAAAATACAGACATAAATCCATCTGAGAGTCTGCAGCAATACTTGGAAAACTTATTAAAGCTGATAAAAACTGCTGCCAAAAATGTGTTACTTTTTGAAGTTTCCACTGCATTCTCCCCTTCCAAAACTGAGAATTTCCGGAGGGATACAGGACGATTCTTTTTCTCCACAGTCACTATATGTATGCTCAGTATAAAGGACTAATATACTTATATAAAGTCAACAACTTTTTTTATGACGTTTTCATGATTTGAATATATTTTCTTGTAACGTTGCCTTTTTACGACATGTGTTGTAAATTGGCGCTATATAAAATAAACTGCTTCTTAAGTTTTGTCCCTCAGAAATCTCAGCTGGATGGTGTTAAAATCATTGAAGAAATCGAAGAACATTATCCTGGCTAACTTTATTCCAGTAAGGACCCATAATAACCTTGAAAGTCTGGTTTGATTAGAAAACAAAAAAATCCTTTAAGTTATCAATGTAAAATCTTAATATCAGCTTGGAATTAGCAGCTTCTGTGTACAAATGAAAGACCAATTTTTTTTTTTTACCAACCAAAACATCCAACTTGTACTCCAGGCATGCAAAATAAACAAGCTGTCTGGTGACATTAGCTGTGGCTGTTGGTAGGTGCGGAGATTATAACTGCTTAATGAGAAAAAATATGAATTTATGATCATCAGACAGAAGAGTTGTAAAAAGCAAATTCACTTAAGACCCTGAAGCGCTGACGCACCCCTCAATGCTGCTAATTAACCTGTAGCACCTGGGCATGTCTGGCAGTAAAACTTCAACCACTGACTGAACAGGAGAGCCGATCTTTGACAGCGATCCAGTTCAGTTTTATGTTCTCGCAGGGATGGTTTGTGTCAGTGCCAAGAAAAACACAGGTGCAACAAGAAGCTCTGTGCAAACACAAGCAAACCCAAAACCTTCCTTGTTTGTCTCAATTCTTCGCAGCGCGGCATTCGTCATTCATCTCTCTGAAAATTCCTCCTGAATAGTGAGATATCAGGGCCGTCAATTTCGGAAAAGATACTGGTAACTAATAATGACTCCACACTACCCGACTTAAAAACAAAAAACTATTTTCATCATCAATACTTTTCGTAATAGTTTGACTCGAGTGGCTCAACCAGTTTCATTTCCGTTTTCTAGCGACATGCATTGGTGGTTTATAGACTAACTTTTAAGTCAGTCAGAGTTGAAATCTTTATAAGAAAGGAACAGGTTGTTTCCACAAAGTGTCGGTGAGGATATCACACATAATTATCCCTCCTCATGAATTTCAACATTGCTGGGTTTGTTGCATAATATCACACACGCTCTCCCTGCATGTCTAAACTGCTGGTTAACATGTCCGTACTGTGCTACAACAAATTCAGTGGTAATCCAACACATTTTAACAATTTGCCCATGAGGGCAGATACAGATTATCTGATAGCAACAACTGTCACTTGAATCCAATACTGTTGAATCAAATGTTAGCTGTTCTTTTTAAGGAAGGTATATAAAGACTTTAAAAATTAGACCTGAAAAGAAAATAAACATGAAAACAAACAAAATGCACTCTAAACCTAATAACTGGTCGTGCCACCTCAGCAACAACTGCCATGAGATGTTTGGACAAAATGGGAAGTTTGGGAATTTTTTACAAAACCCTTTTAAATTCAGTCGCATAACTTTACTGGATTTAAAAATCGCATAGATGAGCACAAATTTTAACACGTCTAACACTTGTTTATATGAACCTGGCTCTATTTTTGGAACAGAATTACTGAGGTTAAAAAAAGAAGTGGTGCCTTCATCTTTGCTGAACATAAAAACAAACCTCGTGTGCCTACAGTTTCAATTTTAATCTTAACCTCTTGTGATGTTTCAGTCCGATCTGCCGTTACTCTTATTAATTTTGTTCTCGTTCACGTTCCTACTTGCATCTTTTTTGTTCAGCAGTGAACTCAGCTTTATAGAGTGATCTGAGTTTCTGAAGGTTGGGATCTTTATATTGGTGATCTTTTTTTTCTTTGCTAGATGTTTCTGCAGGTCAGTTAAAATATCAAAGGAATGTGAAGTTAGAGAAACTGGATTTAGCTTTTAAAAGGAATTACTTTAATCCTACATAATTTGTCATTTAACAACCAAGGAATTATTTTTTTTTTTTACATATTTAGCCCGGTTGGTTTTATTGGCTTTTGTCCTTATGAAATTGTCATTTAAAACCTTTTTTTGTTTGTACTTCTTCAGGTTTTTAAAAACTCCATTCTGTATTTAATTAGTTTATCTTTTTATTGTTTTATCATTAGATTGATGATCTAAAAAAATTAAGTGTGACAAATGAAGAAAAAGTCGATAAAATCTGTAACAGGTTAAATACTTTTATAACATCCCCATGTATGTATTTTTTTACATTTTTTCTGTTGTTGTGTGCATTTATTCTCAGTTTAACCTGATCCTCCACTGATATCCCAACAATTAGAGGCTGGCTGACTGATTTAAGTTCTTGTTCTTGTTTTAGTAAAAGCAGAGTTTGTGAAATTTTCACATATTAGGGCAACAGATGGTGGTTAGTTAAGCTTACTCTTTATCCCACATCTTAAACCTTCTCCATGGAATCCACTGGTGCCGTTTAGGAGCATTCTATGCTGTTGCATAAAGGAGCTAGATGGCATTTTGTTTTTGTAAAATGGGAACTCAGGATTTTGATGTGCAGCTTGAATGTTTGATACTTGCTGCTGTCGCTAGTCTGGTGGAGCTCTATGGATGGAGCTCGGCTGGGGCCTGAAGCTTTGAGGCGGAGCTATGAATAAAAAGGCGGGAAAATGCAAGAGTATGACTGACCTGAAGGTTTGTTTGAATATGCATGAAGAAGTCAAAGCAACACCAGATTTTTAATGGACATGCTCAAGTCTCTGCACTGGCTTCCTGACACTCAAAGAATAGACTTTAAAACAGCCTTGCTTATGTACAAATCTCTTCATGGTTTAGCCCCAAAGTACATATCTGACATGTTAGAGCCATATGAACCAGCCACAACTCTGAGAACCTCAGGTAGTGGCCTCCTAATGATGCCCAGAGTCAGGACCAAACAAGGGGAGGCTTCATTCCAGTTTTATGCTCCTAAAATCTGGAAAACTCTTCCTGAAGAGGTGAGACAGGTTTCAACTCTGGTGATGTTTAAATACAGGCTGAAAACAGCCTTATTTAACTGTGTATATAGCAACTGAGAATATTATTACTATTATTATTATTTTATTTTTATTTTATTTCTTTTAATTTAAAGCTGATTTTATTGTTTCATTTTCTGATCTTTTTTCCTATGTAAAGCACTTTGAATTGTCTTGTACACGAAAATGTGCTATACAAATAAACTTGCCTTGCCTTGCTTTGCCATTATGACATGATAAATAAGCTGAAAAAAGTTGCATTTGCATAAAACTCCCAACATGATTGCAACATGGGAATTTACTGTCTTGGTTTCCAAACCTTACACTTAATTAGTTCTAAGATGCACACTAAAAAAAATATTGTCCACAATTTCAACTTACTGCAACCACACAATAAAACCTTTGTAATTTAGTGCAATAGAAACGGATCAATCTAATCGCTCATTAAATGATGCAATCATTTGAGCTCAGCTCTTTTCATACAAGTCTTGTTTTGTTTTTGATTTAGCATAAGCTTTATATTTTGTTCATGATGCAAAGCTTGTGGCCTCACGTGAACTCACTTTGTGCTGCAGACATGGGTTAAAAGTTCAGTCCTCAGACCAGTCTTTCCTGTATTTACCAAATGGGAAATATCGCTGACCTACACAAAGAATCCTGTGTCATCAAAACTCCTGCATCAGTGTTGTTTATTGAAGTCCTATTTTACTTAATAGGGAAGTTTGATTAAATAGAGGACTGCATTTAAACTGCATTTACAAATCACCATAAAGTAGCTGCAGTGGAAATTGCATTGTGTCAAACTTATGACAGATTCCAGTGAAGCATAATATTATGCTTATATTATAATATTATATGATATTTTTATAATACTTTTCAAATAATAATTTTTGGTGCGTGCAGGTGAGACTTTGCGGGGTAGGGGAACCGACAATCTTGGGGGAGCTTCATTTAAACATAAATCAAGCCAAAATCTGGCATTTTTTGTTATGAATGATTTATAATTAGGGTGATTATGTTGCAAAAGAACAAAAGGCATGTTCCAACCCATGGCAAACACTACCTTCTATCAATTTTATCATTACAATATGTCATAGAATAAATAATATGTAATTGTAAAGTGCATAAAATAAAAAAAGGTGATGTTCCTTCTTTCAATAATAACCCAAAAGATGTTTATAGTTTTAATTTGTATTCAGATACCATTAACGATGATACATTGTGGTAAATTGAAGTAGATGTTTTTCTTCTATGCTCTCTAAAGTTTGTGTTAGGAAATAAGTTAAAAAAAAAACAGCATCATGTTAATGATTAATTAAGTTCTGGGGACGTTTACCAGAAAGTCTGGTTTCTGAATGAATTTCCCAAGCTTTGAAAGATCTCTGTTTTTATTCTTGCCCACACATGACTGACAACCAGAACTGATGGAGCATTTTATGAGAGCATTTATCAGAGAAGCAGCCAGGATAGAAAATTCAGAACAGTTTAATAAAGGTGGTGGTTGCAGGATAATACTGTTATAATTTTCTTCAGTAGGTTTTGGAGAAATGGAGGGGTTCAAAAACAGCGGAACAATGAAAGACAACTTGTTTAAGGCTAAAAAAAACTATATACCCTGAACATGCAGCCAAAGCTAAAGGGGAATGATTTGCATCATGATGATTAAAGCACCTTAATGCGTTTAAATAGTGTAAACAAACTGCAAAGCAACTGAGAATCTATCGAAAAACTTTAAAGTTCAGGTTTTTTATACACACTCTCCATCCAGTCATATGCAGCCAGAGCTAATTTGCAAACACATGGTAACAATTTCATGTTTAAATATCTAAAGCTTGCAGAAATATCATGTAATAGCCAATTTACAAAAGCTAAAACAGATCAAAAGATGTTAGAAAATATAATCCCATTTCCATTATTTTCTTCCCACGGTGCAACTAAGAATATAGCTCAAAAATAGCAAAAGTAAGGCAAACAATACTGTGGGTTAGATAAAGAGGTGCCTACAAAAACCTCAGAGCAAAAAACACAGATATTGAATTAAGCAGATTTTAATCATCCTGCTGAGTCACAAACTGCTTCCACGGACCAGCAGGATGAGCAAAGAAAGCTGATCCCCGCTGGAAAACTTGGGAAGGATGACGTTACGCTATTCATGCATGTCGCTGCGTGTGTGTGTGTGCGAGGGAGTGAGAGAGTCTGAAAGGGTGTTTCTGTTTGTTGTAGAGGTCAGGCGCCAAAGTTTGGGTGTGACCGCCGCTGTCCTGTCAGCACATCAAGTGTCCACATAACCCCTCCCTTTACCCCCTGCTCTGTGTCTCTCTGTCTGTGTCTGCTTAGTTCTCCCTCTCTCCTCCTCCTTTCCTCAGAGCCAGGGTGTAACCAAGACTCTATTTGTCGTTTTCTCTGATCTGTTAAAGGAGAGAGAGAGAGAGAGAGAGATGGAGAGAGAAAGTGAAGCCAAGCAGGAGGCAGGTTTTCTTAAACAATAAAGCTGTGGTTATTTTTGAACTGTGGAGAGGAAGCACTACTCCCTTCAGGGTGGGGAGACGATTCATGTGTCCCCCACCCAAAACACACACACTCGCACAAACAAATGTATACACAAAACACACACTTACACTAGGACTTTACATTCACTTGCACATTAATTTTTCATGAATTTCTAGAGCCTAACTCAAACATTTACCCTACATCTAATATGAATGACTCTTAACATAAACTCTAAGCTGTAACCCAAAACCATCAGCTATTCTCCTGGGGGTCCCATTAGGACCAATTGATGCAGGATTTTTTGTGGGGGGAAATTAACCTTGCAAGGCGAAACACACACACACACACACACACACGCACACAAAGAATAATATCTACAGGTATGCCATAGGCTCTCACGTAAGAAGCAAATTTTGACTCCAAAGATCTACAATTAATTATTAGTTGATTAAATATAAACTATTTGTATTAGAGATCCTTAAAAAACATCACATTTATAGTGTAAACATAAACAATCATAAAATCAATATTTTTTATAAGAATCGTTCTAGAATAAATTCCAAGTAGCAGGAGATTTTATGAGTGACTTATTATAAAATTAATAAATGTGTCATCATAGGATCGTGTTTTGTAACAGTTGCAGAGCTGGACTGGAGCACAGATTCTATATGGCGATTTATTAAAAACAAAATTAAAAACACAGAAGAGTCATGAAAACTACTGAATCAATCAGTCTATCAACAAACTCGGAAAGACAGGAGAAGTTGTGTAAAACAGCACAATCTGTCAAGGTACTCACTTAACTTAGGAGTATTTACTGTCAGAGAAAGGGATTACTGGTTCCGAATATGCTAAAAGTACAGCAGCTGTGTAACTGATGAACTGAGGTAACATAACTACAGCTGAGACTAGATATTTGTATAAACTATAAAAAAAGAAATACCATTTTTGTTCACTGTCTAAAATTGAATCGATCTAATGTTGTTTTACTGCATGTTAGCTGGAATTACGAAATAAATTTCAGTTTATATTGTAAGAATAAAGAGATAGAAAAACTATTAGAGATATTGCATATACATACTTCAAGGTTATGGATTAAGTTTTATCTCACAAAAAAAAAATTCTCCCAAAAATCAAGGTTTTTGTTTCCTTTCATGTTGGTTTTGGAGTAACGGCTTCTTCCTGTCGTCGAGGTTTTTCAGCTCAAATTGTTAAAGGACTCGTTTGACTGAGGACACTCTGAGGTAATCTCTTACCAGCTTCTGCCACCATCTTTCAAAGGTCCCAGCCTTTGTTCTTTTCCTCCCCAACACGTACCAGACAAAAGCAGCAGTGGTTTTAAAGGTATTGTCCTACATACATGCACAGCACAAATGTTGTTAAATTATCTATGACTGTCTTCTGGAGACATGTATCCTTTTTCCAAGGTGTAGAACAAACATCTACAAAAAGTATTTATCTCCTGCAGAAAAAAAAGTTTCCTCATGATCTCAAACCACCCCATATGTCATTGTGTCTCATTTATGTATAGTATGATGTCATGTCCGACCGATTAGAAATAAAAATCCATACCATGTTAACCAGACAAACCAGTTAGTTTATTTGTGATGTTATGCTTGACGACAATCGACCCTGCGAAGAAAGGTAGACATTATGATCTTCTGGGCTTTCCCATGGTGTTGGAAGACATAGTTATCTTAACGTATGTAACTTTCTGACTTTCAAAAAGGTTGTAGAATACTTCTTTTCTCTTAGTCTTCTGGCAAGTAGCAATTGGCAATGATGTTGGCAATACTTACTTATCTGAAGAGCGTGAAAAATGTCATATAGAGACATCTTATAAGGTTAAAAGCTCAAAATAATGTCCAAAAAAATCCCATAATAAGGTGTGACATGGTTTCCTCCTGACCTTGCGCCACTTTATCTGCTGGCCTTGATGGGATTTTTTTTTTATTCACTCAGTTTAATCGTTGATGGAGGTGTTGAAAAAATAAATTCTACTTTAATAGGGATTTTATCTGAAA
The DNA here is from genome assembly GCA_032876305.1 of Orestias chungarensis. NCBI lineage: Eukaryota > Metazoa > Chordata > Actinopteri > Cyprinodontiformes > Cyprinodontidae > Orestias > Orestias chungarensis. Next base: position 906,834 of record JAVLVB010001120.1, read on the forward strand.
CTTAATTTTAAGACTTATTACGTAAAGATACAGAGCTTTCCTTTTCCAACTTCTTTTGGGGGGTTTTCTTTTTAGTTGTTTCTGGGTAAGCAGTCGCTAACTTTCCTGATTCTGACTACAGTTAGAAGCTTGAAGCTATTTTACTTATGGTGATCAACCAGGATGTTTTAAAAATAAATTCATGTTTATAATTTAAATAAGGAACTTTTTTTTTAGTGAAGGATATTTACGCCCCGCTAAATAAAAGTGTTCCAAATAAAGGTTTTTAAAAAAAAAGTTTAAGTGAGAGGAAAAACATTCTGTATTGAGGAACAGTTTTTATTTTTTTATTTTATGTGAGGAAATAAATGCGAAGGACGTTTCATGACTAAAACATCTAAAATCTAGGCAAACTGGCATTTCAAGTTGACATGATCAATTTCAGAGTCACTTTCTAAAGGTTTTGAGTGAGCAAACCGGCCAGTCCAGAGTCTACCAACTCCAGAAAAGATGGGAAAATGATTGATCAGTAGGGACGTAAAGAATGTGAAACTTGACTCCACGTTTGCAACAAACTGTTTTGAGCAGTGTGGAAAGATGCCAGATGGTCGATGTCTTTGCTGCTCTTGACTTTTGAAGTGCTTTGTAAAAATGAACCTGCAGGCAGCGCCGAATGTGTATGTAAAGAAGATAAAAGCACCACCTGTCAGCAGTTAGGTTCTTAAACATACACAATGCAGATTTTTACAAGTTAACAACAAATTAGTGAAAACGGACAAGAAGACCATTTGTTGGAGTTTCAGTTTTAGTGCAAAAACAAGCAGAGGCAAAAGAAGCAATAATGGAGGAATTGTGACTGGATTTTAGTAGTTCGAGATTATACTCATATTTAGATTAGAGATGTTGAGTTTCAATATTGATAGGATATTGATATATATAAAAAAACCAACCTCTATCTGACAGTATCGGCCAGCCTGTATAACCTCAGATATAAGCACTCCAACACAAGCAGTCTGTTCCGGCATTTAATCCGTACCACCATTTGTGTTTAGCAGCTTTACATCAAGTATACAGAGCCCACAGGATCAATACCACAGCTTACATTTAGCAATTATTGGGAGCAATTTCGGTTTGTTGTAATCTAATGTTCTCTATATGATTTATTATAGATGTATTGCTAAAAAAACCTCTAACAAATAAAGCTTCACAGAAGTTTCATCAGACGTGTTGCAGCATGGTCCATCCTAATTATTCTCTTTGCTGTCTTTCCTTGTAAAATTGAAATTGTTTCATGATCTGCAAAATATGTTGGAAACGTTTTCTGCACCTAGTTAGGAACACGTTGAAACTGTGCCAGAAGCAGCAGCTATGAGTTCGGTGGAAATTTAAAGAAATCGGCATATGAATGAGTAACTCAGAAATGTGTCACACATAAGTGCTTCAGAACTCCAATAAATCTGAATAAAGAGTCTTTTATAATACTCAAGCTGATAGTTACCCTTTTTAAGTTGACAGATACAAAAATAAATTTTATAATCATCTAAAATTAATCTTGGGAACTATTGGGAACATCATCCGTAGACCTGTAGTGGTTAATAAAAACGATGAGCTGCCAGCAGAGCAATCTAAAAAAAAACTTGAGTCTAGTATTACGGGCGAAAATTTATCTTTGGAGAAATTTACTTTTTTTTCTATTATATTTTATTACATCCAGTAAATTCATATAGTGCCAGTTTAGTATTTGTGTATTTGGCAGACGCTTTTATCCAAAGCAACTTACAAAGTAGGCATTAGCGTGAATGGGCTTGCCTAAGGACCCTCACTGGAAGCTGTTGGTGTTTGTCCTTTCCTTGAGTTGGATTTGAACATAAGCCCCCAGTGGGAAAGTCACATGATTTTCCAATTGAACTATCCAGCTGCCAATTTCACAACACATTTTGTCTCGACACACCTTAAAAGACAAATGATTTCAATCCTATCAAAGATACATCATAACGAATCCTTTTAAAAAGTAAGGAAATCCAGCAGATTGCATTGAGTCATTGAGTTGCAGCATTCCCTCCAGCAGAACCTGGATCAGTACAAGCAGCCGTCTGTCACGACCGACTGGGGGTTTGAAGACACAGAAGATCAAAATAGGTATGGAGGAGACTGACAAAAGAAAAGTTTACAGCAGCAGTTGTAGAAACGTTGCTTGCAGCATCTCAGCCGATGTCCTCCTCCAAGAAGCTGTCTCAGCTAACAGAACGCCAGCCCAGGTGTGGCTACTAAGAACGGTGAGAGAAAACATAAAGTATCATTTGAAGTATTGATCAGTCCCTCCAGAAAAACGTGAATCTGCGATAGCAGAAAATCCCACAAGATAAAGGAACGGGCCCACAATATGTGGGCATAATTCTTAAAAAGCCGCATATTTACCGGATAAATAGCAGATAAACACGGACAATGTAGAATTATATAAATTAGTCTGATTTTACTGATCCCACACATTATTTTTGCAGAAATTTGAAATCATTTATTATTTTCTTACTGGTCCGGCACGTCGAGTAGTGACGTCATCACCCCGTGCACTAACATAACAAATACATGTTTAGGTGTATAGATATATATGTAGACGCCTCATTGAGCGGTTGGTCCGCTGTGGCAGATCAACCCCGTAAACTAATATAAAGCAAATGGACTGAAACTTCATACAGGGCCTTACTACAGGGTGCTTTAAGTAAGTTAATTGGCTTTGTTCCTAAACATGTTCTCTATTTTATGACTAAGCAATGTTCATATTTTCTGCTCATACTACGTTATAGATGACCTTAAATGGTCCAAGACTCTAAAGTTAGCAAAACTTAGCTGACGCAATTACTTATTCAGTAATTGCGTCAGCTAAGCTGCTATGTTATCTCATGTCTGCTGCTTACTATATATGAGGGTAGCATGTTTATTCTTCCTACATTTGTGAACAACAATTCCCAAGTTTTTTACACATTTCTGCACTTTCCCGCATTTTCATCACAAAGGAGAACCGTCTTCCCCCAACCAGATTAGGGATCTTCTCTACCTCTTCCTAACTATAACCTTTATTAAACAGGAAGGTGTTAAGCCTAGATTTGAAACTAGACAGGGCGTCTGCCTCACGGACTATAGCTGGAATCTGGTTCCACAGGAGAGGAGCCTGATAACTAAAAGATCAGCTTCTATATTATACTTTTAGAGATTCTAGGAATCACCAGTAAACCTGCAGTCTGAGAGCGAAGTGCGAAGTGTGATCTCTAATATACAGTATGATGAAGCTTGATTAGTGAGGGCTTTAAATGTCAGAAGAAGAATCTTAAAATTTATTCTGTATCTGACAGTGAACCAATGAAGGGAAGCTAACTAAATTCAAGTATAATTATGATGATTTGTGTTGCAAAAAAAAGTTTGACAGAACACACCAAAGATTTAGGATCACTCTGTCTCATTTTGAAGTTGAAAACTGAAGGTATAGAATGTTTGAAGTCACCCTCAATTATTGGGCTTGTCTGAACCAGCATTTTCACTTTGCAACCTGTCCCTGCAAAACCTCAGCTTACATTGCCTATTCAGACATATTTCTGGGTGACGCCCTGTACCCGCACCGAGAAAAGAATATTGTTTCTTATATGCAAAGCTGAATAGGTGGAGCCGGTGTTAAAGTGATGGCAGGTGTGTGTGTGTTTTTGTTAGCGTGTGTGTGTGTGTGTATGTGTGTTTGTGAGGGAAGGCTGGACCGAAAAGAGCAAGAAAAAGAAAAACAAGAGGAAAGTTAATTTCATTCTGCGACAACAAAAGCAGGGAGGTTATATAATCGAACAAGCATGCTGTTTGAACAATAGGAATATGAGAGCTGGGAGTGGTGTCCGGGCACACGCCACCTGGCTGGATTCCTGCTCTGCAACTTTTGCCAATAAAAATCAAAAAGCACGGTAAAAATAGATTATTTCCTCAATCCAACAATTTTTGTTTAAACTGTTGACATCGATGCTGCTCCTCCATATGCTCTAGTGACCAAACCCATGTTTAGACAGGAATAATTTACAAACAACAGGTTTATTTATGCTTTTTTCTTTTAAGGATTTTGATCAGATTAGAGTCTGAGGCAAAGCCTAAGTATTCTCCTTGGTCACTGATGGGGATAAACAACAGAGCAAAGATATGTTAACGCAGAGCAGCTGCCTCTCGGATTTTAATTTCAACATCTCATTGATCCAAAATAATCTGACTGCAGCAGTCTGCCACACATATGGTCGGAAATAAGATTCCTTAAATCCACAAAAACACTTTAAACTGTTTTTCTAAGCTATTTGAATTTTGAAATGCACAGAATAAGATTTATTTTTATAATGATGTTTTTTGCAGGGTAAAACTCCATTTACTTAAGAATATTTTTCTCTCTTGGTAGAAATCTCATCTTGCTCTAAGGCTATCTTAGTGTCAGTAGGTAGAAATATTGGTGGTGAGTGTGTTGGTGTTTGTGTGTGTCATATATTACTTATATTCTGTACTTCTAATCAAGTAATTTTGTCATACTCCATTTTCATAAAAAAAATTTGGGTCGATTCAGAGTCCAAATGTTTTTCCTAGATGTTCTCTAACATGTTTCGAGGTCTACGCTAAAGTTCAAAGGTGACGGGCTTTAGAACGGCTTAATTTTTAATGTAAATTCTACTGAAACTGTCATCACATTAAAATCTCAATGGTGTTTTTTTTTGCATTTAGTTTTAAACATATTTTGTTCTACGGTACACACTTTGGTCCATGTCTATTAATTCTATGTGCTCTTAGATTACATTGAAAAATGAAAAATGTAAAATTATCCAAAAATGTTTAAGAAAAGTCAGTGAATTCTTGCATCCTGATCTCGAGCTAACGCTGTATTTGCTAAGCCTGGTTAACTTTCATAGCAGCTTTGCCAGAAACAGTAGAAACTAAACCCTTCAACATCAATAAAACTTTTTTTTTTTTGTCAAATCATTTGACAAAAACAGCTAAACAGATCAAGTATGAACAGACATCTGCGTGAGTCATTTAAAAAAAATCAAAGACAGGGCAGCTTTACACAATCTGGAGTGAATGGGTTTCTTTCAGGCAGACGTCCTTGTTGCATTAGCGCTAGTTTGATTATCGCCTGGAGGCGAGCTCCAGCAGTAAATAAAATAAAAAACAAACGCCAGCAGCCCCTGCTCTGTCAGTCTGTAGATGCACTTCAAAACATTTTAGCCTACAATGAATGTAGAAACAGTCAGGTATGCACATTATTTATCTAATCGGATCTTGGAAAACAGGGAACTATAACGTATGCAAATTCACATGCATGTCACTGGAAGCTGAAGTTTTACTCATCTGCTGCTAGAGACGATGAGGCTTTGTGTTTTCCCATCACTTGTCTCTCGCCTATACAAACATTTTCAGGCATATCGCCTGTGCTCCCAGCCGCTTCTTTCTCATGCGTCTGTCTACGAAAACAGGTTCCATCAATTGTGTTTATAATTCATCTCAATCATCGTTATCAGTCTGAGATCAAATATAAATTATATAAGGTGTGTCTACGCTCTGAGCATCACAATTAATGTTCCTTTTCTGACTTGGGAAACCTAACAGAAGAGGCCTCCAGGATACTTTCAGGCTGGTGGAGTCATTTCGATCAGATGAAAAACAAAGACGGTTTTTTGCATGCGCACTCATGTCACTGTGTCAGCATCCCGGTCTGCGTGTGCAGGTAACAATGAAGAGATACCTGGGTTTTTTCTTTCCTTGTTGGCTTTCACCCAAACACACCTGTCCTCCACACAGACAACACCCAAACGAAGGTGGCATGTCTTTGCTTTTAACTAAACTGGTTGAAAGGACATAAATCTTTGCAAAGTCACACTTGAGGGGTCCACTTCCCTCATAGCAACAAAAGCATGAGACTGAATAAAGTGAAACAGATTTTTATACAAAAAGGATTCATATTATTATTGGTTTGGTTTTATTAACCATGGCATTGCCTAATTGAAATAGCACACACAGCTGAAACTGCATATTTAATACATATTTTTTATACAGTACATTTCGTGCATTTGTGTTAAATACCACTTACTCTATTTCCTTTTTAAGTCCAGCGCTTCTTTTCAGAACTCATCCTCAGAGTCAGTTCTTATTTGTGATGTATGTTTTTCTTTCCACCTCCTCGTCTCCTAAATCTGTGTTCAGTTTATCATCCTGGCTCTTGTTCTCTGTCAAATTCAAACCGGCAATAAATCTTCATCTTCATGAGTGAAAGAGATGCGCACCTCAGGTGGAAGAATCTGTTGAAAAACCATCAGTCCAGCAAGCCGCAATTATGGACTTCAAAGCAGAGCATTAGTAAAAAAATTAAACAACTTGGGTTGAAATAAAACAATTAAAATTCCCATTTTGAGTTGATCACAGTCCATGTAGGGACCCGGCACACAAAAGATGCACTGCTCGGATGAACCAAAATCTAATTATTTTACCTCGCTAAAAAAGTATTTTTGCGTTGGAAAACATTGCACATGAGCACAATATCTCCGTTGTAAAACATGTGGATGTCAAGGTTACGCTATGGGGAACATCTGCATCAGCATGGACTGTGAAGCTGGGCAGAGTTTAGAAGAAGCTGGATAGAGCTGCAGAAGATCAGATCATATGCATCAGAGTGGCCAAGTCAAAGTATGAATGGTAACCTGCCTGGCAGTCTGTTGAAAAACTCATTACTTGATTATTTCTGTCCAATCTCTCAGAGTGCGCCCTCGTCCAAAGAAGGATGGGCAGAAAAAATCTACAAATATATTGACACCCTCAGCAGTAACTCAACGACCCCATACAATCTGATGAGTTTCCCCGAGATAGAAAACTTTCTAATCAATTTAATAATCACCCTAACCTTGCATTGTTAGATAACTAGGATCAATTTAAAATTGAGTAATTAATCATCGTAAAATTTCCTATGTATATAAACATAAATTAATTGAGTTCTTCTTCAGAAGTCGTTTCTGCTCTGTGTTGTAATATCACATAAAATCCACCCAGGTGCATTCAACTATGTGGTTTTGCTGTGACTATGGAGACAAATATTTATGCCTAATAAAAAGTGAAGAAACCCTGGAGCATTTTAAATCTGTTTTACAGACACATTTTTATAAATAGCTTTTAGCACCTGCCCACCCAAATGTTTTGTTGTTATTGTGTGTATTTTTATCTTATTAACTGTCTTTGTCAGTTTAATTGATTTTTTTTTTCTTCTATTCTGTCTTTGATTCTTTAATCTCGTATGCCTTTTAACATTTTAAAGGTTTTTATTCTTTACATCATTTTGTTCAGTTGCAAAGATGCTAAATAAATAAATGTGACCTTGACCATAACTTACAAAAGGTCACAAAGCAGAGAAAAAAAATGTACATGGTTGAAGTATGAAACTCTAAATTAGTGAATTTAGATGTAGTTACAGCTGCATAATCCGCTTTAATATTTAACTCATATATTATTAGTGAAAAAAGAGAGTGATCTTAATGTGAAACTTAGTTAGGATTTTGATTCAAAAGTTGCTCTGACTACAAGAGTTATGTACCCCCCACTAACTTCCCAATGAGCAAACTATGACATGTGAGGGGTTTGCTGCACCTGATGCTACTATCTGCAGGAATGAGATGATCTATAAAATGGTACAAAATAAAACATGCGCATACTGTCACTGTTTTAGTTTGGTTTGAAATCGTGTAGATTATGGACAAAACCTGGAAAACCTTTCATTTGAACCTCAACAGTGGCAAACAACCCCTGATTTAAAATGATGAAAAGTCCTTTTTTTTTTTGGAGAGACAGAATCTGCATATTTGCTTTTGCAGCTGCACCCAGATCTGCTCCGTTTTAGGAATGCTGTTGTCAAGTCTAATCACACCTCAGAGCTTCCAGGTAATTAAACTTCCTCCTCCCCCTGTCAACCCCCTCCCTCCCTCCACCATCCTCGTTACTGAGATTTTCCCATTAAATAACTCTACCTGATGAAGAACGTTAAATATAAAAAACGAAATTTCTAAGTGGATAAATAACTAACAGCTGAAGTTTTCCTCCTGATATCTTGGTTTCCTCGGATCTTATTTGTTTTCATCGTCCTGCATCATCCAGACATCTCAAACAGGATATAACAGGATCCGATGCGATTACTTTGTATGATCGCTTCTGCAGTCGGCGATAAAAATGTAAGTGAATGCTGCCAGATGCATAAAATACTTGGAAGGCACCCAGATCAGCTTATTGAGATGCTTTTCTTTTAGTAAACAATCCTTGCGCAACAGGATAGACTCTTAAAAGCAATTGTAAAGATGGCATCTGATTCTTTGTTTTTAACATAGGGTGTGATTTACCTTGTGTACTGCAGCTTTTAACGTTGACCCACCCCAACGAAGATATGCATCAGCTGAACAACCTATAAACTACTGATGGTTTCCACCTCGCAACTGTTAGCTAAACCAAAAAAGCTTATTTTACTAACACCGTGTGCATCATCCTGCAGCCCACTCGGTTCTTTTTGGCTCAAGCATTACTAATTTAGCTTATACATTTCAAAGTTCATCACTGGGTCTGGAAACATTTATCTTACACCATCTCACAGGTTCACTGGTGTTTAGATGTAATATGAGAAAGAGGCTCGCTGCTAAAAGGGAGAAACACAGGTGTCATTTACGCGTCCGGTGGTATGTCAAAGTCTGGATGTTCACATACTTTGCAAAAATGTTTACGTTTTTTTTCAACCCCGCTGTGACATCAAGCAAACTAAACGATGGTTCTTTCAATTTGGTTGTATGACTTGGGTCACGCTTTTGGGGTTTCCTTCCACAAGCCTCTCATCGTAGTTTGGTGGCATTCTGGTTGATTCGTCCTGACAGAAGTGGTGTGACTGAGTCAAATTTCTAGGTCGCCTCACTCCCACACATTTCCTGTGTGCTTGAGACCAGGGCTTTGTGAATGTAATTTATGTTGCTGTCCTTCTAGACTAATTTGGTGGCATGCTTACGATGACTATTGTTTTGAAAGACCCATTTCATGCTTCAGCATCTCTCCTACTGTATTCAGTCATTATTTCAATTTTTCTACATGTTGTCGGGTTGCTATCTATATTCTGAGGTGCACCAGTCTTTTTATTCACGCTAATGTGATCCTCGGGTCCACAGGATTTCTCTTTTTAACTCTTGAAAATTTGCATTATCAAAGACTTCTATTTTAGTCCCAGTAAGACAGTAAATTTATTTTAATCCCAGAGTAAAGTTGCACAGTTTTTTTACATTGTTTTGAAATAATAGCTTCTCACCTGTATGCCCTTTTAGACAATTTAAATTTCCATTCAGTTAAATTCATTTCAATTCCATTTATATAGCGTGCCAATTTACAATATGTGTCGTCTCTAGGCACTTTCCAAGAAAATAATTTCATCCCTATCATAATTTCATTCATACGCGTTAAACAAATCAGTTTTAAAAAGTTTCCAATCTAAGGAAACTCAGCAGATTTCATCGAGTCTTTATCCTGCACCATTCACTCCTTCTGGATCAGCACAGTTGGACAATAGTTTGTGTCGTTGTTGACTTTTCAGCAATTCCTCATACTGAGCATGCATGTAGCAACGAGAAGAAACCTCCAGAACTACCTGGCTCCTTACAAGCGGCCATCTGCCACGACTGACTGGGGTTTTGAGGAGACAGAAACCAGGAAAACAAAGCGAAGCCATTAGAACGCCAGACCAGGTGTAGCTTCTATGGAGTGAGAGAACACAAAAATTACCACAACTAAAACAAATGAGATAATAGAAGAAGGAAGTAGCAGAGTGAAAAATAGTCAGATTGTCCTCAAGCAGCCTAAGCCTATAGCAGCATAACTATATAAATAGCTCAAGTAATCTAACCCTGTAGAGTGAGACATGAGAGAGGTAGAGCAAAGGACAAAAGGTCTGTCTAAATTGAGTTCTTCGCCAAACCGGGTTATGCTGTCCTCTCGACTGAATGTCAGGGCAGAACTTTAACTTCATCACATTCCGTCAATATGCTTTTGTCAGGTTTTGTAGGTTGATTACACCCAAAAAATCCCGACTGAACCGAGCCAAACATCTCCATGCTGTTTTCTACAAGCATATAGTTGCTTAAACAGACAAAGATGGCAACCTTCGGGTATCTTGAAATTGTATCCAACGCTGAGCCAGACCCTTGCAGTTCAGCGATACTCTTCTTGAAATTTTTGGCTCATTACTTATCTCCTTTTCTGTTATGTCAAGCAAGGAAGTAATGTGTATGACTTGTGTTAAAATAAATCCAAAGCTGTGTCTCCAGTCAGAAGCTTACAAAGCCCTGACATCATCACCCGTGCTTTCCCAAATTGTTTGGCTGATGCTGGGTTGCTTTTCTTCCTAGGGCCATTAAAACCCTGTTAGACTGTGTGGTGTTATGACTTAGTCGAGATACAGTATTTATTTTACATAAGCTAATTGAATCTACGAGGACACTGAAACTTGGTCAGCAGGACAATTATCAGAAAAACATGGAAATAATTATCACTCATTATCAATGAATGTGATACTTGTTGCATGATCAGATATAGTACAAAAGCAGGTTTGCTTAACAGTACGTTTTTAAATATTTTCATTAATCTTTATATAACTAAAACAAGGACTGGAAGCATCCTTAGACTCTGAGCAGAAGTGACATGGTAAGAATGAGTGTTCCTTGTTTTTGTGCACGCCTAGCTTAGAAGCTCTGCACACTGAAGTTCATTTAAATGTAAGGCATTTTTGTTGGTTTTACAAGCAACTTAAAATCCTGATGCAATGTAATTTGTTTGCAACAAAGCACGGCGGCATGAGGAAGAAGTGCTTTTGTATCTATTGTAAATATTACTGTGATATATCTTTCTTTCTTCGCTGTGATCTATGTTATTGTTCACTGGAAGTTCAGGCTCTGGGCTTTACTGACGGCAGGTTGGGCTTTAATGAGCGTTGGATCAGTGTTAAGGGTGTGGTTGGGCGCCGTCAGACTAAAATAACATGTTTTTATATTTGTATGGTATTAAGCATTTGGTATTACCACTTGTTTTTCTTTTTTCATAAATGTAAACAAATAAATAATAATAAGGTTGTTTCCTTTATGCATGGCCAACTCTATGTTGTATAGGGCCCTGTGCAGGATTTTATCTGGGGGCCCACATACCATTTAGCGTATTGCAATTTTTCGGCACACCCGAGAGAGCTTTTTTCAAGCTGTGTTATTATTAATATCTAAATTAACAAAGAACAGCCTCCAGGTTTATATTGAAACTAACCAGATGTAAAGGTATAGCAGCCCCACCAGACAAATTTGGTAAAGTTACACCATTTTGCACCAAAGAGGGCAACACTATGACAATTTTAGAACAAACAATGCAGAATCAAACAGGTTTGCACAAAAATGGCAATAATTTTAACCTAAGCCTGAACTTAGCACCATTATGGCATTTTAAACGGTTTATCTTCAAAAAAAAAGTTGAATTAGGATTCAGCTCCTTGATAAATTTCAACACATATTGATGGATGTGTGACAGATAATGAAAGGAATTATAAAGAACTTGTACTTTAAAAAAAACATTGAATCAAGTCAAAAATATATCAAAAACATTGCATAAAGAATGAAAGCTAGGTTAAAGGGTTTTGTTTTATATTTTCTCCAGATTAGTTTTACCTTTTGCTTTCTGTAAATGTTCCAAAGGGATAAACAGTAGTAGCCATAGTACTTTTTAATGACTGTAGTAATGCCAAATGAGTAAAATCCAACATTTAACATTTTAATAAATAAAATGTGGTAACTGTGAAATTTGAAAACAAAGATCTTTAATCTATCAAGCTATACATTTTTTTTCCTCCTTGACCCAATCTGATCTTATTTACATCACAGTGAAGCACAGCATAGACGAGCCCGTACAGCGGTGCTGTTGTTAGTTGAATTTCAGGCTTGGCTTATCCAGAAAATGTAGTTGGATATTGAGATGGCTGAAACTGCTCCTATTTCACTTTCTTTTTGAGTTCATTAGAAAGATTCCCTGGCGTGGCCAGAAAGTCAGGTACGTTAGGTAACGCGCAGAATTTCAGAAATGCTGTCGTGGTTTTAATCCAATGGCATCTGTCGAGTTGATGGCACAGTGTGTGGTTTTTAAAATGTTTAATCAAATCATACTTCAGAAAGTAATAATTTGCAACAGAGATACAACATGAGTTGTATCTGTTTATAAATCCAAGGATTGAGTGACTCAGCTTTTATTTTATAACTTAACATCTACCTTTGCTTCTTACAATATAAAAATCCTTGTTATATTTCTTTTAATATGTTGTTCGCGTTTATAACCTTTACACTCAGGATCAAACTATGGTGCAGAGATCATGACCTCCCATGTATCTCTGTAAATTTCTTTCTTTCTTTCCAAGTCCCATTGCTCCTAAAGACCGCTGGTATCATTTCAGTCCTCATGTTCCACATCCTACTGACTTCGGCTTCCAGATCTTCACACCTTGAAAGCTATTCTTTGATTTTCGCAGAATTGTTTTTTATATTAGTATTTTCAGATTCATTACAATGCAAATGTTGTGCTTATTGTTTATTATTATTAGTATTATTATGATACTTGATTATATTATAAACAATAATACAACCTCTTACAATTCAATTTTTTCTACTGATCCTGTTCATGTGAAATTTTTTAGTTTTTAAAAATAAAGTTGGACTATTGTAATAATCTCTCTTTTCTAAACGTCTGACACATTAAATTTTTAATAAATCTACTATTCACACATGAACCCATATTTGCTTGTGTTCCTCGACACGTTACACTTTTGTAGTGTTTTTTAATGTGGTCATCTTGTTACGGTGTCACGTCGCGAACACGGTTCTGCAGAATCCCACGTCAGGCAAACAAACTGAACGCTTCTCTTTATTTCAGCAGAATGTTTGCGCTTTCAACAGGAAAACCAAATGACACGGCACACTTGCCTGAAAACAACTGCAAACAACGTATTAAGTAAACGCATCGTCAGACACACTCAGCATAGTTATAAGATTCCTCACTTTCTTTTCACTTTAGAGTGTTTTTTTTATTTATCTGAAGAATGAATGCTTTTCATTTGCATGAAGGTATTTGACACCGACAGACCTGCTGATGATGGATGGATCGTATTCTGTGGAACTCATCTGGGGATTTTTCTTCCTCGTGTAGGAGTGGCACAAACTAATCTCTGTTGGAGGTTTTTGATGTTTTTTGAGCACCAGACATATCTGTAAAGATGTGTTTGTTGCGGTAAAACCTGGTGGAATCATGTCACTGTTTTTATCTTGCCTAACAGTCTAGTTTAGAGAAATCAATTAAAAGAAACCTAATCTTAAACCTTACCAGCTAACCTTAGCAGCAGCATTTATGGTATTCTTTGCCGCTGCATTTTTACTTTAAATCTTGTTATATCAGATGACTCCTCCTGGAAGGAAAACATGTTTTGCTTGAGTGAATTAAGCCAAGAGATTTGACATGCATTTACAGTTACGGATGTGTCCCTAACAGAGATTAACAGCTTTGGTAACAGATAAACTCTACGGATTATGTGAAGTATGATTTAAAGGCTTAATTCAGAGTTACAGGAGCTGGGGTTTCATATTTGTCACATTTGTTTCATGATATAACATTTAGTGTAATTCGTTTGCAGGTGTCACAGGTGCATTATTGGTGTTGGTCTGGCATTTTTACAAAAACAGATTTTATTTTTCAGACGCCCCTGTTTAAAGTGCTGAACGATTAAAATGTGCAACTTCAAAGAAACAATTAAAGGAAAACACCTTTAAAAAATCTGTTGCCAAATTATATGTTTTTTTAGTTTTCATTTTATGTCTGTGTTTAAATGTAGGTGCCATGTAAATCTAAAAACAAAACAGATTATATGGAGTCATTTATGCAAAAATGTTAACCTTAATAACATGTGTGTGTGTGTGTGTGTGTGTGTGTGTGTGTGTGTGTGTGTGTGTGTGTGTGTGTGTGTGTGTGTGTGTGTGTGTGTGTGTGTGTGTGTGTGTGTGTGTGTGTGTGTGTGTGTGTGTAAAATCATTCCCATGAACTTTGCAGGGTATACTCGGACATCCACAACAAGACACAAAGGCGTATGAACTACCAGAGTACTCACGCATTATCATGCAGGAATGCAGATGGGCACGATATGATACAATAGACAAAAAAAAAACAGCTGTATCAGTTAGGTTAAAAGAGGTGAGCTAAACATTTCCGGTATCGATACGTTTTTATTTCTTTATTTTTACTTTAATTTCTAACAACAAAAGAGGGTAATTTTGGTCTCTCATAATTCCAAACTTTAAGGAATTTAAAAAAATTCAGTCTCTAATTTTTTCAAAGCTTAGGATATTATTTAAAAACCCAACCTTGCTTCCCGGATTTTCTGTCTTCCTCGTTTTTTATGATACCGTTTTTCCTCTAATAAAACCCTCACAGTTGGCTTCTAACCTGTTCCTTCAGAGGAAAAAATGGATGCAAACACTGTCCTCACTGTCTTACATATATGGGACTGAAAAGTGGGTGATATTTTAAAGCAGATCAGTCCATCGTTTAATAGTTTGATTGGTTAATTGCACATGATGAGAACAAAGCCGGTTCCTAAATCAAATCCAGAAGAGACAAATTCACTTTTATCAACTTCTAGTTTCATGTCAACAATGTGGACATAAAAAAACCTTTTAAAAGCAGTTACATAACATCCTAACACACTGGTTATTTAGACTGAAGATTTCAATAGATGTATTTCTGCTAAGAAAATGACATGACAAAAAACAAACTATACTTAATGTTTAGCAGCTGCATCAGTCTTTCAAGAAAACATCGACAGACACTTAAAGTTAATTTTCTTTCCATTATTTTCTACTTCAGTAGATTTCACTGGGGACTAAATGGGGGGGAATAATATAAATGTTCACGTTCTTCCAAATAACACAATAGGGGCGAAGGTGTCTTGGGAGTCCGTCTTTGTTGTCCTGTCTGATTTGTCTTGTTCCAACACACAAATATGTGCTGCAACGTGTACAAATGTTATACTGAAAAGATTTAGAAAGGTGTTCCTTCTGTCTGAATTCATTATTTTTTGTAATCATGTTTGTTTTTACATCTTTTAAATACCATAACTCTCTCATAACTGTATATTTCTCTCTGTCTGATGAAATTATTTTTAAATATTCAACATGATCATCTACTCAATGCCTGAATAGACTTTTTAGAATACATTTTTATTTTACTTGAGTAATTTATCAAATCTCTACTTTTCACTTTTACTTTAGTAAATGTTGAATCTTGGATAAAATATTTATGTACCCTAGATGCCTAAGATAAGGAAGTCTGATTCAAAAGAGTTGGAACTTATTGCCGTAAAATTAAAAATGATCAGTAATTATGTTAATAGGCTTGAGGTTGACATTTTTAATTACCTAAACAACAAATCCTGTTAGTAGTCACATATGCATACTTTAGTTCACTCCAAGATATTTTAATGTTGACATTCTTTCAATCTCTACATTAATTATTAAAGGTTCTGCTGTTTTAGTCTAAAAAAATGTATTTTGTTTAGATAGCTTTGGAAACATAATAGATTTGTGTCATCTGAAATAAATAAAAATTACAAATCTGCAAAACATATGAAAACAACTTTATAGATATCATAACTGTTTAGGTAACGATCTAAGTTCACATGTCGGGAGCCTTAAAAATAGTATAAAACCTATTTTTCTTCTTTTTGGTGGTAAAACAGAGATTGTGCTTGATATCCCCTAAAGCTGTGTTTTTCAACCTTTTTTGAGCCATGGTACATTGTTTTCATTGAAAGAATCATGAGGCACGCCACCAACCAAAAATTTAAGCATATGATACTCTATAGTCACATATATTAAATATGTAATATATTAAATATAAGTAATTCTTATCAAAATGTCTTGAATGTGAATCAAATAAACACAAAAATGTATTTTTATCTCTTAAATCTTATTTGAACTTACAATGCTATGTACCAATTGCCATCTAGTGATAAGGAAAATGCAGGATTACGCCGCTAGTCGCTACTGCAACACACACTCCAAAATGGCATATTGACATATTTTTTGCAGATTATTTCATAAAATCTTTTTAGACCAATTAGGTGAAATTGGATAATTTCCACGGCACACCTGACGATCACCCACAGCACACTAGTGTGCCCTGGCACAGTGGTCGAAAAACAGGTAGTAAATATATCCTTGATATGCTCTAACTTGTCAGATATGTGACACAGCAGCCTGCTCAACTCAGGCAAACACATATGCCAACACATATGGGTTAAGCTAGTTCAACAGAAGCATACATACTTTCACTTTATGTCATCTTTTTTTTTTTTTTTTGCGCTGCAGCTGCAAATACATTTTTTATACATACGTTTAGCCTGATGCTTTGTGATTGCCTAACCATTTGTAAACTATTAGGATTAGCAGGTACGACCATGTTCTGTAGGCTTTAGCTGCCATGAGATCAAGGCCTTTGCTGTCACAATGCAAGAATCCTTCTCAAGATATCTAATCTCAACTCTTTGCCCAGCGGGTGTGTCTCTCCCTCCTCCTTTAAACACTGTGACAGTTCTTTGTAAAGGTTTATTGTTATAATTTCCCGTCAACCTCTTCCTGCTTGCATCAAACTTAGCCTTTTTTTTTGTTGTGCTTGTTTTTAGTTAGGATCGCTAAATACCATAAATTAACGTTACCTTTTAACAAAGTCAGAAAAGTAGATATGTTTTTGTCGTTGTTGGTATAGTTGTCTTCAACTTGTTTGACTTCTCACAATAGTTTGCTGGGATTTTGACCCATTCCTCCAGACAGAACTGCTGTACCTTGATCTGCTTTGTTGGCAATCCTGCTGGTTTTGGCCACAAACTTTGACTGGAGCTGAAATCATGGTTTTGTGAAGATCATTTTCAAAACATTGACGACTTGGTAACTAATCTTAGAGTTACTGTTTAGTTGCAAAGCCAGTATGTGCACCAGCTTTGAGCTTCTGGTTAATGGATGTTTTCAGGAGAATTTTCTTTCCTCATTATCATATTTAGCATGATGGTGTTTGTTTGTTTTTTAAACATTGCATAAAACATAGAAGCCCATATTTTTTCATTCGTATTAATTTTCTGGGATCTTTATGACTACAAACAATAATAATAATATAGTATTTGAAAATGAGAAGTCACAAAACTGAAGCTATTGTCCAGAGGAGGTTTTAAACCTACCACAAATAAGTTTATATATGATATGACTTATAAATAGACTTTGCTGTAGGCCACCTGGGGTTACGTGCCTTGCCCAGGGTCAGACTGACATGTGACAGCTGGATTTGAACCTCCCTGATTTCAAAACAACCGGTGTACCCACAGTGGGTAGAGGAATATTTAATAATGTACTGTAATCTGAATTAGTTTAAAAAAAATTGTTGATATTTTTGAAAGCAATTATAAATTTCTTAAAGGTATAGGAGACGATCTTTTAAATACAAAAATTCCAATGGAAAATCCCATAGAAAATGACAGCCAATCAAAAACGACTGGTGGTGAAAAATAACTGGCTGTCAATGCGGAAATAAAATTTACGCGATGACGTATATCACCAATGGCCTCACCCACCCGACCCGTACAATGCGCGCTCAAGTCTGAATTCGCGCATGCGCAGATTGTTGTTTAGGAAGTAAAATGGAACAGACAAGACGCATCATTTACCATTAAAGAGAGGTTCTCCCCGTACGGCAGCGAAAATGGAAGCTCGCATAAGAAAAACCGTGTGCGAAGTGTCAGACATGTTCGCAATTGTGTAATAAGTCCGATGCGGCGCCAGAGGCTGTGGTCCCGCAGATGTAAAGGGACTGCATGTGCTGAGGACGTGCGTGGTCCCGACATCAGAGGTCGTTACTGGAGACGAGGTGGCGCATGCGCAGTGTTGCGAAAATGAGAAGGCGCTGAAGATCCACTCCTATACCTTTAAAGCAAAACTAATTTTTTCAAACAATAAAGAAAAATATCAACATGACATGATATGAATATGATGATATATTTTTTTCGAACTCATCTTATAAGTAATTAATTACCGTCAGCTTTAGACACACAGACCTTGGTGTCTCGAAAGCGGGATACGTGCGTGAGAAACGCAGCGGTGGCTGCACGTGCACACGCACGGCCAGGCTGGGCCGTGGGCGGGGTCATGCCGCCAAGGTTGCCGCCCATATCACCACCCAGGCCCCGCCCCAATCAGGCCAACCAGCGGGATCAGATGACTGCAGCCAGACCCGAGCGGCTGGAGACAGAAGAAGCATCGATTTCTTTTCTTGCATCGATCGATCTGTTTTTTTTTCCGTCTGTGCGTTTCTTTTTTCTCCTACAACCCTGATGCCAGGAGTCACCGAGCCTCACTCGTTCTCCGGAGTTGCCTAATTAAGTTCCTGCACTCAGCCTTTTTTCTTTTTTTTTTTGCCGTCCAGCTGTGAAGCCACCACCTCTCCCCAGCGGGAACAGAACCGTCAGGCTGAGAAGTAAGTCTGCTGGTGTTTCCTGTGTTCTCATCAGACATGGATTAAAACAAGGGAAATCTCCAGCTGTCGCTCTGTTTCCACGCGTGATTCTATGGTTATTCAGTTATTCACTAATTAATTACTCTAAAATGATGCATATCTACTAAAACATTTTAATCTAAAAACTTTATTGTTGTTAAATGTATTATATTAAAAAAAAAAAAAACTTAAAAGTTACAGGATCTTGATACTAATCAAGTTAAAATTAATTTAGGTCAGTTTATAATCTGATTAAACATCATAATGCTTTATATCAAGGTTTCTGCCATATGAATAAAAGTAAACAAAAAAATCAAGGCAGGAATAATTTATATGTTGTTTGTTGTAATTAATCATTGACCAGATCTGGGATCTTAATGCTTTTTATGATGATTGAAATTAAACTCTAATAATAATTATAATATGAAAGTTATTACCAAATAAAGATGATTGTGTTGCTATTGAAGGCAAAACAGGCTCTTAAAAATCTAAATTTAAAAATAAATCTGTCATCAGATTAAAACAAGAGTTTTTTTTTTATATTTGACAATATTTTTCTTATTTTTCTAACCGCAGCAGGATTAACATTTAAGCAACAGGTATCTTTAGAAATATGACGGTTTTGCTTAATTGTGCTGTGAGTTGTTTCAGTCGGGTTAATTAACGTCGTCTGGCCAATTCTGCAAGGAAAAAATGGAAATAAGAGACAAACATTGAGGTGCAAGAACGTCACAGAGGCTGTTACTATGTCACACCTGAACTATCTCCGGCTCTTAGTTCAATTACATCTCTTATTATGTGCATCTCCTCCCCTGCGTGTGTGTGTGTTTCTCTGTCTCTCCCAGTTTCCTGTGCTTTGTTTCAAGGCCTGGGCTTGCGTCACACATTCCACTTGGCATATGAAGCCCTTATCCTGTTTAGAGCCTGCAGAAAGAAAGAAGGGAGGAGAGGAGGATGTTGGGGGTTGATCGGGTGTAAAGAGGGCGACAGCCGCTTCTCTCCTCTAAGCTTCCTTTTTGTCTTTCTTTTTTTTTTATTGTAGTAGTTTTATCTCGGCCAGAAAGCAATAAAGAGATGACTCTTTTGTCTTTTTTTGATTTCTAATTAACTGGTTAAAAGAAAATAAATTAAAAAAATTGAGGCCTCACACCCACACGCCCTGAATACTCCACCCATCCTAACGCCTCCTTTCCTGAATCAACATGCTGATGTTATCTGGTGGAAAAAAAATTGCAAGTCTGTGTGTGTGTTTGTGTACACGTGCACGCTCACACACTCACATGCACACGGCCGCTCAAAGGCCAGGTCCTAGGGAACATTAGGGCTAAACATTAAACTCCTGGATGCTGAAGAGTTGCCGGTTGTCAGTGGGAACTTACGGGAAAAGGACACTGTGCTCTCAGGCCTGTGCGTGCCAACACACACAGACACACACACACACACACACACACGTTGGTGCGTTTTAACCGCTGGATTGGGTCTATGTGACTATCTCATCGCCTCCCCCCTTCCTTCTTCCCCATGTCCGAGGTTTACTGAAGTTTTGTCATATTTTGGTTGAAACCCACCTCATTTTCTTCCCATTTTCTTTCTCGGCCTTGTTGTTACCACTTCCATTTTGAAATAGTTTGGTTACAGTGGCTGTTTTTTGTTTTCGTCAGTATCCCCCCCCCCCCTGTTCCCCTCTCATTCTTGGGGCAAGGAGGTGTAGTATGTGGGGGAGAGGGGGAGTCAGAAAGGAATCCGCAGGCCCCCTGCAGCAGCATCCCCCCATTTGGCTTCGCTCTCCTGTTCCTCCTCCTGCTCTCCTTCACACCCACCCCCCCCCACCCAACCCATCACGGAGTGTGGAAATAATAACAGTCGGCCTGAACTCTGAGCGCTTCCGCTTCTCTCCCTGTTCCTCCTCTCCCCTTCCTTCGTTTCTCGTTTGTCTGGAAAGCCTCAACTGAGGCACTTTCTTTGACAGGCTCAACCTGAGGTGTGCGAATGTATGTTTGCTTTTGTCGGAGCTTGAAGTGTTTCTTCAAGTTACGCACTTTCACGCCGTTTTTGTGTGTGTGTGTGGATGTGCGTGCAAGAAGATGGATCCTGTTTCCTCTCCCCTGCTGATTGCCCCCCAACCCCCCACCCCCCTGAGGTCTGCAAGCCTGTAGCCTCACAGTCTGCAGGAGAGGAGCAGAGAGGATCTGTACATGTGTTCATGCATATGTGTGTGTTTTCAGGAGGTAGGAGCCTAAGCAGCCAAAATGAGGGAAAGAGAAGCCAAAATATGATGATAGAGGGGCCTCAAAGTTAGAGGACTCAGTGGAGCTTTTGTTATTTAGGCAGTCAACGAACCAGAGGTGAGATTTCTGAATGAAAGTTGGGGAGAACCATGGTTTGGCATGGTGTAGCTAATGGTAACCCGCCCCAGCCTTTGCTGCACACTGCTAGTTGGCTAGCTGTAAAAAGGTCGAACATTCGACTGAAGATAAGTCCTCTCGCAGTTTAAAAAAATAGCCGGTTCTATTCAAGCTTCCTCTTACACCACATTTCAGGGTATTCTTGGGCAAGACACCCCAAGCTGCTGGCCAAGCTGTGCGTCGTTGTATGAATGCAGGAGTATTCGGGCTTGGCGAATGAAGCTTCAACTGAGAAATGCTTTGAGTGCAAAAACATTTCTGGTAACAAAAAAGGAATGATTGCACATTTTGTTGAATAATTTCCATATATATAAGATGCAGCATCTCTGGCTGAATCTTTAGATGTATTTGATGGTAAACATTTAGCTCTATAAATATCATATGCAACTAAATATTGTATCCAGTACGTCCTGTGCATTCGGACGCTCTCTAATATTAAATAATGCCACGATGGAACGCCATGATCCCTCTGATGAAGGGAACGGTCCATGTTTTTGAATGTTCCAGGATGGCTTTCAGCTTTCTAATAAACAGTGTCTTCAATGTAAAAAAAAAAAACTGTAAGAGTTGTCGAGCTAGCTTCCACTTATACACTTCATAAAGCTGCTATTGTATCCCTAAACATGCTAGGGGACTCAGTCACAGCCTTGGCCGCATGTTAGCTAGCAAATTGTGCCCACACTAATCACAAATTATCAACGCACACTGGATATGTCAGACGGAAGTATGACTAGATCTCAGCCAGGGGTAGTTTCTTTAATAGCTGCTGAACAAAGTGATGCATTTGACCCTCTAGATTCAGAAGTAAAGAAAGGATCCGGCTGCAGGCACCGTTCCCAGGCTCAGACCATCTCGGGGTCTGATAACATACAGTTCATGCCTCAACACCCAAAACCAGTCTGTTCCAACACACCGACCTTGACCTCTAACAGTAAGCACAAAATACATTAGCAATTTTCATCCCATCCAGAGTCAATGGATCGCAAGAGACCCGAAAGGGTTTTCGTCCCACATGTGCCAGCTAGAAACAAAATCTCACACCAATGTCGGACCGTACTTGGAACCCAGAGGGGTGTTGAGACTCTGCAGCTGTATAGTGTTTAGAAAATGAGATGCCTTTTATGGGGTAACGCTCTCCGTCTACTAACGCAGAGTTTCACTGTACGCCACATTTAGCCTGGCAATGCCCAGCTAAGTTTATCTCCTAAAGCTCAAATGTGTGTGGGATCATACTGGGTTGACGGGTCTTTAGATTTGTCAGATCTATCCTCCTCTTTATGTACGTGGTTAAATTTGGGGTTTATAGAGCAACACGGTGAGCCATTCATAATCAACAATGGGGAAAAGGCAGGAGGTGTTCGGTTAAAAGCTCACAAAAAGTCAGCCTTCATATTAGCTCACCACCTGGATCAGTGAGTCTATCAGGATCCCGGTGAATGGCTAATTGTCGTGTCAATAACGAAGCTTGAGTCGTACTTGAAGTTCCAGTGTGCAGGAGGTGAGGTAATAATGCGGAGTAGAAGTTGGGCAATCTGGTGTCGGAGTGACAGCCATGACCTAAAACGCAGAGCACTGACACGAGGTGTGACTGACAGTCTTATGGGGGCATTTTTAAGGAAGGAAAACGTCAGGTTGAGAAGCAGAGAAATCATGACTTTTAGTCTGTGTGTGTGTGCTGCAGTTTGTTCTTGGACTAAACCGTTGTCTGGAAGTTTCTGGTCTCTCTGGTGATCTCATCATCTCCAGCCTGCTGCCATTAGAGCATGTGTGCGTGTCTGTAATAATTTAGCCCTTTAGTGATTTAGTGTGTGTATTTTGTTGAGTTTGCAGAAAGTTTCGTGTGCTGCTGTGATCATGTAGAAATGCGTGCGTGCGTGCCTGCGTATGTGTGTGCGTGTGGTTGAGTCGGTAGCCAAGGCCTTCAAGCCGCAATAATTTCCCCTTCAGTCATGTTTGTTTTATATCATTCTTAGAGGGGGAGAAGAAGAAGAAGAACGGTGAGGAGATGGGGGGGCGACATGAGTGAATGCTTGTAGTACGAAGGGATAGGAAGTCTAGGAGAAGAGCTGGAGTCCAAGTGTGGAGAGGAGATGCAGGAAGTGTTTGCTGAGTGGGTTGGGGTTGAGTACACAGTAGCTTTACTGACCTAGAAAGACAATATTTTCAGACATGCTCAAACACACACCCTACTTGTGCAAAGTGGTATAAAAAATGTTTCCCCTTACACATGACTTATGCTTCTTGTGTACCACATATATGACTACTAAATTAAATCCTTTCCCTTTAAGTCACATTTGCTTCCTGGTTTCTGCCCTGTAGGAGATGGAGGTTAAAGTCTTTGACTCAGTCTGGTGGAAGGGATCACTCTATTTTACCTTCTTTCCAAATTGTGGCCACGCTACGTAACTTTTTATAATTGCTGCACATTGTTCTCAGGTACACTCCACTGTGGGGGGTTGTGGAGTAGTGCAGTTGACAGGTGAACTCTAGCTACAAGCGATCGTTCAAAGAATTGAACCTGTTTTTAAGCCCACAAGCATTTGTTCTAGCTTTTGTGAAAAAGGAACAAGTAGTGGTTTAAAAAAAAGCATGTAGACCTATTTGTCAATGTTAGTGGGGGCGTATGTTGGAGGTGCAAATGTCTCCAGGGCTGTTCTTGCTCAGGTGTTTAGAGGTAATTGGCATTTACTGTGAGCACTGTAAGGTTCTTCAGAGGCTCGGGGTCAAATGTGGGACTGTTCTCTGTGTGTAATTCTTACCTTCCAGGTTTGCGTGACTTGTTCTCGATGGTTGAGCAATGTTGAAATATCTTTAAGCAAAGGCCAAAAAGACAGGACATCTTCTCCTCTTTTAACAAACATGTGACCTAAATTTAAAAATTCAGTAGCAATTTCCTGTCTTTCCTGTAGGTGGAGCATGTGAGCAGGTCTGGATTTAGAAGCTCCAGTTTCAATTGATTTAGTTAATACAAATAGTTAAATGGAAAAATAAAATAAACTAAGAAACTTCAAACGTTTTCCTCATAATTATTTACCAAAATATATAGTTTACACTTGAAACCATTAATTATTTCCGGTTTGGATTTATATTGAACAAAGAGCAACAAAATCTCAAAAAATCTTCTTCACATAAAAAAGAAGCCTAAACACAAAAAAAAATGAAATACAAAAACAGGTAGCAAAAATCTAATATGTTAAATATAGGTAAACATAGGAATGGTAAAGATTAAGGCAAACATAAAAATTTAACAAGTTAATTAAAACTACATTTAACACGCAAATAGTAAAATTTGTGATTAATAAAGAGCTAAATAAACAAAAGCGTTTGAACAAATATTATGTTAAAATAATATAAAATTGATAGTGAAACAATTGATATGTTGTCATTATTTTAGGATAAAGAACAACTAAGAATTAATACTAATTTGAATAAATAAACATCAGATATGAGCAAATAAACAGAGTCTTTAAGAAGTTCAAATGCATAATCAAAACTAATATTTAAGCATTATATGTATATATGTAACGTTGCTATTGTTCTGATATGTTAAGTATGTATAGTAATTTTAAAATGTTTATTTGAAAAGTAATCCTAAAGTGGGATCTTAATTTGTTTTACTTCATCATATCATGTTGGTTTGTTTAAAATATGTGCTAAACATTTCTTTGCTGAGATCGCGATGTTCATTGTTGAATTTTCAATAATGAATTCTGCTATTTTAACTTTTTCCATTTTATAAACCATCTGCAGTGCTTCTTTAAAGTTCCTAACTGTTGTTGTAAAAGTCCCAATAAAACCCTTCATTTGTCCATTTCCTGTTGTCACGATCTGTTTGTCCTTGCATGTATTGTCATCGGCCGCATGCAATACGCAGCCACAATAGGAAAATAGCTTGACCTCTGGTTGAACTGCCGCATAATACAAAACATGATTAGAAAACACACTCGCAGAGCACTCAGACACACTCACACTCACACCTGACTGCCAGGCTCTTTGTTTCTCCTGAAGCTGAGCGAAAGGGCGAGGCGTCACTCGTCACGTTCACACCCTTCCTGGCCCGGTTAGCTAGCGGGTGTCCGTCTCTCTCATTGGTCTGCTCCCCATCTGGATCCTGTGTGTGTGTGTGTGTGTGTGTGTGTGTGTGTGTGTGTGTGTGTGTGTGTGTGTGTGTGTGTGTGTGTGTGTGTGTGTGTGTGTGTGTGTGTGTG
>JAVLVB010001120.1:941630-961214 GCA_032876305.1 Orestias chungarensis
GACATTTCCATTTACTGTTGAATACAGACAAAGAGTAACAAGTTATAATGGTTAAGTAATAAACTATCAGAGACCGTTATCTCCCCTCGCCTGGCTGGCACCTATCTGACCCTCCGGTCAACCTACATACATCTAAGAAAAAGTAACACTTAGCCATCTGCTTTAGAAAAAGTAACACTTAGCCATCTGCTTTCCCGTTATCTAACTGACAATTTTATGGCTTGGGACAGATGAATAGTCCCCCTCCATCCTCCTCTGTCCCAGCTCCGGAAGATGAGTAAAACAGGTCTTATCAGGAAATTTATAACCCTTAAGACTCTGCTTCTACTTAAAGAAACAGTACAGGAATGTTTATCCTGCAACACTTTGTAACGTCAAGGCCGATGTGGCGGCCTTGAGAGTAGCAGGGAATCTCCTTGACCATCGTGATTTTCCAACGCTTTGCCTACCTTGTGGTGTAGGGCGTCACAGGGAACTTTCTTGACCACTTTGACTCTTTGATGGTAGGTAGGCCTATGTGATGGCTTTGATAGCTGCTGGGAACCATCCTGACCACCGTGACTCTTTGACGTCTTGACCTAACTGGTAATGTTGGGTGCTGGGGGGAACCATCTTGGCTACCGTGACTCTCTGACGGCCGGCCTGCCGACGTGGCGGGGCGGAAGTGGGGCCGCTGGCACCAACCGGGTGAGCTGCAGCTGCTGTCTCTTTCTGGGGGAAACAAAACACTGTTTGTGCTATTTTGTTTTGTTTTACAATTTAAAATGTTTGCATTTTGTTTGTTTATTTTTATCTTGCAGGATGTTAACTTGCAATGCGATGAACACATAGGATTGTTGTCGTTACTTAAATTAAAAAGTGCCACTAGTTTAGAGAAAGGGGCTTTTTTTTTGTTGTGGTCTAGAAATGTTTAGATTTTGTATATAATATTCTTTCATATTTGTTTAAAACATTGCTGTTTACGTTGTCATTCAACAATATTATTGTAATGAAAGTTATTGTTGTTAAAAGTAGCTTTGGTTTATTTAACGTTTCAATCATAACTATACTACATTATAGGATATATATATATATATATATATATATATATATATATATAGTGTGTGTGTTATATTTAAACACCACTTTTTTTTTCTTATTGCTTTAGGCTATATTATTTTTTTATACAAACAGATTGATGGGCTGTTTAAATATTTGTTGTATTTGAAAGGAAGCTGACCATTAATGCAGGAAAATACTGTATTATAGGCTTTAAAAAAAAACTTATAATGGTTATTAAGTTGTTTAGTAACTTTTTTTGTATTATTTAAACTAACAAATGTTTAAAATCTTGTGATGATGATTTTAAATATGCGCCTGTAATCTTTCCAACTCGCCGCTAGATGGCTCCCTATGTTAACGTTTGGTTTGCACAAGTGAGCCTCAAACTTTCCGGTATTTTATTAAAATTTAATGAAATAGACTAACACAAAGTAGTCTTTGATTATCAAATGGAAGTGAAAGGAATCCTGGTTTCTGAATTATGGATGAAATTGTTTAAAAAAAAACATTGTAGAGCCTTTTTATTTGTCCCTTCTAAGTGAAAACTTTATTAGAAATAAGTTTTTATATAGTTATAAGTTTAAGTCTTCACCAGGTTTGCATATAGATATAGATTTTTTTCCCCTTCATCTTTACTTACAAAACAGCTTAGTTCTGCCCAGTTGAACAGAAAGTACTAACAAATGTTAGTTTTCTAGTCTAGACACATATTTTCAGTTGCACATAGGTCTGTATGTTTGTTTGTTTGTTTGTTTCCCTTCTGGAAGGTGAATCTCTGATTTGGTCACAAGACTTTAATATCCATTTAACAGGTTTCCCTCCAGGATCGACCTGTATTTACCTCCATCTATTCTATTAACTCTACCCAGATTCGTCGTCACATAGATAAATAGTGATTAGGGGAATCTGTTGGCATTCTGTTGCATTTTGCAAACATAGAGTTTGAAAGCATGCAGCGTTTAATTTACAATTCACTGCTCTTAAACGTTTAATGAGTATTAACGTTTATGTAAAGCTTTATGTATCCAGTTTTATTTTATTTTTTTTACAAAAAAAACTCTATAAAGAAGCTTTAAGTTGAGGTTCTTGCTAAATGCTGTTCAGGTTTTTTGTTCCTCTCATATTTTTATGTTATGTTTGGGATTTCATAACATTCATGAATAGATTATAATAGATGATACTTGCTTTTCTGACAAAGGTCTTTCCTTCTTGCAGGTCACCATGTCTGAGGCTGTCCCCTTTGATGCAGTGCCCTGCGCAGATGGCGGGCCTCCGTCTGAACACGGTCCACGCACCGAACCTGTACCCGGTCAGGAGGATTCAGCGCTCCTCGAGGCTCCGCCGGCTCCGCTGCAGTCTTCTCTCGACACAGAGAGCGCAGGTGTCCCTCCTGCAGCCGAGCTGACGGCGGCGGACGATTCTGCACACAAACCTGAAACATCTGAGCCTTCTGCTGAGGGTCGGGTGGCTGAATGTGATCAAGCAGTGAGTCTGGATCCAGATCAAGAGAGCCTGGACGAGGAGAAGGTTTGTGGCGAAGGTTTCCGTTTATGCTTATATATTTTCCAAATTTTAGCGCATCATGATCAGTTAAGGGGTTAAAGTTAAAACCAAAAGTTTACACCAAATTAACACAATTTTCTCCTTTTTTTTTTTTGACATATCAGAGTTCCTGTTTTAGGTTGGATAAGTTTAACAAAATGCTGAAAGAAAACTTTTTTTTAGAGCTGTTTATTTTAAGACTTCTATTAACACCAAGATTCTTTTTTGACTCTGGTAAAACCTGAATGATGAAGCCATGTTTTTTTATTTGGATGACCCAGAGATGAAGCCTGAAACCCACTTCTTCCTTGTTAGACTTTAAAGAGGAAGAAGCCACTTCTTTAAAAACCTAAATCACAGAAAAAAGTAGTTAATAGATTCACTGAAGATTAAAGAATCCTTTGCCAATAGAAGCTCATCCAGCACAGATAGTCTGAGTATAAATGTTCTTCAAACCTTTCCATGTAGTTAAGCGATCTGTCACTTTTTTTCCTTCGTTTTAGAAAAGTCCACTCAGTCCATGCCTTCATTTCAAGGTTCCATAGTTCACATAACTTAAATTAATGCAAGCAAATGATTCCAATAAAGCTTTAAAAAGATAACTGAAATCTCACTTTGATACGCAATCAAAACAGGTGCAAACTAAGTATGCATGAGATTGCTGTAAAGTCAACAACACAAGCCATCATTTCGGTGTGCGGATCCAGGTGGAGTGAATGCTGCAAGTCAATGACTTGATGCAATCTACTAGGTTTCCTTAGATCGGAAACTTTTTAAAAGGATTTGTTTATGATGTATTTATGATTTAAATGAATTGATTTTCTTGCAAAGTGCCTTGAGATGACATTTGTTGTACATTGTCAATATATAAATAAACTGCATCTATTCTGTAGCATCTGTTCCCTTGACACCAACAACATAGAATGGCTCTAACAGAAGCTGGTGACCATCAATAGGTTAAAAGAAAAAGGAAGTTCGCAAGACACTGCAGGTGGACTGATTGCGGCTTCGGCTCTTCGGTTCCTCCCTGCTAGGAAACACTATTTTTGATTTGGGGGCGGTCAATAAAGTTCCCAACAGAAGACTGTTGAGAAACAGCTTTCTTGTTGTTGCAAATAATCATAAAAAAATATTGTGGAAAAATTCTACAGGATGAAACAGACATTACACCTGTTTTTATCCAGGTTAATTGTTATTATTTTTTTAATATTCAACTTTTTCACTTAATTTTTACTTAAAAATATAGAATTTTCTTCAATAGCTCCCAGGTCATGTGACCCACATAATATAAATTACTTTTAAATTATTATAATGGGTGGCCCAAATGTGGCACACTTATTTTTATCCAATTTTAACCCATTTTCTATATTTTATTAATTTTTTAATGTAAATAAATGGCATATTTGTTCAATAGTGCCAAGGTCATTTGACCCAATCACTCTAAATCAGTCTTAAATTCTTCTAGATGGCAAAGATGAGACACACTTATTTTTATCCAGTTTATTATGCATTCATTTTGACTGTAAAAATATAGCATTTTCTTCAATAGCTCCAAATACCTTTAAAAAATCTATACAATAATACACACATATACAATAAGGTGAGTCTTGTCAATTTATTTAGTCCAGATCTTTCCCTATACTAAACCGTCGCCATTCAGTGTGAATCCTGGGCAGGAGTTCCCAACAACTATGCCCACACTTGTAAAGAGGTGGCAGCATCATGCTGAGTCTGTATTTTGCTGCAAGAAGCGCTGGTGTGCTTTACAAATAGATGATACCATAAGGAAAGTTGAAGCTTAGACACAAACGGACGTTTCAAAAGGACCGATACATG
This sequence comes from Orestias chungarensis, assembly GCA_032876305.1. Taxonomy (NCBI): domain Eukaryota; kingdom Metazoa; phylum Chordata; class Actinopteri; order Cyprinodontiformes; family Cyprinodontidae; genus Orestias; species Orestias chungarensis. The sequence continues at coordinate 946,050 of JAVLVB010001120.1, forward strand.
AAGCTGGTCAGATTTGTGGGGCGACCATCTCAAAGTCCTTCTCTCAGTCTGAAAGAAAAGTAGCCTAAAGCATATTATTACTAGAATCTTGTGGAAAGATTCCCAAAATATTAGATAAAACTCACACAGTTTGAAAATTTGTTTTTTATTAATCATGCCTTAAAGCAAATAAAAATAATTTAAAGTCATCCGTAGTTAACCTAAGACAGCAAATGTTTAGTATGAAAAACAACCACTTATTATTTAGTTGATCTAAATATCTGGTTTTGCCTGTGTGTTCGTTTTAGTAGAGCAGTAAACAATATTACTACAATAAAATAATCCTTTTCTCTGGTGTCACTTAGTTGCTCACATACGTACACAGTTTTCTTGTAATCCTGGTAGTAAACATCTATTCAGGTCCAAATTCTCTGTTCGGGTAATTTAATTCAATTCTTTCAAAGAACCCAGAAACCTATAGGCTTTTTATTGTTTTTGTTAATTTCTTCGCATTCGTAGACTGACGTATTTACAGAACGTTCTCCCGTCATTGCGCTTTTGAAGCATCGACTGCCGCTCAGCTGTGTGTGATCATGTGTGCAGATTTCCGTTCAGCAGAAAGAACAGGGCTGGGGAGGCTGGAGTACCTGGGGAAAATCTATTCTGAGCAGCGCCACCTCCACCGTTGGTACGTGTTGCTGCTCTTTTTCCTTTTCAGGTCCTTATCTCAACTCCAAGTTAGGATAATTCTGGACTTAACCGAGCAGGAGGGGGAATTTGTTGTGTCGTTTATTGCTGTGATTTTAAAAGAAAAATGTTTTTCCATAAGAATTGCGATGTGTCGTTACGTTTTTGTGTTGTCGTAACTAAGCTTCTTTTAATCTGGTATTGTTTGCAGGCGCAGTGTTTCTGTTAATAAGTTATTTTGATACCACAAGAAAGACAAAATGTTATTTTCAAAATAAACCATTCTGTATCTTCATCTGTCTAGGAATCAAACTTAACTGGTAGGGAATGTTTACTTTTATCAATCCTTTGACCTTGGAGAAAAACCTCAGTAACTTCTGAGAAAATCAAACGCCAAATGATGCCAAAACCCTGAGGCACTGATGCAGTAGTTATATTTTTGTTTCTTTTTTTGGGTAATATTTTTGACCTCTTCTCCCAGCATGGTTCTAATAGATGTCCTGATGTGTTCCTCGAAAGAAAACATTTGTCCTGTTCCTTTTTTTTTGCCATTAATTATTCCACACATATTCTGCAATTTCAGGAGATTGGGGTCACATTAGGAAATCCTCCAGCTCGTCTTGCTTGTTTTTATCAGTTTTAGAAAAAAAAGGTCCAGTTTTTGTAATGTTAGCTTGTCTTTTATTTTGGTCCTCTCTCCCCACTACGCTATATATTAAATAACGGAATTGAGTTGGAATGGGAAAAATGTCAAACTTTAAGTTTACTTATTTTATGTGCACTTTCTTCTAAGAACAATTTTTTGATTCCGTAATAGTTTATTGCTTAACACCTGTAGGTTAAAAAAAAGGTGACTTGAAGGGAACAAAAAAAAGTCCTATACATAGTGTCTCTCCCGATTTTTAGCGGCATCCAGATCATTATTGGATATAGCTCCAATATCGGCTACAAAAGTTAATTCCTATTACATCAGCCCGCATCTAAAATCTCCAATGTCGATGCTCCAACACAAACCGTCTGTTCCAGCAGCTTGTTGTCAGCGTGTGGAGTCCTGTGATCACAAGAAAAAGTGTTCCCTAAGTTTGCTATAGTGGTAAAGAACCTTTATACCTTTTATACATTCATCAACCAAGAAGAAGAAGAGGATGGGGAGGAAACAGAAGGAGAGACGAAGGATAACGGTGATCTAAGTTCCCAAATACACTGTTCCATCCCCATATGTGAGTGATCCACAGCAACCTGAGATAGAGGCGGACTCTGAGCGCCGACCCAGGATCAGGCAGTTTATTATCCTTGAACCTTTATACTTTATACTTCTCTTTTTGAAGCCCTTTCCACCATTTTAGCATACAAAACTCATATGTAAGTATGTATGATTCATGCCAATATTGCATCAGATCAATATTGGTATCGGGTGAAACTGAAGATTGAAATATTGGTTTTGTGAAGTGACAAATTTGTCCCTGGAAACGCCTCATCATTCCTGTTTTACCTTGATGTCCCTCAATACAGGACACAGCCTGACCTCTGTTAAGGAGAAGGCGGGTGAGGCTCTTCGCCTCCACAGGACCTCGGTGGGAGAGGAGGCGCTAGAGCTAGAGGAGGAGGAGGGAGCAGGGGAGAAGAAGGCGGCGCATCCTGACAGATCCAGCGTCGAGGAGTCGTCACCTGCAGCCGTTGTTGCAGCACCAGCCGGCAAGGGGGTTTTCTCCACAATCACTCACGCCGTACAGAACACTGTGAGTGTAAAAGTCAATAAAGTTCCCAAACAAACACTGTTGAGAAACGAGAATTCCTAGCTTTCTTGTTGTTGCACATAATGATAAAACAATACTGTGGAATAATTCAACAGGAAGAAATAGATGAGAAACACTTGTTATTATCCAAGTTTAACCCATTTTGTATTTTTTATTAATTGTTACTGTAAATAATTGGCATATTTCAATAGCTACCAGGTCACGTGACCTACATAATAAAAATCAGTGCTAAATTGTTCTACTAGATTTTTATAACTTAATTTTTACTTTAAAAATATCGAATTTTCTTCAATTGCTCCCAGGTCATGTGTCGCACTTAATATGAATCTCTTTTCTTTTATTATAATCGATAGCCCAGTTGAGGCACACTTATTTTTATCCAATTTTAACCCATTTTCTATATTATATTAATTTTATAATGCAAATAAATGGCATATTTGTTCAATAGTGCCCAGGTCATTTGAACCAATAACTCTAAATCAGTCTTAAATGCTTCTAAATGGCATAGATGAGGCACACTTCTTTTTATCCAGGTTTATCCAGTTTTTTATTATGCATTCATATCATTGCTTTTTGCTTTAGTTAGATGGGAAACGGTTTGGTTAGCAATGTTGCTGCTAAGCCACTATTTAGGAAATCAATGTAGAACAGTGTTCAAAGTAATCAGACGGTTTGGTTAGCAATGTTGCTGCTTAGCCACTATTTAGGAAATCAATGTAGAACAGTGTTCAAAGTAATCAGATGTAATAAAATACTTAAAATGTTGTTTGTTTGCTTTTTCCTGTAAGCAATTGGGATTGAACTTGCCTCCCTGCTGAGCTTTTCCATGTCCGTCTTTTCTCTTTAAGGGTAAGTCGGTTATCAGTGGAGGACTAGACGCCTTGGAGTTCATCGGGAAGAAGACCATGAATGTTCTGGCTGAGAGCGACCCGGGTTTTAAGAAGACCAAGACTCTGATGCAGAAGACGGCGTCGTTGAGTCAGGTTTGCAGCCAGTTATTTGCAAGCTTAATGGAAGAAAAGGAGCACCTTTCCCCACTGCTTTCTTATAAAGTGGGGGATGCATGGGTTTTGTGAATTCGTGGACCTTTTTTTGTATTTTCACTAAGGTGACCTCTTTGTGCTGAAGTTCTGACGCGAGTTTGATTCTTCAGATGTTGAGGGAAGCCAAAGAAAAGGAGCGTGCGCGTCTGAGCAGCCAGTCGCTGAGCGCACCCACGGCCCACTATGGCATTCTCTTTGATGACTACCAAGGCTTGCCCCACTTGGAGGCCCTGGAGATCCTGTCCAATGAGAGCGAGGCCAAAGTAAAGCCAAGGTTTTGGGAGGAAAAGTCATGTGACAAACACTCTTTCTTTTTTTTATACTGAGCAACTAAAGCTGTGACTCTGTTTTTAGGTCCAAGCTTTCCTCTCCTCTCTCACGGAGGAAGACCAAGAGGAGGTGAAGAAGGAGCTGATCTTCATTAAAGAGCTATTCCTCAACCAGGAAGAAGAAGAGGGTGGCGAGGAAACAGAAGGAGAGACGAAGGATAACGGTGATCTAAGTTCCCAAATACACTGTTCCACCCCCATATGTGAGTGATCCACAGCAGCCTGAGATAGAGGCGGACTCTGAGCGCCGACCCAGTATCAGGCAGTCTATTATCCTTTTTTTTGTTTTTTTCTGCAGGCTTTTCTTAAGAGCCTAAGGAACATGAATCTGAGCTCTCACAACTTTTAGCCTATTGTTGCTTCATCAGATAAACAAGGTAATCCAGAAAAGTCCCTAAAAGCTGCAGCGCCCCAGAAAAATGTTTGTCCTATTAATATTAAAACAAGACAATCTCTTCATTCCTGGGGAAAAAAAAAATCGCAATCATTTTAAAACATTAAGTTGAATTAAAATCTCTCATGGCACAATCATCTTGAATAACAAAAAAAAGTGTTTAAATGCTCATTTTCACGGCAGCTTCATAACCTCAGGCAAAGATTGAATACCTAATTCTCTAACACTGAGGTTTGGAGATTTTATGGAAGTCACTTACTTACTTGAAAGGATAAACAAACACATTATTTGTCTTTCCCATTTGAATGGGTTACTAAGAGAGAGGAACCTCATGGATTAGTTTTTTAAAGGTTCAAGAAAACTATGTTAGAAATGAAACTTCTGGTTTAATTTTCTATAGAGTTGCCAGGAATAATTTAGAATTAGGGAATCACTGATTTGGATTTAAAAAAACATGTATTTTCTCAAAAGTATTTCTAATGTACTGAAATTAAAAGTTAGAATTATTATTATTAAAATATCTATATAAGCTGTGCCAATAACTATGGAAGCCGATTGATAGGTTTGATTTCTACTTTCAACATGTAAACTAACACAAGAAAATGCTCTAAATAGGTATATGGACATTTATTTATGTCTGGGAACCTTGTTTTATTTCAAACATTTCTGTTTAAACTGAAAGCTGCGTTTCATCAAAAATATAAAAGTTGCCCTGTTTGACCTCAAGACATGCAACCTTTTCTTTTATAATCTTGATCAGTCATACGAATCGTTGCATTTAAGTCATAAAAAACTTAATGTTGATTTGATCCTCAAGCAACACAAAATGAGAAAAAGGTCAATTTCCTCTCACTTCATGTTAAAATATGTTAGAGGTTTTCTTGAATTGAACCCCTCTTCAGTGTTTAATCGAAGCAAGGCTTTAGACCTTTCACATACCACCAACCTGGCATCCTTTTAGTGTTTTTAAATGTCTGAAATGTTTGACAGGCTCCTTCAGGCACTGTCACAGCTGTTTAAAGTTCAGAGTGGGAACCTGGAGGGCTTTATACACACACACACACACACACACACACACACACCTCTCTCTCTGCCTGATCCAGTGTCGGTGCACATCACCGTCTTAAGGAAGGATGACAGCAATCAGATCCAGACTGCATGTGCATGCCTGCTGAGTATCTGCCGATCCTTTTGTAATTATGAGACAAGGAAAGTGAAATTAATTCAGCATGCGAGCAGCAATCAGCGGTCAGGTGCAAGGTATTGGTTTTGATCCCAGCAAGAAGAAATCAAAGCTTTAATCCCTCCGTGCAAGGAGCTGCATGTTCCACGTGTCGCCGTTTAAGTGAAGTGTCGATTTAATTGTGTTTAAAGGTGTCTGTGTTGTTTTTTGTCAGCTGCTGATGGCGAGGAGTTCGTTAGCATTCTGACCGAGCTGCTGTTTGAACTTCATCTGGCTGCGACGCCGGACAAACTCAACAAGGTGAAGCACACAAACAAACGTGCACGCACAGTCACCTTTGGTTGCACTCGTACGTGTACGTCTACAGGACTGTCGCTGGGTGTTTTTAAATGGATTATTGACTTTAATGACGAGTAAATCAATCAGTCTGGTTATTTAGAGTAAAGTTCATGCTGATATCTGGACACAAACGGAGTCTAAAGCATAGGATTCATTATCTAAATATATACTTTATTATTTAAAAAAAAACTATTTTAACATCTTTACCTAATGTGGCTGACATGATTCTGCCTAAGTTGGTTTAACCATGAAACAACTTATTCAACAACTCCTGCTCGATGCATACGCTCAGTCTGCCATGATCAGCCTCATTATTAAGCATACTTGCAGTTTCAGATCGATTTAGCATTCTGATCGACGATTTGACCAACAGGAGGCAACGAAAGACTGTTTCGAGCTCTATGCAGTTCCAGCAAGCGATTGTTTCAAAAATATGTGCCCTATTTCCTTATGTAAAACTGTTAAATACACTAAAAGACGTGGCTGTTTCCGAAAAGACAGGACTGCATTTTAAGTAGCAGTTTACAACAAAACTATGTTGTTGAGACTTATCTTAAAGGTTTGAACAAAAGGTTACGTTGATGTTCAACCCATTTGTCTTTGGAGTTTTATTAAATGTGATAGAAATGCACAGTAGATGTATTGCTGAAGATGCAAATGTTAACAAGATTGACCATTAGGCAAGTGTTCGACATTTTCTATCATTGCGTATGCTACTGCATTCTCCCAGGTTTTTTACCTTTGTAAAATCATGATACATTTTGAAACTTCATTATTTTCTTTTGGTTTGCGCAGTGAAAATACCCAGTGGGGATTTTTGATGTCAGTTTTTTCAGGGTGGCAATTAGAAAAGTATTGCATGAGTATCGGGTAAAGAATAAATGTTGCCCTTGTGGATTGAGTAGATACGCTTTAGGTGCTGCTGAAAAAATAAAGAAGACTATGCTATGCCATTAGTACCATAACCAGCATTGGAAACACCTCAGGCTTTTCAGTTGCCCATTATTCCACAATGCTATAAGTGTGGGATCCTTCAGTCACACAGTTACTCTGGAAATGCATGGAATTGCCAAGAGGCAAAATGTTAGGTTTAAAATCTGTTTTGACGAACATTGTTCTCAAACTATAGCAAATCCACTCGGCCATTTATCCACTGCCCTGATGACATCCTGCTGCAGGCAATGTAAACAAATAAATTGTAAATATAAATCCTCTGTCAGCTACCTGTTTTTGACAACATTTGTGTAAATTTGCAGTTGATCGACGGTAAATACCATAACTACTAAATAGTTGTCTGTTCGTAGGTAACTGCAGGTAAATGTCCCATTTATTTGTGTGTTTTGAGTAAATAAAATATCACTGCAGAAAGCTAGTTGTGCTGGATCTTTATATTATGTGAAACAGCAACTTCCCAAGACACATGGTACAGGTGTCTGGGGAAGCATCCATAACTTCAGCATCCATAACTTTTGTGGCCACACAGACCTGATGGGTGGTAATTATGCATCTGCAGGCTCGCATGAGAGCCCACGAATGGGTGAACAAAGTGAAGCAGCCAGAAGGAGAAGCATTTTCCGGGGAGAGCAAAGAGGATCAGGAGGATGATGGTCAGATCAAAAATGAAGAAGAGAAGACGAAAAAGGATGAGGAAGAGCAGCATGAGGACAAAATAAGTGATGGAGAAGACAAGGGAAAAGACGGCGACCTTCGGTCTGTGGAGGTACGTTCATAGCCTCATCTGAGTTGATGCTTTCAATCAGTGTGCTTCTGGTGCAACGGTATTTATCATCCTCTCTGCAGGCCATTTATCTGTCATCAGTGGGCAGTCTGGCCGAAGTGACGGCTCGCGGTATCGAACAGCTCCACAAGGTGGCAGAGCTCATCCTGCACGGTCAGGAGCAGGAGAGGCCGGCCAGAGACCAGGCTCAAATCCTCACCAAGTATGAGTGGATTATCCCTTTTACTTGCTTTATGAGAACATGTGGGAATGAAACTAAGCATTTGTGGCCTTTGGATTATTTTTATTTTTATTTTGTAGGAATGAGAGTGTTTTCTTTAGGAAAGACAAACAATAACAAAAGGTATCTAGAAAGGATTAAACTTTGTGTCAGTGCTGCTACAAGGGGATAGGTATGTGGAGAGAGATCTTTGCTAAATAATAATTGATGAATTGATGTTTTACCTTTCCAGGTTGACGTGTGCCATGTGTAAGGAGGTGGATTGCTTGACCAAGAGGTTCTCTGGTACCCTTCTCCTAGTTGGGGTAGGTTATGTTTTATTATATCTGTACATTTATTTCAGAGTCGATGTTAAAATTTCTGTTAAACAACAATTTTCAATGCATTTATATTTATATTATTTTAAGCTGTCATTGTTTTGGTCCTAAAGGCCTTGTGATGAGTTTACTCGCTCGTCATTACTAGAGTCGTACTTGTGGTTTGAAGTCATGGTTTGGTATTTTTTGTAGTAAAGGCACCATAAGGGTAATAAATGTTGTCAAGAAATGTACTCTCATCAGAGGAAATCTTCCCTACATATGAAAGCTTGCAGTAGTGGCAACACCTGCGCTAATGCGTTAATAGCAAAGTACAGTTTTTTGTTTTGCTTTTCAAATTCTTTAAGAGAATAATCAATATTCAACAACTAAAAATCTGAAACCATGAGTGAGAGGTTTTTTTTAAACCATTGTATAAGGGAAAATTCTGCATGCTCTCTATTCTGTCGGTACAAGTTTGTGACGAATCGAACGGGCTGTAATGAAGATTTCCATACAAATCCATGTAATCTAACCATTGGCATGAATGTATTTGTAGTTATACATTTTTGTTGATCTATTGTTTTCACCGTACAGAATTATGTTAAATTCTAAAAGCCTCACTGTGAGTATCGGGTAAAGAATAAATGTTGCCCTTGTGGATTGAGTAGATACGCTTTAGGTGCTGCTGAAAAAATAAAGAAGACTACGCTATGCCATTAGTACCATAAACAGCATTGGAAACACCTCAGTTTTAAAATCTGTTTTGACGAACATTGTTTTCAAACTATAGCAAAAGGAGTTTTTTTAAACCATTGTATAAGGGAAAATTCTGCATGCTCTCTATTCTGTCGGTACAAGTTTGTGACGAATCGAACGGGCTGTAATGAAGAGCCTCACTGTGACTCTTTTAAACAATTGTCCTGGCACTGTAAGGCATTGTTTTTGTATCCGTGTCTCTTTCTGTATTTTTCAAATTTGACGAAATACCCGGGGGACAACGCAAGGGTTGATTGATTTATTGATCTTCCTGTAATCTCATCTGTTATGTTATTTGTTTTTTAGGCCCAGAGGAAAGCAGAGCAGTTGAATCCACTTGTAGACAGCGTCCTGCTGGAGGTAAGGTTTATTTTTAAAAGCAGTTTCAATTGCAGTTAATGGCTCATACCGTCTGATAGATGATGGCTATCCACAATCAAGCTCAGGGTTAATAGAGCTGACAAAAGACAAAGGTTTTAGTGTCCCATAATATTTCATCATACTGTACTGCTGCTTTTCTTCTTCTGTAGTTTTTTCCTTCTTCCTTTTTATGCATATAGAGCACTATCTCACTGATGATGGCGGTTACATATTAAAAAATAACCCTTGTCTTCTGTCTGCAGGGGACCAACAGCACCAACTACATCCATAATGCATTTCAGCTGCTCCTGCCAGTCCTGCAGATCTCCCACATACAGAGCCAACGCCGCCAACCTGCTGCCGAGCCAGCAGCACAGCTGCAGCAATGATACCCTCTCTGCACACGCTTGTCTCAATGTACAGCTGTAAAGCAAACTATTCACAGCTTCTATGTGCCATAGCCGTTCCTGAAGGAAGCATATAAATGGACTATTAACGTATAACAATGGATATGCAGATGTATTTATCTGCTGCTTATTTAAAAAACAACTTTGCAGGTTGCAGGTTAGTTTCTTTACTAGATTAAAACTTCTGTAAAGTTTAGTAAAACAAAGCTGATTTGAAAAACGGATCAGCTGCGTTACCAGAAACAACGTTTTTGCTGGGGCAAAGACCTCTGCCTCTACTCATCTGTCTCATCTTTTAAGTTTATTGCATGTATGAAATTTGATTTTACAGTAAATTAGAAGAAGTCCTCCGACTAAGAAGTGACTCTGCCATACAGCTATAGCTGACTCTAATTAAGAAGAAGACAGAAGGGGTTAATTCATCTAAAGAGTGATGACATGAAAAACGAACTTAAGAAATATGTGAACACAATGCTCTGCTTGTGGAGTGATCAGTTCTTATTTATAACACTATTGTCCCAAAGTATTGGTTTGTTAGTCGTATCGGTCTGCTGGATTGTTGGAGATTACATCTGGTATGCAACAAAAAACTAAGATCAGAGTACATCTAATCAAAAGCTGAAAATTATTAACTATACTAAAGAAATAATAAGAATAATAACAGTTGTCATACTTGCAGACCAGTATTATGAAGAATATGATAGTCAATATGAAAATGTCTTAACTGATATCCACTGGATTGAAACTAAAGATTAGTTTTACTGAAAACGTACACCATTTTTTTTGTCATATTGCCTGTTTCTTGTTTTCATGTTAAATTATATGAAGCAACACTACAATGTGTTTTGTTAACGGTTTACACATTTTGTCCTCATACTCTTTCCACTGAATGTAAAAACTAAAAAAATACTTTCTTGCTGCAAATTAAAAAAAAATTAACATCAAGGATTCAAAGAGACTGTCATTTCAACACATGTGGTACATGAGGTGGAACGAAATTGTATTCTCACGGTCCAGTTCCACCCAAGAGCTAATATTAATATAGATAAAATAAAGTTTAAAAAAAGTAAAATAAAATAAAATAGAATGTAATAACACAAAATATACAGAATATAAGGGAGTAAAGTGTCAGTGCGGGTATGTGAAGGTGTTCAAAATTTATTTGTCCATGTAAAGTGTCAGTGCAGTGGTTGTTCAGGTGGAGTTCAAGAGTCTCACAGCTTCAGGAATGAAGCTGTTTCTCAGAAGGGTTCTGCACTTGATGCTCCGCAGCTTCCTGTTTGAAGGGAGCGAGACAAAAAGTGAGTGTGCTGGGTGTGTGGGATCCTTCATTTGACCGGAGGCCCTTTTCCTGAATCTGGAGGTGTAAATGTCTGTGGTGGTGGGGAGGCTGACTCCAACAGTCCTCTGTGCAGCCTTCACCACCCTCTGCAGAGCTTTCCTGTCTGCAGCAGAGCAGCTTCCATGCCACACGTTGATGCTGGAGCACAACACGCTCTCCAACACACATCTGTAGAAAGAGGTGAGGACTGAGCTCCCGAGTCCAGCTCTTCTCAACATCCTGAGGAATAAGAGCCGCTGGTGTGCCTTCCTGACCAGAATAGAAGTGTTGTTGCTCAAGGTGAGGTTGTTACTTAGGTGCACACCCAAGTATCTGTGGCTGTTGACCACTTCCACAGCGGATCCACCAATGTGCAGGGGGGGGGGGGGGGGGGGGGGGTGAGGATGGGAACATTTTTGATAATGATATATAAAAGCATGGAGTGCTGCTTAGCTTAGAATGAGTAAACAATAGGAATAGTAGCATTACCACTCTAAGCTAATAAATAAATTCAAATATTGATGCAATAATTTATCAAAAATAAATGCAAGACCTCAGCTTTTTTAATGATTATTAATTTTCATATTTAAACAAAAATACTTATCGAGATAAATTAGCAGATGTAGTACGTAAAAAAGTTTGATAATGAAATTTGTGTATAAACTGGGAAAAGGGCAATAGTGACCCCGTGTACTGCATCTGAAACAACACATGCATTTCTCGTTTGCACCACTGAGAATAGATCAAAAAATGTTTTTTTCAATAAAAAGTACATTTCTTGTTTGTTTTTATGACTTAAACTTTATTTCACAAAATCATGTGTGGTTTCCACTTGCTTTGCAATATAAATAAAATTACTTTCTTGTTTCTTAAAGATTTGTCAAAATTGTTACAGGAAATGTTTACATGTTAGTTTGTGAACTGTTTAAAGATGGTAATGAAACATTGTTTTTCATTACATGACTCTATCCCAACTCTTTTTTTAATTTTAAATGTGTAATTTAGTCTTTAACAAAAGTAATAAAGTATAACAATAATACTTGATATTATTATCTCAGAGTTTAGGTTAAACTTAACAAATCTTCATTTTTTTTCAGAATCCGTCTCTTTTGCTTCTTCTCTGAGACTATATACTACTCAGATTAAAAGCTGAAGGTATCCAAATTTAGTGACGGATCTAAAAGCCTTTTGTGTTGTTTGACATTTTACTCTTTCATTTACATCTGAAGAACTTGTAGATGGCTCTGGATAAGCAAATAATAAATAAATAAGCAAAGTGGGATGAGAAGTCATTGGTGTAGCAGGAGATTATCCACTGGTCCGCTTTTAGGATGGTTGGTTCTGAAGTAATAACATCTTTACTCGTCTGTTATCCATTGAAATGTTCAAAGAATAGCTTTATAATGTCCATCAAAGTTCACTGGGGAGGCTTAAATAACAAACACAGTGCTGATCTGTGCATGCTATGTATTCTTCTACAAAGGAGGCCTTGAGGTGATGCAGTGTTTTTGTTTTATTGCCTTAAGACCATTTCTGTGCTCCTTTTGTTGCGCGTCTGTCAGCATGCCTGTTCTTCTGTGAGGGAGGAGGTAGGAGGATGGCAGCGAAGAAGAAGGGTTTTCTACAAGTTTTACACAAAGAACTTCGTCAATACTTGAAATGATTAGATTAGATTTAACTTTTTTCATATTTACACTTTTCATTCTTTCCTTGGGGAAATAGTGAAATATGATTAATTTGCAGCATCTGTGCACATGCTATTATTGCAGAAATATTTAAATGTGTGATTTATTTCATTATGGTGATCAATCAAATCATAATGTAAAATAATACAAGGTACAATTCTGACAATAAATGAATATTGAGATTACCTGAGCAGTGATTAGGGCCATTTCTGTGCAGCAGAATTTCATTGTCCTCTAAAGGGAAAAAAAAAACAACTTTAATTTTTATTACAACATTTGCTCAATATCCATGCATTAGATCTCTGGCTGTAGATTTCCCTTTAGCATGTTTAGGGTAAATGTAGTAAATATGTTTTAAACATTTCTTCTGGATTAAAAGAATGTTAAATTTGTCCTTAAAACTTAAAAACTATAAACCGAAATCTTAAAAGACTTAAAATTATAGTGGAAGCTAAATATTGCAAATCAAGCTTCCACCCACAAAAGAAACTTGAAGACCTTCAGCAAAACATGTGAGATGTGGGTTAACAATTTTATGAAGGGTTTCAATACAAGTAAAATATTTTATTTTTCATTCATAATTGAGGAAATTTTTGACTGTGATGTGTAATATAAATGTAAATAAACATTTTTGTAGGTAAATTCAGAACCATCCATCGATCCAGGGCTGGACTGGGAGATTTTTTCAGGCCAGGAGTTAGTCATTTAACCAGTCCACCCTGGGCTTGCCACGCATGCATGTCCCCAAACATACATGTTCACACCCACATCTAAATGGATGGGCACAAGCAAAACGCAAATTCCAAATAAAAGGCCACTTATTACACCTACTGTAACTTCTGGGGTTGTAATATACAGCGACTTTACTGCTGTTAATGCAATAGTACTAAGATGATAAAGATTTTACACAATAATAAGTGTCTAAGTTAGAGCTTTACATAGTCAAGTCATGTAAAAAAATCAGCTGCCTCAGTGGCACATCATCATACCGGGGAATACTAATGAACCCCAACCTACAGTAAATCTAAGGTTGGAATACAGAAATGGTCATGTTTGATCTGGGATACATAACAGCAAATCAGCAACAGACAGAAATATTTAACACTATCACTTAATAGAAAAACTCTATAATTCCAAGAAAGCTATTATTACAGTTGAGAGCCATTTATGTCAATGCTAGCGTCTGGTAGTGTTCATGTGTTGTTGTGTAGAAATGGTTTAGTAACTTCTCCCAAATGCTCTACTTCTCCTGATGTACCAGCAGGACTGGTGTCACCACTATCACCACCTTTGAATAGCAAACATATGTTTACAGTTTTTCCATAAACTGTATTTCATACAGTAAAATAATTCAGGATGTGTTCACTGATTTGGCCTTGTACTCATATACATGATAATGATAAGATTATATCCAATTAGCTGGACAAATAAATCATTTGAAAAGTAAATAATAATTATAATAATAATAAAGTGGCTTGTTAATCAGTGATTTTAACTTCCCAGTCCTTATCTTAATTTAAAGGCTAAACCTATATAGGCTCCATAATTACACTGTAGACTGAATGTGTGCAGCCTCAAGTTCCTTTAGGGGTCTCTGTTTAAACTTTAAACAAAAAAACGTTGGTACAAATATATTATTAAAATAAATATATATATATATAAGCACAAAATAATATTTTGTGTGTGCATGTTTTGTTTTTATAATTTACTTGTAATCTTTTTTTTTTTATGGCAACAAGAGGGAACTGAATAAATAAATCTGTTACTTTTCTGCATTTTGCCGCGTCCTCCTCCAGCACATTTCTCTTTTTGTCTCTTTCTCTCTCTCTGTTCCTTTTACCCCGTCGGGAGACCCGAGTCGCTTCTCCTCACTTCTTGCACGGCTCGCTGTTGCGCGAGCTGCAGTCAACAGACACACGCCACGCCCCTTCCTCCACACCTGTGTGGTTGATACGGATGTTTGGGGCGGGTCTTAATCGAAATAAACCAATCGTCTTTCCCTCCTCACATGCTGCTGGCCTGGGTGCCTCTATGGCTTGTCCCTGCGCTGGTCTTTCTATCTGATATTCACTCTGCCAACAGACTTTTTTTTTTTTTTTTTTTTACAGAGACGCAGGCCAGCAGGCAAACATTAGGCCGGAACTTCGGGATTACTCCCAGTTCTCCCTATGGCCAGTCCGGGCCTGTATTGATCTATTAAATTTTGCAGCTTCTCGAAGAGGCCAAGTCTTTCTTCTCCCTCGCCACTTTGGTCAGCTCCTCCCAAAAGAATGGCAGGCCAGCTTAGAAACATAGTCCCTCTGGTCCTTCACCAGGTTGATACCTGCTCAGAAAACATCACCAGAGAGGCATCCAGAAAGCATCCTAACCAGACACATGAGCCGCCTTAACTGGCTCCTCTTGAGATGAAGAAGCAGTATCTCTACTCTGAGCTCATCCTGCTGACTCGAGCTTCTCAGCCTGTCTTGCTGAAGTCCTCCTTGACTTCCCCAGGTTGGTTGATCTCAGGACAGCATATTCAGGTTCTCACAATGTTCAAATAAAAGATATAAACTCACAATCGCTCAGCAAAAGACATCTTACGATATAAGAGTTTCCATTCTGCAGAATGGGAGAGTCGAGAGGCCGTTCTAGTGCAATGGCTCACTCGGGTCTGAACTCTACCTCT
>JAVLVB010001120.1:961314-971314 GCA_032876305.1 Orestias chungarensis
TCCCTATCAGTCTGCAGACACAGGAAGAAAACATAGTACCACTTTGCCATCTGGTTTCACCCCCCAACTAACAGATTTATTGCTAGGGATCGATGGATAACCCCCTTCCCATGCCCCTCTGAACTCAGCTCCTCAGTGAGATAATAAACAGGCCTTATTAGGAATTTCTAGCTCTTTGTTATATGCACACACTTCTAGTATGAAAAGAAACATGAATATATATGAAAGAAACATGGATATAAATGTTTACCATTCAACAGTCTCTATAAGAGTCCAGACAATCCGTGAAGGAAACTCATTTTAGCTGCTGGTATCTAAAGTCCTGAAGAAAAATCTAGACTGGTTGGGTGAGCTCCCATGCCTCCTGCAGACAGCCTAGAGCTGCTCCATTGTCCCACAGCCAGGTAAAAAAAAAACACTATCTTGTTGCTGAATCTAAGGTTCAACCATCTGATGAACCCTCCTTTCCAGAAATCCTAAATAGACCTCACCAGGGAGGCTTGAGGTGTGATTCCTCTAAACAAACTCTGCAGGCCCACTTTTGTAATTGTTTTCCCATCACCCTGATCTGCATACACAGGGAAGAAAAAAACTCTAGGGGAATTCAGATCTGCCACGAGTTCCTCTGGATGTTGTGAGGCTGTGTTGTAAAGCATATGTTATCAAAGGTTTTTTAAACAGTTGTCGATGATACCAAAGCCTGTGGGTCGGAAGGCTCTCCTGTAGCAGTCTTTATTGGAAATGATGCTCTGTTTACATTTTGTTCTTTTTTGAGGGACGCCTCTTTTCTTTCCAATCATTAATGTATTAATTTAAAAGGATTTTACATTTGAACTGTAAACAAATTTTGTGTGCAAGCATCCAAAGTAAGGTAACCTAACACTAGTGTTTTCTTACCTTGATGTTCAATTTCTGGAATGGGTGAAAGTCCTGAAATTAAAAAGAAAACAGCCATAAATGAACCCAACAGGTTTGTAGATAATTGTTTTAATTGATTTTTTTTGTTGGCACTCACTTGAGAAATACTGAAGTCGGCTTGATTGGTTGGCTGTTCCTGTTGATTGATGTTTTGGATGTTAAAATTGCTTAATAACTGTACTCCAGTACTCTGGTGTAGATCACTATTTTAAACATATGACCCTGTGCTGCTTACAGTCCAATAAAGCATCATCCAAATCCATTTCAATTTCTTTGAAAAGTTTGCTTTTGCTAGAACAGGCTAAATGTAATCAAAAACTTGTTTTAGACAAACATAATTGTAAGTGTCCTTCAAGGAAGCAAGGTCGCAAAATCCTTTACAAAAAAAATCAAGTGCAGAAATGCTCATTTAAAAAAAAAAAAAAAAAGGTATAATAGGAGATTAGAGTTCCTGAGGCCGAGGGAGCGTTAGTTTTTTTTCTTTTAAAGACAGTCTTACGCCAAGAGATGTCAAAACTTCCTGAACGTGCCTCAAAACAGTCGAAGCTACAGGTCGCCAAATACGGAAACGTGGGTGCCTGCAGAGAAGTCTGTCCTAAACATGGCTGGAGCTTTATGTTTAGAGAAAAACAAAACCATATATGGGCAAATGTGTTTGCACTATATCTATACACCTACAGGATGTGAGGCCATAGTTCTTCTAAGCCGACTGAGATTCTCCCTAAATCGTGTGTGTCGATTTTTAATACCGGTGTGTCTAAAACAAGTCCTCTCGTATAAAGATGAGTCTGCCTTATTTCTGTTTTGTTTTTTCCCCCCAAGAACGGGTTCACATTGACCTTTTTAAAAGTAAAATTGTAAAATCTTATTCAAAAACAGACTTTGACATGACAAAGAAAATAGTTCCGAAAGGATCAAAGTTGCATGATAAATAGATAGATAGATAGATAGATAGTTTACCTTTTGACTGCTGATTAGAGGAGTAGTTATCAATCTGAAGCACAATAGGGTTCTCTGTGGGGGGAAAAAATCTCATATTTCATCTACTTTAATCAAAACATTAAGTAAATGAAATGTGCTAGTAACATGTGTCTTACTGTTAATGCGTTTCCCCACATAGATCTTTCCAGTCACAGCCGCAACTACAATCAGGAAAACCACGCACAGCAGAACCAGGCAGGTCATCCTTAACCAACACCACCCCACTGGAGGTCAGACGGGAAATATTTAAATGATTCGCTCATGGTGATGATTACTTGGCATAATTAATTCACTTACAAAAAGTGAAAAGACACAAAGACGCATAAAAAGAGTTCAGAAAATAAAATATGCGGTCACAGAAAGGTTTGATGTAAGGGGAAGGAAAAAATCTGATCCTTGAGGATTTCCAATTTTCCTCTTCCACACTGGAAAATATGACATAGTTTAGGCTTTAAGTGTGGAAAGCACTGAGGAGCGGAACAGTAGCAATGATAGCCAAAATCAATACCAGAGATCCAGAGGATTAGGATGCGGTGTGGTCTTGTGAAGATCAAGCAGCGCAAAGGGAAGAAAAAAGACGCAGCATAGATTCAAGCAAACCGAAAGAGAACTGAAGGAAATTTGTTCTGCTTTAAAAACGAGTCCAGAGAGGACCTGAAGGACAGGCAGTTTGGAGAGAAATTAAAATAGATGGATTTGTTTCCTTGTCTCTTATTGACTCTTCTCTGGGTCCACGTGGAGAACTAAGGAAAACTTTCACCTCATCCCGACCCCAAACGTTTACCTGCCCGTTTCCATGGTAGCCTTTCCGTTTCCGGTCCTGTCAAAGTAGTTTGATTGGCGAGCCAAAGGAGACAGGGGCTTTGATTGGCTGAGTTAGATGTGGGGACGAGAGGAAGACAGCAGTAGAAAGCCTCTCCCTGGTTTTCATCGTTGCTCATTGGGTCTTCCTCCTCCTCGACTAATTGGAAGTATAAGGAGCTGTGGTTGCTTCGGCCGTATAAAGTAAGATTCACGGTCTCTTTATTGTTTAGTTGAAAAGTGACTGACAACTCCAGAAGGATCACCACAGCTGTGGATGAGAACAGGAACATTATGACTTGTTTGTCAAATTAAAATGTACACTTAAAAACAGAAAATGTTTGTTCGTTTCAGGAGGGGTAGTATTTTTTTAGATTTTTGACTAAACTGTTTTGATTGCATTAATTCCAGCTATTAATAAATACATGACATAAAAAAGTTACTTTATAACCTGAGCAGAATGTAATATATGGGTCAGGAACAGGTGGGTTGTTTCTATAATGGGTCACAAGGAAAGATTAAACAAACTTAAAATATCGATTTAATATTTGATTTTGAGCGATGTTTGTTTTGGAAAAAAAGACCATATTCATTTCATCTGTTGACACATTCGCTCACCGAATAATTCATCGCAGAAAAGAAGCCAGAGATTCAGCTAAATGAGCAAAAAACATATCTAAAAAATTTCCTTTATTGTTTATCTTTGTTTTAAAGCATCTTTAAAACATTACCATAGCAACCAGAGAGCACTAGGGTGTTCATGGGATGTTACTCATGTTGATGGTGTTATGTTATGAACAAAAACCTAATTCTAACCTAGTTTAGAAATACACTATGGATTGACTCAAATGAAAACCTAAGTTTCTGTGGTGGTCATTTCTTCTTATTTTAGTCGTATGACACAACTGATATAAAATAAGTTCTATAGCTCAAAAAAACAATTTCAATGAAATAGGTAAATATTTATATTTCAGAGTACTCATATAGAACTAATACATTAAAGCTTATTTAACACATCTGCATATTAATTAGTTTTATGATTTTCTGCCCAGCACAAAAATGTTTTCGGCTTTCAGGATTCAGCTTTTAACTTAAAGGACAATTTCTATACTGGAATGAACATGGACTCTTATGCTTTCCTGCTAAATGGATATTAATTACATTTAAGTCTAGCAATTATTTTTTTAGTGAGATGTTTTAGTGTTTATGTTACCAGGACTGAGCAACAGCATAATCAAAATTACCTGTTGATGAGACGTTAACGCGAAATTCATCCATGTTCTTGTCTGTTTCACATATAAACCAGCCTCCAGTTGAGTCTGCTTGGACCCCTTGTGTTTCAGCGTGTAAATTTGTTGTGTTTCTTTGAGTGTCTCGTCTGTAGATCTGCTCCCACTGTTCATCCTCTGTACTTGAAGGAGGATCACAGATGGCTTTCCTCTCGTCTTCACCTTTTCCTGGCCGCCAATTTCCTTTCCATTGCTGATGGCTTTCCCCACTTGGTTGGTGGGGAAGGCAGTGGAAGTTCACCTTTGAAACTGAACGGATGGGGAGAAAGGAGCAGTTAGAACGACAATCTGCCAGCAGCAGCGGCAGGGGAGAGGTAGGAAAACATCACATGCTCTCAAGTCAGACATCAGAGGAGGATCTTAAAATGGAAGCTGTTGCCGTCTGTTTGTATCTTTCAGGGAAAGACACTCCAGGGAAGATTGAGAAGGATGAACAAAGCAAGAAACCACTGAAGGCAAGTAGCTTGAGAACAAAGGTTAAGGCAGGCACTTGAATAAATAACTGTTTTCACACAACAATGTGGAACACCATCCTCGCAAAGCTGTCAGTCATTGTGAACTTGATTTTTGCCTTAGAGCAATGGTTCTCAAACTTTTTCATAACAAGTACCACCTCAGAAAATGCTATGGACAACAGGAAGCTGTTTTGTTTTGCCTTGTTGAAATATTTTAAGATTATGAATACAACAAGAAGATATGAATCAGCTGTGCACTTTCTAAAAAATACAAAAACAGGAAGTCTATTTAAATTCTTAAGTCTAAAAGTAAAAATGTTTTCTAACCGACCAAGACTTCAAAAGCCAATTAAGCTAATTATTTGCATAAGTTAAAGTTGTTGTCTTAAAAAGTCTGTCACACACACACAACTTATCTATGTTAAATTATGTTAGGAAGAAGTTGGCCTATACTTTAAATTAGCTTGAATTGCTGATGGGATGTTTAAGGTGCGGACACAAAATTGAACATGGTGAATACGAGAGCCTTGTCTGCATTTAAGGTTCTACTTGTGCATTTTAAATGGTTTATACAATCCTTTCTTACTGATACCTGACGGTTAGCCTCAAATGCCAACATTAGCGTCTGATCCACACTTTTAGGTTTTAGACAATAAAGTTCAACCATAGTAAATGGCAAAACTGTGAAAACCAAACCATACTTTTTTTTTGCTTTTTGTCTGTTGTAAAAAAGGCAAAAAACAAAATTTAAATTGTTTGGCATCATGCTTTTATAAATGTTTGGTGTAATATGATCTTTTATTTTTCCTTATATGGTGAAATTTGCTAGTGCTAAATTGGAAAATTAATAATGAATGATGTTGGACTTCTCTAACCTGCATCTCAAACACACATAATCTTGGTTTGGTTCTATTTCTCACTGCATTTTCAAATTTCAGGGTTAAATAGGAAGCTTTTTGCACTGGCTGCTGGTTCGATGCTACCTGCTTTAGTAAATGACGAGAGGTTTTCAAACGTTTTCATCTGGACTTGACTTGAGGAGGATTTCCTCTTGTTTTTTCCAAACGACAGTTTAAAGTTAAGTTTAGTATGCTCAAAGAACTCCTCCCTGTTTCTCGTTAGATTTGTATTTAACTTGTAAATTATGAATTGAAAAACCTTTATATGACTAACATTAAAATCAAACAGTTTAAAAGCTTTGGAGAGAGAGACTGCAAGAGCAAGGAAACACAGCTAAATGTACTTTTTGATGTTAGCTCGGAGCAGAAATGCATCTTACTTGATCACGTTGAGACACGTGGACAAAGCCAGAGTAAGAAGTCCTTATCTCTGTAGTTCTGGATAACCCACCTGAGTATATTCTGAAGAACTCTGGGAGGCAGATGATAAAGGCAAGGATCACCAGAAGGAGAATTTTAGTGACAGTACCTCTTGTCATGGTTGTACGGTCCTGTCACACACATTAGTTCACACTGTCGCATGAACATGAGGCTCATCATAGCCCCTTCCTTGTTCAGTCGCTCAATCTCATTCATTCACACAATGTCTGCAACCGTCCGTGTCTCTCCGTCTCTCTACTATCGCAATCTACAAGGACCCGTAAATGTTTCGTTGGTAGATTTGTACTGTTGAAGGGCAACTGAGCGGGTGTGCTGTACAAAGCAACTTCACTTCCTATTGCACTTCCTGTAGTTTTCTGAGAAAGACTCAGAAGCTGAGAGAAGCAGGTTTTCACATGGCTTCAGACAGCTGAATGTAAGTACTGGGAACAAATGCTCGTATTGTGTGCTGACATGAGTGCTAAAGATGACAAGTCTGCTTAGAAGCGATGTTTAGTTCTGAGGGGACCTTGATTAGGAGTTCTGGTGTAGTTTATGAACTTAATAGTGGTACAACTATCATTATATGTTTACACATGGTCAAAAAGTGAATGTATATTAAATAATTTTTGGTTTTCTTTTAAACCCTACAAGACAATTAGGCTTGCATTGGATAAAAAATGTCTGTCAACAGATCATCAGCATGTCTGAGTGCTTTAGAGGGAGTGTTTTTTATAGCTGCACATCAATCCAGGATGGATTTTAAAGCTACCACTGAACAATTTAAACTGATCTATGCCTTAATAAGGAAGATTGTTCGTGATTGCAAACTATAAAAAAATTCCTCCATTATTTGTATTGCACTAAGAGTACCATGACCTCAACTGTATTTGAAAAAAATACATAAATAGCGAAAAAGAAAAGCCGATTGATGAGACTGAGTTTTACGACAATCTTTAAAACTGCATTTCAATGAAAAATGATTTTAAAAAATGAATGTTGCAATGATCAATAAAACATCCTCAACTGAGTTGAAATAAAAGGAAACTTTAGCTCCTCCGCAGCCATTTCTGTGCAGTCATCAAGATTAAAGATTAATTTATCTTTATTTGCCAGGTACATACAGGACATAGTAGCAATTTGTTTTTGTGTAATTACACCGAGGAAGCCATTTGCACCGCCAGGTAGGCAGTAGCGCAAAGGGTCTTGCCTAAGGACCAACACTGGATGCTGTGGTGTATTTTTGCCATGGTGGATTTGAACCCATGACCTTCCAATTGGAAGTCAGGCAACATACCACTTGAGCGATCCAGCTTCTGGATCCAGCTTCTGGATCCAGCTTCTGGATCCAGCTTCTGGATCCAGCTTCTGGTAAACAATGACAATTGGGTAGGTGTCATATAGTTTGGAGGCGTTTTTTTATTCTATGTGAGATCAAATATGGTCAAAACAAGCTGTTAGTGGTTTTTGGTTTATTTTACACCTTTTGTTTCTTACAAAAAAAGAACAACAACAACTATAAAACGTGTTTCTTGCTTAAATGTGTTGCTCATGCAGTGTCAAAAATATAAATAGCGATTGTTTTAGGACTTTGTTATATGTGCTGTCAGCAGGTTACACCTAAACCAGAAACCTTCGCTGTTATGGCGTTACTTCCTGACAATGCAATCAGCATTTAGCAAGAAACAAACATTTAATTTGTCATATAAAAAAATCCAAATGACTTGATTTCTCTGTTCCATAATGCATTGATGTACTTACCTGAAACTTGATCTGTAATATTTCTCTGCGAGCCCGTGTTGAATCTTCATGGTAACCAATTGCTGTGCTGGCTTCTTCCAGTTATGTTTTAAGTTTTATAACGAGGGTACTGTTTGTTTACATAGTTTCAATTTATAGCATGATGGCATAAATGTTATTGTCAGTTTTCATGAATGGTTTATATCTCATAAAGTTGACATTGTAGTTATTTTGTATACTTTAAAATTGGCCTTTGTTACTTTAAAAACCTGCTCCCTTCCTCTTCATCACATCAATATGAAACTTTTATCCTCAATGCTGTCCAGTGAGGCTGATTACAACCGTTCCTGGATTTCCTTGTACAAAAAATAGCTCCATTATTTGTTTTGATTTGAAATTGGCAGCTCAGGATATTGTCGGGCAGTTTAACCAGGTGTTTGGTTATCGTTGCTACCGTTCAACTGGTGGATCTGTTTGGGGGAGGCTCACCTGAGTGTTGCTTATGGCAGAGCATTGCTGGAAAAGGAGTTTTTGGCGCTCCCCAATGGCTGCCCTGAAGGAATCAATGTATTTTTGCACAGAGTGTATTTTTTATGAATGTACTTTTTTGACAATCAAAAAAGTACATTTTTTGTTTTAACTGTAGAAACCAATGATGTACTTGTTTTCTGCCGGTTAGCTAAGTCAGGCTAAGGCTTTGCAGTTTATTGACTATAACAGGACCTTTTTTATATTTTGTACATTTTCAAAGTTACATGTTCATCTCCTTTAAACACTGCAAATAAAAATTTGCGCATTATTGTCCAAGCAGTCAAAACTAAATGTTTTATACATTAAAAAAGAAAGGCAGCTTTAGATGTGCACATGACCATTCACAATCTGTAATAGAACGATCTTACCACTAATGTTAGACTTCTACAACCACTCATTTCTGAATCTATTTTGATATACTTTAAATATAATTTATATTTTCCTGTTTACAGTCTTACCAAAAGTCTTTTCGATGCTTTGCAAAGCTCAGATGTTAAAGTTTTAGACTTAAGGGCCACTTATTTCTGCAACACACACCTAAATCCATAAATATGATGATGTGTGTGGCTGGCAGGTGAAGCGTTATCTCTGTTGTACAGCAGCTTGTGGACTCAGTGCCCAGGCAGGAGCTTATGAAGGGGGATGGAATATGCCAGATTAAAAATAATAATAATTTAATGCCTGTTAGTTCAATTATATCTCCTTCAGTTTCTAAATATAGGGAACATTTAGCTTAAACGTATTGTTGTCCCTTATTTGGGGCAAAAGGTGGCATAAGGTGAAACTTAGGTTGTAGTTTATTGAATAACTAAGAAAGTATTTACTTTTAGTTACTGTCCAAAAAGGCCAGAGTTTTGAACCAGCAATTCCGAACTGTAGGGCCTTTAAACATTGTTTTATCCTAAACATCTAATCTTAATTCCGCCTGAACAAAGATGTCGAGAGACAGTTGATGCTTAGATGGAAGTCAGTGTCTTCATTAATTGTTGCCACTGCTTGAACTTTTATAAAGGTTTGTATTTATTGTATATATACAATAACTCCAGAAATCAAATAAACACATATTTTGCCTTGAAAAACCATTTGCCAAACACATATTTCTTCTTTTTCTGTCAGAGTTTAATATTTTAGATCAACAAACCTGTACAAACTCAAACCACTGGTTTTAAATATTGGTTTTATTCAGGAAGGGACAAATGATGCACTTTATAAATATATATTTACTCTTTTTGTAAACCAATGCATCAAATTTGATTACAAATATTGATTGATTGATTTTTTTTTTTTTTTTTTTTAGCTGACAAAAAATATACGAAATTACTGTCATTTCTCAAATGAACCTATTCCTGGTTTCTTCTAAAACAAAAAAAAAACTATATTGAATCGTTATTGTTTAAGATCTACTTGTCAATTATTTCTAAAACATTAAAAAGTAGCCAAATGTTCAAATTGACAGACATCTGTCATTTTAAAAACAACTAATCTAAGATCCCCATTTTTTTTTCTTGTCCACAATTGTCTGTTTCCCCAAGAGTGAAGATATTGAACACTGTAGGTGTTTTTTTTTGTGGTTTGTACTGTTCATATTATTGCATGTTTGTTGTTTAAACTGTTAAAGCAGGCAATTTTTGTCCACAGAAGAACAATCCCAGGACTCTCTATTAATATATTAATTTCTACACATATAAAGCACTGCAGACCTCAATTGTCCCGTTACAGGATAAAGCTGCACTTTTTTCACTGCAATGTCAGATATTTATAGAAAATATCCACAGGAAGGGTCTTTCTGCACTCCTGTTTCCTGGGTGCTATCCGGGGTGGGGGGGTTGATCTGCGGGCTCGGGCGGTGGAGACTGCGTCGCTGGGGGGGCTTCTTGTCCCGGGAGCCACCCGCTGGGCTGCACCAGAGGATGGTTCTCCCAACCACCAACCCCATCCATGGCAATGTGCTGCTCCTGGTGGGGGG
>JAVLVB010001120.1:972549-987865 GCA_032876305.1 Orestias chungarensis
TTTTGGAGCACTGCATCCCAGCAGAAATACAGTATAGAAACCGTAGAGGTAGAATGTGCTGGCCTGTTAATATTATGTACAAGACAAGATATTAAAGAACAGGAGAGGCTCGATTCTGTGCAGTGCATTAGATGAAGGATTACATTTCGTTCTTCACATCATTGTCTTCGTGTAATATTTAAACATATCCTTACATCATATCCTCTGCTTAGATTAGTCAGAACAATCTTTTAATATGTATAAGAGTCAAAATTCTCTTTTAACCCCCACACACAGCTGCTGTCAATTCTTGTTTTGGTCCAAGCTGAAACGTCTATTGACTCAACTGACATTCATTTTCTCCGCATCGATCACCGTCCTCCCTGAAGATTATACATTGATGAAGGTCACCCGGGACTGTTTGACTAAACCTTTCTACTAAATTGGCACGAGCGAAATGCATTTGTAAATAAATGCCTATCATAGATTCTCATTTAATTCGGTAGAGACATTAAAGATGCAGCTTCTTCCGGATGGAAAAATCAAATATTCAAATAATTTATCTCCTACTCTTTAGCAGAGGTAAGCAATAATGAGTTATATTTCTTTTTTAATAAAAATAAATTATTGCCAGGGGTTACTACAGCTAATTTTTAACCTTTTCAAAATGAATTTTATCCTACTTGATAAGATCCAACTGTGAGCTACTTGTCTGAATGAAAAACAAATGGGTATTGTCCAAAGTTGCACAAGACATAGACAAAAACATTAAGTTACAGTAAGATCTCTTATTTTAATGCAAACTTTGATATTAGTATTTCCCAGCTGATGAGCCTTTTCAGCCATTTGGAGTTTGTGTAAACACATGGTAAAGGCCAAATACTCTAAATGACCCACATATAAGTGACCTACTATTAATATTAGTGTTATAAGACTTATATAAGGAAACATGATTTACAAATGAATTTCTTTTTCATCACACTTTATTTATTTCATAGTTTATTTTTCTTTAAAATAATCAAAAAAGTGCACATTACTTTATATTTTTAAGTTTGATAACATCATCGTAAAACCAATTGTACTAACTAAATCATATGTTATGATCAGTTACTTTTTTGGGATGGCTAGTTTTTACTATATTTGAGTGAATATATGGTAAAGTAGCAATACTGTTCATTTCTGCTTTCACAAGGGGAAAGCATTTAGTGATCACTGCAAATTTACGAACTTTGGTTGGTATATATGCTATATTTTGTGCTTTTTATTGGTGTTTTGCTTTGCTTTCTTTTATAAACATGGCCAATTATGGCTAAAATATCAATGGAGACACACAAAAAAATGTAGGACTACTGGGTGTGTATTTATCTTCTCAATACAGAGAAGGTGGAGAGGGAGGCGGAGGACTAGGACTGAGAGGAAGGTGATTTAGAGCCGTGTCAGCAAGAAGGCGTCGTCTGGCTCTCCTGAGACGAAGCCGCTGTGAAGCTTAATGACCTTTAATGGAGAAATTATGATCTTTCATGACGAGATTATCATTCTCAGCGATACTTTAGAGGTGATAAAGCGTTCCAGGATGCTCTAATCCTTGTCTCCGTTTGAACCACGACACTTCATTGTTCTCATTCCGCTTCTATTTTTTTCAATCAGGGATATTAATGAATTCACGTGCAGACCAAATGTTTGCTTGATATGTGGATTCTCACCTACCTTCCTATGCAGAGGAGATCATTTTCCCTTTTAATGATTGAAATGAGCATTAATTCGACTATGAGTTCTCAGGCAGCACCAGTCTGCATCTCTTCATGTTCCACCTCTGCCGTTTCTCTCTCCTCTCTCCTCTGCTCTAACCTCTCCAGTGAGAAAATGCCATGTCAATAAAAGGTTTTTAACACGAGAAAATAAAAATCAATGCGCCCCGACCGCACCTTTTTTCCTCTTGAGCTGAGTGCTTTTGCATCAGCACCCAAGCCCTCGGATGAGTCCGGGAGAGATTCACAATCCAAAGCACATTATCTTGTACTTTTACGCGCTTTATGCTGACATTGAAACATAAATCCATAGAGATAGATTCCCAAGGCTGGTGATATGTGCCAACTAGAAAACTTCACGATTTAAAATGCTTTAGTAGTCACCATTCACACCATTAGCTTTTATTATACCATGTGGAAATGAAGGTTTACAGGCAGCGTTGCAATAAAATGGCCAATAAAGATTCCCTCATAAAAACAATACAAACACAGTCGAAACATTCATATTAAAAACGCTCTTTAAAAAAACTAAAAAAACAACACATCAGGCCTTGTTTCTACATCGGTTTGGTAGATTAATAAACCAAAACCAATACAGATTTAACAATCAGGACATTTTTTGACCTCTTTAACTGATAAAACAAGGACATAATAAAATGTACTCATACTTTTATTTATTTTTTGTGTAATATATAGTGTAATGATCCTTTCAAGCGAGCTTTATTACCATGATTAATTACTAACGTCCTAATATTTTGTCCTGTATTTTGTTTTATCTTTATAAATATTTTGTACTTATTGCTTTTTACTTTGTAAGGTGACCTTGTGTGCCCTAAAAGGCACCTCTAAACAAACAGTCTTTCCTGATGATGAAGCTATATTTGCAAATTACTTACTCTGGCTTAATTATCCAAGTGCAAAGTTGATCTTTATTTTTTAATGTTCTTTTAAAGAATTATGCATCTTTAAATGTCATGAAGTTGTATTTACTGTAGTTTTGGACTATTTCATGTAACCAACCTTAATGTTGGTTACATATCCACATATTTAAACATCTAATTTCACATTGAATTATATTTAATGTGAGGTGTTGTTTTTTTATTTTTCTCTGACAACTTATTTTCTGGTTCTGTTCTGTTTTGCTGTAATCAAGCCACAGTAACTCTAGCACAAGCTCTCTCCAGCAGCAGTCATCAGAAAATCATCCTGCTGCTGGAGTTATTCAAAATTATTTTACTTATGTCCGTACAGTAGACTGAACGTAAAGGAGAAAGGTACTTTGAATCACATGTTTCCAAGGATTGTTGTGACCTTTGGCTTTTTTGTGAGTTGGGTTTTCTGTTTTTATCATTCAATTGTTTGTTATTAACTCTGTTTATTGCTTGTATTCGTTTTAAGAATGTCCCTTTTTTAAGTATAATTCGTGTTCGTTAGTATTATCCTTCATAATAGGCTGCATAATTTTAATTGTGAGCTTGATGAGACGGTTTCAACAAATGCATGTTTCCTGTAGGTTTGTCTCAAATGTCAAGGGTTTCTTTGCCACTTTTTAAATGCTTTGTACTCCCTGAAGAATCGAGTTTGTGTTTCCCGCAGACCAGCCGCATGCCAAAAGGTCGTTTGTGTTCAAACAGAAGGATCTGATGGCCATTTATGCCCCGACGAGCTGGAGTATCAGCGTCCTCCAAACGCGCCCCTTCCTGTAATTATCCCACCTACCGCTGATTAATGCTTCATCTATGTCTCCAACAGGATCTCTTCTGTCTCTGATCCTTACTTGCTCGTTTTCCTTCCCAGTTTGTCTCATCCTTCTGTGTTCTTTATGTGCTCAGATGTTGAAATAAAATCTGCTCAAAGGCAAAATATCTATACACAATGCTGTAAGAAATAATTTGCCCACTGACACATTTATCTGTTTTTGTCTTTCAGTTACATTTATATGTTTTCGGAAGTCAAATTCAGAGAAAGATAACTAGACTACAACCAAAAAGGGATTAGTTTATATTAAATAATGTTTTTTTTCATAAAGCATATAATTTCTATTAGTTATCTTCTCTGTAATAAAGACAATTAAAATTTTTTAAATAGATATGTGTTACTCAGGTTTCCGTTATCAGAAATGATCCGAAACATTTTTAGGCGTCAGAAAAAGTCAAAATCTTGTCAAATGTATAGAAAAAAAAATCAATATTTACTTTGGCAGGCCAGATTCTATTTAATTTAGGTCTACTAATCTCTATTTATCTACTAATCTCTACGATCGTTCTCGAGCTATGATTTGGGTTTATCTTATTATGTCCCTGATCACAACTGAAGGAAAGTGGCTTAAGCTCTATGTCATCTCACACCTACAAGTACGTTTAGTCAAGCCGTCACATTTGCATTCGGGTGGGTTCCTCTTTACCTCATCTGTCATCTCTCATTTACATATTCTCTTGTTGTCAGCTCTAGGCTTGAATATTTAGCGTGTTGTGTATTACCAAGATTAACACTGTCGGTGCTTGGCTAGCATGTCTATATTATTGGTTGAATTTATCCTGTTTAAAGATTCGGTGGGTGAAAAGACATAGCCTCTCTTTTTTTGTGGCTGTGGAAGCTATCGTCTTTATCTGACATGGAGTATGGATCATGAATCTTATTGCTAGTGGTAATGGTATAAATTTATTTGACACAAGTGATTCGAGACCCAGTGAATTAAATCAATGTGCAAAAGCGTTTTATCTCATAAGTCCTTTTCCTATTCTCGTTAATCTCTGTCTGTTTTGTTTCCCTTTATCTGGGGCACAATAGTGAGGGCAAACCAGGAATACAGCACTCTGAAAGATACAATAGGTTAGAAATTGATCTGGGATTGATCACTTGTCTTCCAGCTCATTAGACCCTTAAAGATTTTTTTTCTAAAAAGTCTATTGTTTAATTAAGATTCAGGCACAACATTATGCAATGTCTTCAACGGCTGTTACAATGAGTTGATTGCTGAATTTTAAACACTTTGCCTGAGAGGGAAGTTTCTCAGCTTAAATTTGCGTTATAAAGGTTTATAATGCCAAATGTTTACATTTTCATTTACAAATCATTAAGTTCAGTTCAAAATGGCAAGCTAATGGTGGTGCTAGAACTACATAATGTAAACATTTAACCTGCTGCAGAGATAAATTCAGCATCTCTTAGACGTACTCTTACTTTTGTGTTAACCTTTGAAGTTTTTATGTAATTTTCTGGGACTTATTGGATACCCTCCCAGAACAAATTGAACTCCTTCCTGGAAAATCCTAATTAGTTTCTGGTATTTTCTTAGAGCTTATTTGATACCATTGTTGTACTTTGGCGCTTCTCTTGGTTTACAGTTCTATGTATTTACTGAATACTTTTATTCAAAACCCTACTATAACTTTCCATGAACCGACTGGTCACTTTTATTGGACTTAGTAGTTATTTTCCTGATACTTACTGAATTTCTTCCAGAAAAATACTATACTTTATATATTTCACTGGAACATTTTGGAATAAGGACAAAGAGTAGAAACAGTAATAAACTTTATTGGCCCAAAGCAGCAAAAATCTTTTGTAACAGCAGCAGTCACAGGCAATCAAACAAAGTGGCATATGTACTAAGACCAGAATATAAATTATATACAAAAAGAAAAGTTGAAAAAAAAATCGAAATTAAAATTCTGTACATTAAGGAAAAGAATACATTGGTTTACTTCCTTGACACAAGAATAGATGGAATATAAGAGTTTCTCACTGGTTACTTTTATTAGAATTACTTGTAATATTCCTGGAACTTTGAGCAAACGTTTTTGGAAGATTATAGTTTCTTTCTTCACCTTTCATAAAAATTTATTGAGCATTTTCATGGAGGGGGAAAATACAGTTATTCTTTTCAATGTATTATCTTTTAAGGTTTTACACCAGAACATTGTTCTTCTAATACGGATAAACAGTCTATCAACATTGACCTCCTATACATAGATGTTTCGACGCTCCTCCACAATAATACAAATTAATTTGTCTTATATTTTCAACCTGGCATAACAGCAATAAGCTGTTTCGTTTGGCAAACAAGCTTCCTCACACAGATCTTTTGCCATCTGTTGCTAGTTTTTTGTTTAGATGGAAGGTGCATAAGCTATAGTACGTGACAAAAAATATGTTTATAATCAACGCATTTAAATCTGTCATTAACATTATGGTCTGTCGAACACTTACTTTTATGAATGCTGCAAAAGAATATATCTCTTTGGCAGGAAGCCTACATTGCTAACATTTTGAAATGGATGAGAGAAATATATCATGCCTATTGGTCTGTTTACAGTTTTAACCTTAAGATTGAATAAAAGTAGTTTGAGTTACATAGCATTGTTTATAGGGTTTTTTGCAAAGATTCACAGTCATCTCGTTTCCTGAAACGGTAAAACAAGGCAGTTCCTCTGGATGTTACTCTCCTTTTTGCTTTTTTATGTAAACCTGGTTGCACAGTAAAAAAGACAAACAAACAAAAAAAAAAAAAGAGCCTTTGATGATGGCTTTACAACAGCTTTCAAGTGGCCACAAGTGTGATTTTCAGTTCAATACGCTCCACGGGGTTCAGACATTCATCGACAAAATCTTATTTTTGACCTCCTTGACATCCTCAAACACTCTGCTCATTAATATTTCACTTTATCCACTGAAAGCCTACAACTCTTACATGCTGTCAGGAAAAATGTCAAGGATTTCATCACAACATTCTGTGACTTTTTCGACCAGAAAATCTCTGAAATCCTTTTAGACCAAGTTACACCTCGAACAATTCATCACAGGATCAAGGGATCGTCTGCTCCAGTGTGGAAGACTTTCTCTGTCTATTTTGCTACTCTCATTTCTGTGGGAGGGATGGTCTCTCATTTGCTCATGGCTGCAGGGCACAGTAAATTATTAAGGCCTGCTCTTTATTTGTCCATAAATGCTGCCTGCTTCTGCCTTCCCATCTCCTAGTCCCACATGTTTTAATCTTCCTCTCCTTACTCAACACTCTGCCCGTTTAGGGAAAGAGTGAACAGGAAAAGAAGGCACAGCAGAGTGTGAGGAAATCAAGAGAGGATGAGAAAATACCAAAAAGACAAATGAGCACTGCAGTAGTGGACAGGAAGGGGAAAAAAATTAATGACAGTGGGGAAATTGGGAAAAAAGAGCTTTGCAGACAGAGGCAAAGAATTGAGAAAGGGGGAGTTTGGAAATAATTCAAGCACTTTGTAACCCACCACACCTGCAGGTTGATGTGTTTGGACACCTAAGTGCCGCAGGAAAACATGCAGCAAACCGTTGACTGGACTCCGTGTGCTCCAACAGCCTCTGCTAGCAAACTGAATCATAGAGGCTGCCTTCATTAAAGAGCTGCTAAACTGCGTCTCTGCGTTGAGAGGAGACTGAAGGGAGACAACACAGAGAGCAAAGAAAACAGAGGGTTGTTTTCATATCCATCAATAATTCAGGATATGTATCATCTCCTGTTGTGCGCGGAGGCAAACTTCATGCCTCAGCAATTTTAACAACATCTGACAAGCCCAAACGTGCCTGTGCTCCCACACGCCCAGGCGAACAATAACCCGAGGATTAGAAACTGTTTGCGTCTGTCTGTAAACACAAACATAACTTATGTAAATGTAGGATTAATCCCTGAGGAAGTCTGGCAATAGATATAAATAAATATGTATTTTGTTTATTAGCACATTTTATTTAGTTACAGATCCTGTCTGAATCCTGTTTTACATGAGTATTCACTGCTGCTCGTTATAACACAATTGCTCTTTTGTTTGATCCACTATCTTCATCTTCTGACCCTTTACTTTGTTAAACATGTCAAGGGATCAAGGAATTTTATTTGTCATCACATCACATGTGGTATATGAGGTGGGACGAAATTCTAATCCCCCGGACCAGTTTACACCCTGATAGCAATTTTAAATACTATAATAAATTATTTATTATTGACCTTTATTATCAATTAATTGTACTGTGCATAATAGTTTAATTAATTCAGTTTCAGTGTCAAGCATCATAGAACCGAATAGCTATTTTGGTTTTCTGGAATCACATTCTAAAGCTATTAACCCAAATTTAATATGAATTTTAGTTCATTTTAGATGTTTTCAACCTCATAATGTGTCATTTTTATCACTTTGCTATTTTATGGGGAATTAATATCTAAATCCTATATTTTGATTGCGCAGAGCTATTGTTTTTCTTCTTTATTTGTTTGTTTTAATCAATTAGGTTAATTTAAATACTATCTCTCAGTGTTATAGTGAGCTTGTGAGCGCTCATATGAGGCGCATGGTTTTTATACATCTGACTGGGTAATTCTTATCTTAACAGTGCTTGAATAGATTACTTATAATAGCTGATAACTCGATTCTTGTGCGTTCTTTGGCATCATTACCACAGTACACTCGAGCAAAATGACCAGTTTTCTTCCTCTCTCCTGTATGTAAAGAATTGTATTTTGTGATACTCTACTGTGGAAATAAACTCAAGATTACCCAGCTGGGTAGATGTCATCACTCTTATTCGTTATTAAAATTATTATGCAACTACGTTGGATCTTTAATTGTTTTAACAAATATATAATCAGATGAAGAAAGCCTGTCTAATATTTGAAGGTCAGAAATCAGAAATAAATGATGAACTCACAAAAATGTGTCTGAAGAGATGATTATTACATTTAGCAGTAAAATTAAAAAACTGTTTTGCAAGAGATTTAAAAATTTGTTGTGTGCTACTTGCAACTGGATGTCCAATGCACACAATGAAACATCTGCAGGCCTTATCGCTCAAAGTTTTGATATGTGCACACCCTGGTTTTAGAAGTAGCTCCCGTCTCCTGGTCAGCTGCTATTCATCAAGTGTGTTACAGTAAGGCTGCAGAAATCAATGCAAGAAGATGCATTGCACTCTGCGTCCTTTGTCACTGACAGGCCCGTTTCTCTTCTAATAAGGAGTCAAACAACATTGTGTAAATCAAAATAAATTTTTTGCTTCTGTGAAGCTAGATGTTTTGGTTTTGTCAGGAGAAATTGTGGCACAGTTATGCAGGTCAATCCTTAAAATGATTGTAAAATCAGTTTAGGCAGGTTTAAAGTATTTTGTACACCAACTAAACATTTTGTACTAACCTCCAACATGAAGTTTATCGCTTTTATTTATCATTATTTTTCTTAAATGGTGTTCTTTTAATTGATTATTGATGATTTCTAAGCATTTGTAAGCTAGTTTAAAACTGTTCCATACTCACCTTTACTCCTTGCAAAGATAAATTGTATTTTATTATGGTTGAGTTTCCAGAGCAGCTGCTTACCTTGATATATTCTAATGCTTCTCCATAAGAAAAAACCTTCTAACTTAAAGGTGTCCTATTTAAACGAAGCTTTTACCCTGACATAGAGGCAAAACTACTACATAGATGCCAAATAATGAAACTTAAAAACCTTTGATTAAAAATGTACAATCCGTACAAGCCCGTATTTTGCTTTGTTCAAATTGGAGCTAAAAGGCTATGATATAATAATGATAATCGTAATGCATTTCAGTTATAAAGCTCTATTTAAAAATGTCAAACTTGCTGTTAAATAATACAGTTAAACACAACAATAATCTCCAGTGTTGAAACTAAAACTCGCTTTAATTTATTAGTTTGTATGGTTGGGACATTAGCTTTAAGTTCACATTCTTCTTCTCTAAGGTAAAGGTAAAAGGCTCGTAGTCAATTTTAAAGCAAAGATAGAGGCAGACAGTACATATCATGCGCTCATGTAGTTTTTTACAAAGCAGCAACTCAGACCTTACCTTGAGAAGAACAGTTGTGGTATGTTGTGTGGAAACTATCAAAAGTTTGACTGTGAATAAGGTGGTGTAAATGTTTGTTCTTGGCGAAATAGAAGGCCATCAATGTTCACAATTTAAAAACGAGTATTGTTTCGTTTGAAGATGTCAAAACTGTGACCTCTGTTTGTGCATAACAGTAATTAGCAGTGTAAAAAACTGAGCAGAATTGAATTCCAACAGGATACATTTAATACCTGTTATAGTTATTTTACAAGTTTCAGATTTTGGAAAATGGTTTATGACGTCCTTTTATTCTTAAAATCTAAAGGGTACTGTATGCTGTGTGTTTGTATACCAACCCCATTTTCTTTTAGAACCCTTTTATACAACACAGTACAACCAGTGGTGATTATAAATCACATAATTAGTAAATAAAAGTCAATTGTATGTAACTTAATCTCTATGTTATGTATTTATCACAGATCTGGAGCCGTTTTGTCAAACAAAATTTTTTTCGTGTGCAGAAACGCATACGTTAAGAGATCTTTCAGCAAAACATGGTTCTGAAAATTAGGAGCTAGAAACACACAAAACAATTTTTTTAAACATATTTATCACAAAATAAAGGATGTATCTCCGGTACGAGGCACTGATCCTCACCATGCATAAAAGGTCAAAAGATAAGCCTATTATTGCATTATATTGTTGGAGGTTAATAGCTAAGTAAAGAAAAAGATTAAAAATAACTTAAAAACAGGAACATTAACCGAGTTGGAAAAGAACAATTGCATGAAGCAGGAGCTGACATATTATGGAGGTATTTCTTTTTAAATTATGGGTTGGAACATCTGTTTTTCACCGCTAGTGGCTTCATCCTCATCATCACCTTGCCCTCATTATCATCCTTCCCCATCTCTTGCTTTGGAGTTGCCTTATGGATGCACTCTTTAACAAATGTGGTTACATTTGGCCGTTTTATGCTTTCCCTGGTTGTTTCCACCTCTCTTCATCTTCACAGGTAATTAGAGGAGAAACCATAGCTGGAAAGCCAGACCTAAACCATTATGGTATGTCCGTGTATGAGGGCGTGCATGTGTAGTAGTAGAGTGTGGATATCAACCCAGGTGATGTGCTTTCAGGCAAAAAGAAAGAAGCTATTTTCTCTGCACACAGAAAAGAAGGCAGGGATCGATGTAATTGGACAGTTTGGTTCACACTCGAGTAACATAAAGAGTGCCGTTTAAAAGAGTGTGTTTCTGAAGATTTTTGGCTCTATTTAAACGCATGCACCCTAACACTTTTCATCCTGGTTTTGTGTTAATTCAACAGGACAGCAAAATTGTATCAAACGCTGGTCGGATGCAAAGGGAGGCTTCTGCTCTGATACAAGATCAAATAAAGACTGCATGTACCTGTGAGGATATGTGATGTTATATGAATGCTTGTTAATGTAAGCTTCTCTGTTAGGGTAGGGTTAAGATTAGAGGTTTGGTTTAAGTTAAATTCCAGGTAGAAATAGGGTTATGATATAATGTATTAGAAAAACCATATTAGCTGTCCCAGCTGTTGACAGGAATTCGCCCACAATTGAACATGTCCCTAAATAAACACACACATAAAGCACAGAAAGCATCATAAAATATAATATATAAATAATATTTAAAACCACATCAGGAAACTGCAAGCAGTTGTGATTTTATGGAGTTTATTCAATAGCAGTTGTGATTTTATGGAGTTTATTCAATAGTGCACATGGTGTGAATGACATAGATGTTTTTCCAGGCAAGTGGAACCTTATACCTCCCCCCTGAATGATTAAGGGGGTGAGATGTGATCGTGACGGCTTTTCTGATCTCAGATCTCTTAAATAGCTCAGAAAGGATTGCTTGTGATCATCTAGGGATTTCCAAGCCTGGTTGTTAATACGGAACAGTTTGGTTTTATATTTGACCGGTAGGAAGTTATAATAGGATACAAATGTTAAAGTAAAAGACGGATTCTATTAGAGAATTACGAAATACTGTTAGAATCTCCTTCCTGGTATTGCAGGCGCTTCTTTGTCTTTTTATAGATGCAGTCTTGTTTAAAGGAATATACTTGCTCCACATGGGAGGAATTTACTGTTAATGTTTTGGACCATGTTGGGATAAACACATTTACTAAAATGAATTGAAATCAATACAAAGTCTTTAATCCTTAAATCTTTCCCTAGCACTGCCACTCCTTTGAAATTAGAAAAAAAATGAGGTTAACTAGCAGTTACAGTAGCAGTGCTTGCTAACATTTGATGGTATCATCCAGAACATGTTAAAGTAAAATATTGTCTCTTGCTTTCTGGATACTGAGCTGTTAGCATGACAGCAGCAGTGTTTTTAAATTAAATTGAATTTAAATATATTGAATTAAACTAAATAAAAGAAAAGGGTGCTATGAGATATAACTAAAAAATAAAATCAACATGAAGGAATTTAATAAATCTTGCCTTTGAGCTCTGTTGCATTTTTTCTTATGACAAGAGAGAGACATAAAGTAGAGGAGTCTCAATTCAGAAAATCCATTAAAACAGCCTTCTTTTTTTCTATTTCTACTATTACTTACTCTTAGGGAAACAGATACTTCACAATCTATTTGGAGCTTAAATCCTTCCTGACTGAATGCAGATGAAGGCAAATACACACTTGTGCACAAAAGCTCACTGAAGGCCTTCTTTGATCTGTGTGGTTTCGTTATTGACTGCTGCGATTGAATTATAAGAGGGAAATTAGCAGCAGAAGGTGGTCTGCCTTATATTAAAATCTTAGGAAACGCTGTTGTGGTTGTGCGTCTGAGAAGACCTTCCTTTTTGTTGGCTCCATATCTTTACTGAGGAAAGTCATTAGCTTGCCACACTGATGCCAATTTGCAGAGATAAAGCCAAGCTAATTTTAAGATATAAGTTCAAGAGGCAGATGGATTGATCTCTCTATATGAGCAACACATGCTGTTGACCAGGAGAGGTTAGGCAAAACCATGTTTTGGGGGGAAAAAATTGTTATTTTTGATCAGATGGGTTTTTATGTTTAGCTTCTACTTTATTGACTCTTCGGTATGAAGTGAAGTGAATTGAGTAACATTTGGTTGAAACCAGATATTGGGATAAATTACATAGAAAGAAGACATAACCTTTTACATTCCGGTTGACATTAAATCAGGTAAGATTACGAAATGCATGTTTTTGTTTGGTTTAAGGTAGCACATTTGTCTGTTTAAACAAATATATGCATGTATAAACTACAAGGGAAGGTCCAGCCATGGGTTTGTGATCAGTGACTCGATCAGAGTTGAGTTTGCTTTATGAATAAGGATTTTATTGAGCAGAAGGAATAATGAACCGAACATAAACAGAAACGAAAGGCAATTCAGAACGGACCAGGGATACCCAGGACATAAAGTAGAAGGTAAACAAACGGAATAAATGAAGAGGAACGCGGGAGCTACGAAACGAGAAAGACGAGAGCTCAGAGATGGTAAGGTAAGCAGATGATCCAACGGTGAGTGAATGTGTCAACCAGCCTTAAATACTGAGGAGCAGGAGGCGGAGTGGTGGAGATGATGATTGGATAACTAAAGACAGATGTGAATTAATGATGATGATGATGATGGAGCTGAGGGAAAACAGAGAGGAAGACAGACAGAGCAGGGGGAACTAGAGAACACAGAAAAGAACAAAAACAAAGACTAATCCAAATTAGAAAATAACCTAAAGAAAACAATAACTGATAATATAAATAATGATAATAATAATAAAACAAGACTACTATAGAAAACTGAACCAAACCAGAAACACAGATTATGACAAAAACATCATAAAGTCATATTAGTGTTTTTAATGCAGTTTTGTAGACAAGTCCTATGGCCTAATGAAGTTAAAATGAAAGTGTTTGATCATGATGATGATTATTTTGAAGGAAAAAGAGTTAAGCAAGTGACCCTGACATTAAAGTACCGATCTGCTTGCATCATGTTAAGGGGAACTGATGCACTTCCCTTGATCAGATAACATTAAGAGGAAAGTACATTAAATTTGAATAATAATCAACTCAAGACATGAGACAAGAATCTAAACAAGAACAAAGCTAAATTTTTTTAAGTTGCCATCACAAAACTAAGAAGTCTGCCCAGTAAGATTTGAGGCAAGAGCCTAAAAAGGGTGTGAGCAAGGCGGCTTACACACCTGACTTACTTACTTTATGTCTTTCTTTGTCATTGTGGAAAGTTACCCAAAGATTTCGACCCGTTTTGGACAGTCTGAAAGGCAATTCTACCAAATACAGTTTAAATAAAAACAAATAAAATAATAGTATAAGCTATTCTCTTATTATTCATTATGAATCAAATTAACATGATTTGGCCAACACTTGATTGTTTGACTGTAATCTCACTTGTAAGGGTTTTTGTCTGGTGCTCCTTGATTTGTCGGCTGGTGCTTTGTGGCTCAACTAGGAAATAATTTGCTTGATCAATCTGAGCCTGCTTTAAATCCCAAAGATGGACTAAACAACAAAAGTATTTTAAAGGCCCTGCACACCCATTTGATGGGATTTATTTTCTGGAACTTGAGCTTTCGTAGCGTTTAGTGTGTCATGGTAAAATGCCTGGTATGGGGGGCAGGAAACTGTATTTAGGAAGGAGGAAGGAGGGAAAAAAGCAGGTTGGCAAGAAAAAGATGGGGTCAAAATGAAAAAACAATCCATGGAAAATGAGAACAAGAGAAAAAAAGAGAAGTAAAACAGAGAGGCACTGGATAATGGACAGTGGCAGATGACAATGAGTCACGAGAAATGGGATGATCATCACAGCAGCGGCAGAACAACAAAATGCTCCGCATGCTGGCCTCGTGACTTCTTTTCATGGCAGCTTTTCCCCGGTGATGGGCATTTTGTTTTTATTTGGCTAAGTGTTGGTGATCATGTGGGTTTCAGAGTGTGTAGGGGAATCTTTATAGAGTGCGAAGTGTGAAGATGATTGAATACAGTTGCAATGCCTTGTAAAAATGTTTATATCCCTGGATGTTGCTCACATTTTTTCACATGTCAAACTCAAACCGAAGTGTATTTTACGGATTGTATATAATAGACCAACCCAACTTAGCATATTTTTGTGCAGCATAAGAAAAACTATAGACGATTTAATAATAAAAACAAAAAAACAAAAAAAAACTAAGAGGCTTCAATTGATTAATAGTCCAGATGGACTTAAATACCTCTGAGACTGAAATTTATATCTAAGCTGATGTGATTGAGCGCATTTAGAACTATATATTTGAAGTTTAGAACTATATATTTTAAGTCTCACTTTACTTACACAACTGAATTTTGGTCTGTACTTTGATTAAACCTTTCAAGATATTTATAAACATGGATTTAAAATTTGTTTCCCCGCCACTGTAGACTTATTGTTCAATCTCATCCAATAAAGCCAGAATTGTGGAGTGCATCTCTATTAGTTGTGTGCTGTGGATATCTGCAAATGTGCAGATTCTATAACCATATTATATGTCCAACCTCCCACCATGTGCTGCTCTCTCTTTCTCATAAAAAGCTCGATAAAACACATTAAAGTCTGTGATTGTAATTTGACAAAATGTGACAAACTAAGGGGTATGAATACTTTTACAAGGACCTATATTTCTTTGCACATACTTTTTTATATATAAGCACTTGACTAAGGAATAAATTGAACATTTAAGTTAAAAGCGTATCGTGCTTTGTTTTTTTTTCGGGGGGGGGGGGGGGGGGGGGGGG
>JAVLVB010001120.1:987965-998320 GCA_032876305.1 Orestias chungarensis
ATTTCCAAATTCCCAGTGCTGGGTTTGTGGTAAAGTTTTTGTGTGTTGCAAAAATACTTTGGTTAATTTGCAGTGCTCTGTGGCGAGTTCTCAGGATAACTCTTTGATACCGGTGTTTTTACAACAGCGGCACATAAATGAAATGTAGAATCCATTTTTATTTCCCAGAACCCATCTGAGGGTATGAGAATGGATCGAGGGCCAATGCAAAATTTATAGTCAGACAAGAATAAAGTCATTAAAATCAATGTGCATGACAAGTAAACAAATTAATAATTTAGTTCTCCAAGGCCGGCGATGAAAAGCATCCAGCCGAAGAGTACAGACAAATCCTTTGAGAATCTGAGGGAGCTAAAAAAGACCAAAGTGATGCAGAGGAAGCTTGGAAACATCAAAGACCTTTTTCCCCAATCTTCTTCTCACAAGAGGAGAGGAACCAGATAACTGCAGGGACATGCAGAGAGATCATTTGCAGTACAGAACAGCAGCTACATGACTGCAAATGATGGATAGCTGTGAACAGACATGAGAATGTGTCGAATTTCTTCTCAATTAATCTATTAACAACAAAGCTAGCTGTATTTGTAGCTTTTAATTTTCACAACTACATGGAGAATGCACATGGATGCATGTAACAAACAAATAAATATAACAATTTCTCGCGCAAACCTTTTGGGGTATGAAAATGAGCCACATGCAATTTGATAGTTTATGACCAACCATGTGTCAGTTCGTACCCATTTGGAGAGTCTGACAATTCATGATTTAAAGTAGCTTGGAAAAATGAGGCTCCAATAAGTTGTTTAAGTTATTTTGAGCTGATAAATTGCTAATGTTGCTTTAATTTGACACCCAAACATCTAAAGTATACATCAAAATCCAAAGTTAATACAACTGAGAGCGAACGTTCACACCGCATTACAATAAAAACAACAAATTTATACAACAAAATCTAAGATAAAATTATCCCATCATACAGATAGATAGAATCAAATATCCCACTTCAGCTCTAGTTATAATAAAATCCTGTCAAATAACTTTTTTAAGACTATCAGTAAAAAAAGGTTTTCTGTCTATGGAAATACATTCTGATATGGCTTTAGAAAATATTGTATTATTATTTTTTATGTATTTTTTTATATAATATGACAAGATAGATTTGAATGTTATCAAAGCACTTACAAAGAGATATAAATAAATGCGCATTAGATACATGTGTATGAAATGAAGGTAGGTAAAGAAAAAATGGTAACATGTGGAGCTGTTTTTAGACTAAGATCTAACAAATGCTAGTGTTGTTGTAAATGTGATATATATATATATATATGTGTGTGTGTGTGTGTGTGTGTGTGTGTGTGTGAGTGTGCGTGCGTGCGTGCGTGCGTGCGTGCGTGCGTGTGTGTGTGTGTCTTTTACGATCTCTAAATAGTTTAAAGTGTAAATTAAATTCTGCTTCTATTGTATCTGGTAGGGTAGAGGGGAAACCGTACACCAGAATAGGCTTGTTTCCTTTTGAGTTTTTTTGTGCCTGTGATTCAGCTGTACATTGAATTTGAGGTATTGATCTCTCAAAACATCAGGGTTGTCCGAATGACAAAAGCACAGTTAACAGCCCTGTTCCTCAGATCCAGGCAAACAAAAGCGGCCGGTTGAGTTGACCCTGTTCAACCGCTCCTTTCAGTCTGCCAAACTGGAGTCTGCAAGGGCAATTTATAAGTAACAAAGCCACCGTCTGTGTAATTCACAATCTGACCTCCGCTGTTTGACTCATTCATTTTTTATTTAATTTTTTTGCCCGAGTAGAGTTTCTGAAGCATTTCTGCTGTCTCCTGGCTCTGGACCTGCATCGCATTCGCTGGTCGTCCAGAGGTGACTGCGGATGGGGGAGAGGGTGTTCTGGTCTGAATGCCCTCAGGTGGAGCAATTCCAGGAAACACTGGCCTGGGATAATTTATTTCCTATGTATAGCTGCTGCATTGCAGATGGAGGCTATGAAGGGGAAGAAATGGTGAGGAAGAATGGTAATGGATGGTGAAGAGTAATGGTTTGTGAAGAGACAAGGAGAAAGGGTGTTGGTGTAAAAGCTTTGAGAGTACACGTTCGATGCTGGCTGCAACTCAAATGAAATTTTATCCTGAAGCACACTCGGGTGACGTGAAAGGGGTTGTGCTCTGATTACAGCATCTGGTGAAAGAAGAGCAATTGTAGGTTTTTGCAACAGATTACTAGAGGATGAACAAAGACTTGTAAAGAGGAGGGGACTAGCAGAACACAGCGGTCGCGGTGGGATTGACAAAGAGCGTCTCTTTTAG
The DNA here is from genome assembly GCA_032876305.1 of Orestias chungarensis. Taxonomy (NCBI): domain Eukaryota; kingdom Metazoa; phylum Chordata; class Actinopteri; order Cyprinodontiformes; family Cyprinodontidae; genus Orestias; species Orestias chungarensis. The sequence continues at coordinate 990,278 of JAVLVB010001120.1, forward strand.
CTCTTTACATTTACTTGTTCATGATAGCTTCACAAAAAGAAAGAAAATAAAACCATGCTAAAAACAGACACTCAAAATGTAAATTAAATTAATCCTTTACCTTCAGCATTTACCAATCATTTAACTTTTGTTATCCTGTAATAACCTTTAAATGATACCTGGAGGAGAAGTAAAAGCAAATATACAAGAAATAAAAAATGGAAAAACTGCAATTAACTGATTAAATGTAAGCCCTCTTATGAAATATTTCGTTGGTGCATGTTTTGATCCTGCATTCATTCTTCTCGGGTATGAGCCTAGCGAAAGTAATTAACTTAAAATAAATTAAAGTAGGACTCCATTGACGTTTACATCCTTTAGCTAAAGCCACAGTTTGCAGAAAGCTATATGGGTTAAAATGATCACATCAATAACAAGAGGCATAGTAAAAAAATCAACAGAATTAAATATCAATCATGATGCGGATGAAGAATTAAATACTGCTTATGAAAAATCTTTAACGACAGCGACTTTACTAAAATTTGAGGTTTTACAAAAATGTTGAAAAAAAGACAAGCTGTAAACTCTTTAGAGAGGCTGCGAAGTGCCTGACAGTAAAAAGGAAGGAGAAAAAATAAGATTCTGGTTTCAGATGTGATCTACATGTGACAACAACCCCCTGTATCCTTAACACGAACTAGACTGATATATGTATAATTAACAAAGAAAATTTGGCTAAAACCTCTCCAAAAAAGAAAACGTCGAGCTGGCACAAACACAGCACAGAGCATCAACAAAAGAGTTTGAAAGTATGTGTTATGCTGGTCATTGTTAAGACTTTTTATATCCACTGTAAAAAATTCTGTCTTCAGATTTGAATATTTGTTTTCCCCCCAAATAACAAACAAATAAGGAAGTGTTTCACAAAAATCAACAAAGTTTTTTATTTTTTTATTTCTCTCAATCAAAGACACATATTTCAACATCAACATCTGCATTTGAGGTTCCAGGAGTAACTTTTCACATTTCAGCCAGAGTTTGGCTTCAATCCGTGATTAACAACGCCTGAATCAAAAAGTGATGGCCATCTTTACAACTTTAACTGATATATATCTATAAAGTTTCATAAAGTGAAACTTTGAATTCCAAATATTTACTTCCTGTTGGACCATCGCCTCTGTAAGGCCATTATTTTATAGCTACCTGCTGCACTCAATTATTATAGTGTAATTTTAAATTCCTGTGTTTGTGTGTGGGAGTTCCTGTATTACTTTGATTGTCTAGTACTGTAACCAATTCTATTTGTTTATATTGTATTCTATTTATATCTTTAGAAGAGGAGTTTAGTAAAGACGGAAATTACCAAATAATGCTCCTACCAATATTTACCCTATATTATCACCACCACATACATGTATTGTGCAGGGCTTGAGTTTATTCTTGTCTTTTTCGTGCGAAAATGGCCTTCCTTCTCAGGGTGTCTCGGGATGGGGTGTATAGCCCGGCCATCCGGGACGAGCTCAGAGTAGAGCCACTGATCCCCTATATTGAGAGGATGCAGTTGAGGTGGCTCGGGCATTTGATTAGGACGCCTTCCTGGTGAGGTTATCCAGACCTGCGCCATCAGCACAAGACACAGGAGAACCCCCAGGACATGCTGGAGGAAATTGGTTTCTCTTTACTCTGGGAAAGCCTTTGGGGAAAAAAAGGACAGATGGATATATTTTTAGAGAATAAGGGGCTTTAACTCTCACAACACATCGAGGTGTCTCCATGTTATTGTGATTACCTGCTGTTTCACTCATTATCTAGCTGATAAGTATTTAAAACAAAGAATAACTAATAGTCAAGTTGAAGCCACTCAACCCCAAATGATGCAACAAGTGGCTTTTTAACATGTAGAAAGACACATCCTGGGGTTGTGGGGGAAAAAAGTGTTTCAAAGGGTCCATCTCTCAAAGTTTGAGAGATGACGAGATCTTTCCATCATTAGAGTTTTCTTTTCTTTACTGATGGCACAGCGATATATTCCAAGATGACAGTGCCAGGATTCATGGCTGACTGTTATTTTGGATGTGGCCTCATTTTCACACATGAATTTTTATTGCTGTCATTAATATTATTGATCCATCAAAGCAGAATACAGTGTAAAGATACAAACAGTTATGAGAAAAATAGAAAACTGAAAATGTTCCCATTTTATTCTGTATCTAAATCTATTGATAAACAGATTTTAAAGTGAAACCAGAACTTTAGAACCGAGGAGGACATATCTCTCCTCCTGCCCCCCCCCCGCCTCTCTCTTTCTATCTCTCTCCCCACGCACCACTCCTGCCTCGCGCCCTCCAGTCGCGGTTAACGGCCGTGCGGTTGCCAGGAGAGACGCGCGTGGAGCGCAGCGTGCAGCCTCCACGGTCAACGGCCATTTCCCTGAGCCGAGCCCTGGAATGTCGAGCGGTGGCTCGGGCTCTTCCTCGCGGAAGGAGTTCGACGTGAAGCAGATCCTCCGGATCCGATGGAGGTGGTTCGGTCACACTCCGCCTCCCTCCCCGCCGCTCGGAGACTACTTCAGCGCCAGGAGAACCGGAGGCGGCGCGGCGGATGCTGCCTCTGTTAGCGGCTGCGGCGACTTCGACTCACCCGGACTGGTGGCCAGCGGCAGCGCCGGGTCTAACCTGTGCGGCGGCAGAAAGTTCGCCGATCCAGCGGGGAGTCGGTGTGGTCCGGTTGGAGCTTCCGGAGCCACGGGGGGCTCCTGTATCCGCTCAGTCAGCCAGCCAGAGTGCAGAAGCTCCTCCGCGGCGCTCTCTTGGATATCTCCGCCGCCTCGTCGCCGCGCTCGTCCTTTGACAAACATGGAGCCCTCCGGCGAGGCCCCGGTGCCCCAGTCGGTGGCCGAGCCCTCTGCTGCCGCGGGGGAGACCGAGGCGGAGCCGGGAGCGGCGGCGGAGGAGAGAAGCCACCCGGAAACTGACTCCAGCTCCTGCAGGTAAGATGAGGATGAAGAAGTCAGCAAACAAGTTTAAATACATTAACTTTTACTTGTTTAAGTTAGAGTTATTAAAAAAAAAGAAAAGAAACTTGCACCAAAAGTTTTAAAAAGTTAAATAGTAATTGTTGACTTTTGTTCCAGAAAACTCAATTAGGTTTATGCACACTATTTATTCTAATGAGCATAGGCGGTCCTTGTAGAAAAGGGGCCCCATCGTTCTCCACACTCAAGCAAACGTTCTTCTAAAAAGATTTAAAAAAAATGATATTATTCATTAGAAACATTAACTGATCTAACTAAACAGACAAACACCATTTCAGCTATTTTGACTCCTATAGAAATGGAGCATTCACATTTTAATGTGTTTCTAGTTTACTGAAACAACAATCTTTCTTCACATCAGATTCTGAAACAACCTTTTAATTTAGTACCACCTATGGTTTATAAACACATTTGGCTACGTGCATTTAATAAAAACACGTGTGTTTTGAAGCACCTCTGGTTGGCATGCGAGGTAAACAGTTTCCAACAAAATGATTGCATTCCTGTCCTTTACCAGGAAATTATTACACTAACACTGCTAATAATCAGTGTAAGTGTTATGATTCACTTAATCATCTTTTAACAATAATAAGTATGTCACATACTGAAAAAATTAAAGAAAAAAGTTATAAATATTCTCCCCAACCCATTCATTAATACAATAAAAATTAAAAATTGCTACACATTTTACAGTTACCAACCAACAGCATCTGGTTTATATTTTTCTCTTCTTTTTTTTTTTTAGTTTAACATATTTTTTTTAAAGGTTCAGTATATAGCTGGCTCAAAGCATTAACGCTCCCATTATTAATGAAGATGTTACACATTTTGCTCTTTATATCCAAACAGTAGATGCCTGATCAGTAAAAAACAAATATAATAACATGGAAACGAATGGGCACAGATCTCTTGCTATGCTTCACCATCACGTTAATGACAACATATAGCTTTGTTGGTGTGGAAGGAGTTCTATTTAACTTGGAAACTTGAAAAAAAAGTAATTTCTAAAAATCTGTGGTATGTTTGAATTTGGGTAAAACAGAGCGGCAAATGAGGCATTGTTGGTTTGATTCCCGCATTCATAAGCTTCCCGTGTTTTACCTGAAGACAAACTTCATTAGTTGTAATTCTTTCATAGTAAACCATGGGCAGATCTACACACTGTTCAGACATGATGTTCACTATTTAAAAGAGCTTTCTTTGGGAGCCAACATCATGCATCTTTGTTTTAAAACGTGACTGTCTGATCCTTTTTTTCTATTATTTATTACAAGCCGCCTTCTTGTCTCTAATAATTTGTATTTCTGTCACTTAGGAGATTATGTTTTTCTTTTTATACATGCAGAGCTCATTGTTTAATCTTGGTGGATCAGCGTCGGTGTCTGTCAAAAAGCTAAGAGGAAAAATATTACATCAAGCAATCACACACACACACACACAGTTTGATCAAATGTGGAGCGTCCATGTTGCATACAGCTGCATGCCTGCACATTTATGGTTGCCATACCAACACGGCCGAGTGTAGTTTTTTTTTTAATGTGTATATTTACGTCCATCTGAACGTAACTGATCGCTTTCCTGTGGTACGATGTGATAGTCTGCAAACCCAGCGTTGCAGAATCCCAAATGAGATCGAAGGGACACACCGTATCCTGATTGCTCATCTTTCTCCTCGTCGTTTCATTTCCAAGCATACTCCCCTCTCATTTTTTTGTTGGTGTGCCTCATTTACTTATCATCTCAGTCCTTCTGTCCTGTTTTAATCTCATGCCACTATTAGCAGTTCATTTGTCCTTACCCCCCCGTAATTGGGTTGGACGTGCACATGCACATTTAAAACAAGGACCGAGGAAGTATCTAAAGGATTGTTTGGAGGGTAACCTTTCCGTATGCAGGGGTTTAAAACAAATCTGGTTGCAAGTCTCTCGCTTTTTTTTTTTTTTTATTCCCCACCATTTCTCTCTGTCCATGTTGAGTGGCTGCCAGACTCTGCTAAAGGGACTAGAAGGCAGTGTTCCTCCACTTCAAAGCCTTTCCCCTCTGGCAGTATTTAGCCACGCCATTCATTTGCGTACACATTTTTTTTTATTTTTTTTATTTTTTTTTTTAAAAACATGCGCGCTCAGGCTTGCATACTTGAGGCCAGGAAAGCCAGCCCGAACGCATCCTCCGAGGGGTTTGCTGTGGATGTGGGAAGACGAGGGGAAATGGATGGATGATGATAAGAGGTGGAATGAAGTGAGCGAATGATGAGATTAACTGGGGAAGTGGAGACAGGACACATTGCAGACAAAGCCGGAGTAAAAAGCACATCAGCCCACTCAGTGCACATCGACTCTCCTCAACATACACACTAGGTTGTTGTTTTTTATTACTGGTGTTGTAAAATAATGCATGACTAGAACACGAAACACTTATCATTTAAATTGATTTTTCCTGTTTGTCTCACTAGATTACATGTCTCCTATTTTATGACAGTTAGAATTACCTAAATAATTTATATTTGCTTAATGCAAAAATAACAAGAGATTGTTTGTTTTGGATATGTTTTGCTAATTTCTTTTTTGCTCAAAGTAAAAAGTTGATAAAACTACCCTTTGAGCTGCTTGGACACGGAGGTGGATGTCCTTGCACAAGCTTTACAGACCACCTTGCTTGCATATGCCTTTCAACTCTGCCCTCGATAATTATAGTATTTTATGTCCAAATATGTTGGAAGCTTAACTGAGGAGGGGGAAAAAAGCAAGCAATGAAGAGTGGATGAAATATGAAACGTTGCATCTGGTTTGCAAAGTCTCCACATTTCACAATGTGAGTTCATAACTTGACAATTTAAATGTAAAGAGGAGAAAGCATGGAACAACGTTAAATACGAGCTAAACGACCAGTACCCCCTCAGGGATTTAAAAGTTACATGTGGCTAACCCAGTCTGCCTGTAATTCACCATGGTGTCAGTGATTTCAGTGGGCTGGAAGGCAGCAGTACGCAGTACCAGCACTTCTAGCTTAGTTGGATTTATTTACCTACCCTGCTTGCTACAAAAATGTAGTTTATGGTAACTATGAAAGCTGAAAGATTCTGCTTTAGCGTAACCCTACTGCACTGTCCTGATGTTCTGTCATCAGATCAACTTATCATCAGCAAAGAAACATAGGTCACGTACTTTAACTGTATCTGTAATAACCTCCTGGAATACTTGATTCTAAAAGGCATTTATCACTTTTTGTATGTTTTTAAAGATCTTTTATTTGGTTTCTTTATTTTTTATAGGTTTTTTAAATGTACATGTAAGCATAATGATGTTTGAAGTTAATAAAAGTGTATCTGTAACACTTTGTTTTTGGATTTGATTTAGAACAAGCTTTGTTCTTTGTTATTTTCTTTCAAGAAAAGCTATTGATTCATAGATCGATGGACAGATCTATGCAAACATCTCATCCATGTTTCTGCTACATACCTTTTTGTCCACTTGAAGGGGGAAAAATGTAGTGAGGTACTGATTCATTTGAATAACTTCAGCTTGGGTAGATATAGCCATCCACAGATTTGTCCCTCTAGACAATCCTGTCTCGGTCATCAGGATTTTTTTGATTTCTCGCTTAGCTTGTGTTCTGACTTGCATCGTTACCTGTAGGACCTTATGTGGACAGGTGTGTGCTTTTCCAACTTTTGTCCAATCACAAATCACCATATAAACCGTTAAAACGTTAAGGAGGATCAGTGGAAACAGGATCAACTTAAGCTAAAACTTTAGCTTCATTGCAAAGGCTTTATGTATTTACTCAACTGTGATTTGGTGGTTTCATGGCTTGTTTATCCTAAAACACATTTTTGAGGTGGAAATTGTAGGAATGCATGGATTAATCTTAATTCAAGACAGTATAAAATAGACCATTAGTGTAAAAGTTTGCGATCAATGACTCGAGCAGAGGTGGAATTGCGAAAATAAATTATTTATTGTGAAGATGAATAATGAACAGAACATAAACCGGAACAAGGGCAATGCGGAATGGACCAGGGATACACGAGACATAAACTAGAAGGTAAACAAACGGAACAACAAATGCGGAACGCGGGAACTACGAGACGGAAAACAAAAAACAAAAAATGGAAATAAACAAACCAGCAGATAAACACAAGATGGGAAAATAAACAAACGTATAATAAGAAGAAACCAAGAGGAACCAGAGGCAACAAGGGAGCAAATTACTGAGGAATAAAACTACTAACAGCAAAGAAGGACGCAAGGGAACCATAGACTACAAAGAAATAAAACCATAAAGGAAATTACTACACGGGGAACAGAGGAGAGAAAGATGGGGGGGGGGGGGAGAACCAGCACAGGGACTCAAGCAAGCAGGGAGAAAAGCTTACTGAGGAACTGGCAGGAGATGGAGCTCAGAGACGAGGTAAGGTAACGGAGGATCCAGCGGTGAGTGAATGAGTCAACCAGGGTTAAATACTGAGGAGCAGGAGGTGGAGAAGTGGAGACGATGATTGAATAATTAGAGACAGATGTGAATGAATGATGATGATGATGGAGCTGAGGGAAAACAGAGAGGAAGACAGACAGAGCAGAGGGAACTAGAGAACACAGAAAAGAACAAAAACAAAGACTAAACCAAAAAAGAAATAACCTAAAAAAAACAACTAATGATAACAAAGTAAAACAAGGCAACTACAACAAAACCAAACAGAACAAAAACACAGACCATGACAATTAGTTAGAAATATAAAGTTATTAATTTGGTGAAAAAACATATGTATTAAGTATTCACCAACTGGAGAAAATTTTGGGATTTAATTTTATTATAAACGTTCATATTGTCTAGCCAGGGATGCTGCATTTAGGTCTGGTGACTCACAAGAACTCAGGAGGGCAAGAAGAGAGCTGACTGCAGGAGTTAGGAGGGCAAAAGCTGCATATGCTCAGAAAATCCAGGGACACTTTTCCTCCCAGGATCCAAAGAGCATGTGGAAGGGAATCAAGTGCATGACAGACTATAAACCTAAAACTGCACAATGCCCC
>JAVLVB010001120.1:998420-1013685 GCA_032876305.1 Orestias chungarensis
ATTATTCTGAGCCGAGAGAAACGACGCAGGTACAGTAAATAAATCTGATGCATAAAAGTAAAAGCTTGTAAAAGTCTGTTAATCCTTATAGAAAAAAACGACATTTAAGGCTTCATAAAAAAAAAAAATCATATTTAAGAAAATGTTTGCCCGTCAGCTGTGAGACTCTCAAAACACACGCAATGATAATTACAAATGAAAAACACTTTCTCATTTAACCGGCACTGTTCACTTTAATATCACACTTTAAAATGTCACTTTAAAATGTCACTTTATTAACCATCCATGCTGCTACAGCAGATTTTGCACTCCGAATTCTCATTGCTGCTATGTCCAAAATCCCATATTGTAGATTCTGTGTTGTCAAAATCCCATTTCTCTTATATTTCTTTATATTTTATTATATTATTCTTATTTTGCAGCTATTTAAAATTGCTATCAGGGTGTAAACTGAATTTCGTCCCACCTCATGTACCACATGTGATGTGATAAAAATCACTTCAAAGTAACTTAAAGCAGCACTTTAAATACATGGATGTATGAAGAATCCTGAACTGTAGCAGAGTTGATTTCTGTGGATCCCTGTTTTGGTTTCATCCTAAGAGAAATTACAGTGTGTGACTCAGTGATTTCCAACACCCTGGGCTATAGTGAGACGCACTTTTACCCTCCGGATTTGTAAGAGTGTGATTACTCTCCTAACTGTGTTGCTGAAATTGTTTCGTTCTGATAATTTTTTTTCAGTTTCTCTCTCTCTCTCTGAAACTGAAGAACAGCTTTGCTTCTCTCATTTTCAACAAGCCACCATGTCTGATATTTCACAGGTCTGACTGACAACCGGACTTGCTCAGCTTCTGATCAGAAAATATAATTATTCTTTAGAGTTTGAAAAGGAGTTCTCTGGGTGGGAATTTTTTTGTTTTTTTTTTGTTTGTGGGAGCAGACACAAGGGAGCTGTTAGAGTAAATCCCAGCTTATCTTATGGGCTCGGCTCCTGCTGTGATTTAATTGGCACATTGTCTTTTTTTAAGTGAGCTGAATTTATCTGACCATTTAAACCCTGTAATTGGACCATTAGAGAGCTTTTGTATGCTCCTGGCAACATATGGCACGCTGGTGCAGCTCTCTTCAACCCGCAGCATGAGAGCAAAACAAAAGTCCACAAAAGGCACATCTAATTTTGTTTCCTTTTATCATGTGATTTTTACTTTTATCGTTTTTTTTTCCCCCCAGGACGTCTAACAGCAGCGCAACGTTGTCCTCGTGCTTGTCCATGGAACCGTGCGCCTGTCCGGAGGAGTCCGTGTTTACCGCTTTGTCTCATGCCGATGTCACCTTCCGCAAGATGGAGGGCTACCTGAGGACCAGGCAGCTGTGTGATGTCGTTCTGGTTGCCGGAGACAGACGGATACCTGCACACAGGTGAGGGTGAAGGAGTATTTAATGTTTAAAGTTAGTATTTTCCTTCACACATAAAACAGTACAACCCATTAGCTATTGCATGGAAAGTCGGTAATACCGGATCCTACAAAATTACGTTACACCTACAAACTTCAGGAATTATTTTACGATTACAGACCAAGACAAAGTCGTCCGTAATTGACAAGTTTGCTCCACCGCTATATTATTTTGCTGCAAACCCTCAACGAAATGTGTTGTGGTTTGTGATAAAACATAAAAAAGCTCAACAGACATGAATAGAATCACAGGGTATGACTATATCGTATGTAACGTCTGGACCTGTGAATCCACACGCATGGAAATCCTATTCAATAATTTTTGTTTTGGTGGTTTATTTACGCTTTTTTGTGCCCTCTGTTTGCTGCTCCTGTTCTCAGTAAAGCTGTAGCTTGAATTTCCCTGAGGGACAGTCGTCCCAAAGCGATTGGAAAATGTCGAGAATCAAAGAGAAGTCTCCCTTCAAGAAGGCTTTCAACCTTCTTATGGTGCACTACTACTGTTTTTAGTTTTGTTTTAGCTCTGCCCTGAGTCTGTAGCAGTCACACCCCTGGGCTTCACGCCCTCTGCCGTCTCTGTTGCTCTCAGAGACACTGATGAACCAGCGGGTTCCGTCCTCCATCACCAGGAAGACAAGAACTCCCTTCACAGGGAAGACACTCCATCTTTCCCTCTCTGCCTCATTTAATTACGTCCTCCAGGCACAGATGGTGACAAAGACTCGCGCTCTAATGATGTTTGCAAAAGAAGTGTGTTTACGTCTCTGAAATTGTTGGTGAGACACGTTGGAGGTCTGTCGTCTAGGTTTGTGAGTAAGTATGCAGGAGGTAGACATCTTTTCTATCCATTAAATCAGTGTATCTGTAAAACACGTACAGAAAAAAACTTGTTTTTTGTGTAGTAGGTATTTTATATAAAAGCTTGATGTTCCTGTTTGGAGAATATTCTATCAATTTGCTGATTTGGGGTAGTTTTACTAATGAGGGAGAAATAAAATATAATTCTATGTTTGTTTAAAAAAAACAGGGACCAAAAGCATTCATGTGTTTTTTTTTTGTGAAAAACAAGGATCTGGTTTATGCAGATGTATTCAGCAGAATCACAATACCTGGTAATATTTATACATGTTTCCTGTTGTGATCAACTGCAGCAAACAGGATAGGTTGCACTTAGTTATATCATTGGTTTCAACTGAGTGAGCCATCAGCTGATTAAGTTTTTCCTCTTTGGACTCAAAGTTTCAGCCCAGTGTGTGCAGACAGAGCTCAATAAAAGTAACAACTTTTTTTTTTTTACACTATTTAAACGTTGTTTTATTTAATAGGCAGTATTTCAGCTGCTCTCTCCTGGACACCTGGCGTTTGCAGCTGTTATATCAACAGAATAATGTACATTGGCTTTATACGGGTTTTCAAATCTGTGCGCATAAAAGTAAGCCAACATTTAAAAAATAAAACATCTGCACTGAGTGATAGTTACATTTCCTGATTGAGTATAAAGGCATCAATAATTTAAATAAAAGCCTTGATCCTGACACCAAGGGTATAACTAAAAATGTCTTTCTTTCATTAAGCATATGTTTACTTCATTTTTTTCTTTTTTAAGGTTATTGTATATTTTGTCCTCAGTATTTTGCAGAATCATTTGTGGTTTTGAAGCCCAGTTGTCATCGTACTATCGTACTATCAGCTTCTCCCCCCCCCCCCCGGCTGCTCTTTAATTTAACAAAGACGGCTGACTGATTTAGCAAAAGTACATTTTTTTAGATTCGATGCATGATTATCTGTTATCCTTCCTCGGATTATTCTCAAATGTGGCTCTGTTGGAGATTAGTTTTAATCTGGATAAAATTGGCAGCTCCAACATATTGCAAGAGGTTGAGCTTTACCAGCTGTCATGACTAACAGCTGCGTCTGTTTGCTTTTTTACTGTAAATCTGCGAATTTCAGTACACCCAGCGAGAAAAGTCACGAGCCGAATCCCTCATGACTCGCTTGTTTTTTGTCTGTTTTTGTTTCCTCCTCTGTTTGAGTGTGGATGTGCTGTTTGTTGCATGGGGGAAAACAAGTGTCAGTTTTCAGCACTTGGCCTCCTTTTTCCTGATTCAGCTCGCCTGTTTCCTGCTCTCCTGTCTCTGCCATTTTGTCTCATCTGTTTTCTCTTGCTGCGCTGCTACTCAAAGCCGGACCTTCCTGTCTGCGCTATGAGCAGCACCTGGATTTGTTTGTGTGCAAATAAACCCGGCTGATGTTTATAGCTTATGTCACTCGTAGCAAGGCAGATACCCGCATCTAACGTGAAATATGCGCATCAGACCGAGGAGAACGGGGGTCCCATGTCTAGAACACCCGCTGAACAACTTGCCTGCTGACTAAAGTGTATTTTGACATCTTTGTCTGCGCCGCGCAAACCTGGACCACACACCAAATCTTGCTTCAGGCTCTCTGTCAAGGTCTCAGTGTCGCTCTCCATAATGAGATTATTTTCGTGTGCAAGGTTGTGCACGCATACATAGTGCATGCACACATGTTTAATTTTATGTGAAGTCCTAAAACACGCAAAACATTGAGCGGTTAAGGCTTAGGAAGCTGCACAAATACGAGGATAGCTGTCTGATGGGAGAGATGATTGTTTTCAATAACATATAATCTTTTTTTTAAATACGTATTAACATCCATATGAGAGTGCTGACAGTGTGATCGACATTTCAATGTAGAGGGAACATTCAAGAGTCTGAGAGTCCTCTTAAGGCTGGAGGTGTTATTTTTCTGCTCTATTGCACAGCAATCTACAGTCACACAGCACTTATCCCCCTGGGGCCTGTTCTACTTAACATGTCCTTCACCCCTATTTGTGGTGCAAACGTCTAACTTTAAACATGTTAAAGAAATAAAAATGTTTCCGCCGACTCATTTTTTGGACAAACATGTAAAATGCATATCCACAATAGATCAGTTTTAATTAGGAATTACACGTTGCGTGTGAAGTTACAAGGGCGTTGGCAAAAATCTTTAGTTTTTTTGATGCAAAGAAGGCTTCCTGGGTAAAATGAGTTTGTGCCTTACAAAAATCTTTACACCCGCTTGCTCTGTTTAACAGTTTCTTTCAATACCACCCCAGACTTCCATGTTTATAAGGATTTTATCTGATAAACCGACACAAAGTACTGTATTTGTATTATTGTTAAATGGATGGGCATTTTTATGTAGTTTTCAAATAGTTTCACTGCAGTTTCATTTTCAAATCTTTTGGGTTACGGCGCCGTCAGCATTGAAAATGGAGGCTGAGATTTTTAAGCCATTCTTCTTTGCAAAACAACTGAAACTCAGTCAGATTGAATTTAGAGTAGGTGGGAGAAGCTTAACTCATAAAAAGGGTTTAGATCCAAAAAATAACAAGCCACACCAATTCTAATATGTAGGCAGTTTTACCTCTGGATGCATGTTTAGACTAAGGACTAGTGATCTTTTCATCTCACAGATTTCCTACCCGCACACTTTCGCTAATGTGCTAATAAAAGAGCCAATTTTTAGTTTAAAATAAGATTTTTAGTTTTAAATAAGGTTTAACATCCATGTAGAAATTAAAGACCGATAATAATCCTTTTCTCATTCTCCGCCCATGTTGTGGCGCAGCTATTGACTGTTATGTACAGAAAATGAATCGTTGTTGCACTACGCCCTGCAGTTTATGATCACTGTTTTCGGGTTGGAGCAGCTTGCTCTTCAGGCAGGGTTGCCCACCACCGCATTTAACTCTAATCATCTACTCATCAACTCTGACCAGCTTCCCTGTCTCTGCCCTAGAAAGCCGACCTCCACATCTTACTGCCGCAATCACCTCCCAACTCATTGTGGGGATGATGGGTTCTGTGTGATGTTCATGGTTAGTTTTCTGCTACACATAGAGGCCAAAGATCTATCTTTGGTCACATTTGACGCATTTGAAGTTTTATGTGTTTCCTATGTGACTTTTAGCTTCCAGCCTCTTTATAAAGGCCGATTTGTGGGCTATGAAACTGTTGGTAGTCCTGCTTGGAGATTTTTTTCCACCTGAGCTGTAGATTTGTGCAGCTTAAGCAGAGTTACAACGGGCCTCTTATCTGTCTCTCTGATTATTGTCGTTGTCGAACCTGTTCATTTGGGTGGAGGACCATGTCTTTGTAGGTTTGCTCTCTGAAATGTTCAAAGGAGGGGATTCTTTTTTGTAGAGCCTAACTAAACCTCTCCATTATCCTCTATCTTTATGGTGCGGCTTGTTCACTGATGTCCGCTAACAGACCCTTGAAGGCTGCATTGATACTGAGGTTCAGTTACTGCTGGACAATGTTTATTACTTTGGGTAGGCACTGAACTTCTTTTAGGGGTCATCATAGTGAGGAAGCATTTGATTTCCACTATTTTATTAAACATTTCCACAAGAATTCCAGTACAATACTCTGAAAATTGATGGTGTAACAAGACAAAACATGGAAAGGTTCATTTTGTATTTGTACTTCCGTAGTAAGTCATCATGTTATTAAACTACAGTAGGGAATGGTGGAAATAGATTGCCTTCAGAAGTTCTTCTTACGAGCTTGTCATGTTGCACCTCGTCTCCTCGGCTTACAGTCTGTGGGTTGACATTTCCGTTTCTGTTCCGCAGATTTTTTTTTTTTCCACTCAAGATTCCTCCTGTCATCATTGTCAGATCCGTTCCTCAATTACAGCTGTCTATCTTCTCTGACTGATGCCCCCTTTTTGTTCTCCCGCCCTCAGACTGGTCCTTTCATCTGTGTCTGACTACTTCGCGGCCATGTTCACCAGCGACGTGAGGGAGGCCAAGCAGGACGAAGTGAAGATGGAGGGAGTGGACCCTGAAGCCTTGTGGGTCCTAGTTCAGTATGCATATACAGGTACCTCTGAAAAATGTTGATTTAAGACATTTTCTCACTTCAAGAAACGTACCCATCAAATATTTTTTTAGGCCGTCTCGAGCTAAAGGAGGACACCATCGAGTCCTTACTGTCGGCCTCCTGCCTGCTGCAACTGTCGTCGGTGGTCCAAGCTTGCTGCTCCTTCCTCGTCAAGCAGCTCCACCCCTCCAACTGTCTCGGCATCCGCTCGTACGCCGACGCCCAGGGTTGCCACGACCTGCAGAGAGCCGCTCACTCCTACACCATGGTGAGTGCTCGCCCGCTCGGCGCGTACGGTCTGTTTGAATTTATGGCGAGAAACGAATGAACAGATTAAGCTCTTGGAACGTCAAAGGACGACCTTAAACGAAAATGCCGATCCACGCTGAGTTTCTCACAGCCGTTGCCCTTTTCATCTGTCCAGCCGTTGTCACTGATGATTCCCCTGATAGCAAATTAGCTTCTCATTCACAACACATCAGACCATTAGTACCACAAAATGTTTTCAGCTCATTGTTGCCATGGTGATTGTGAAAAATCACCTTCCCCCCCATCCTCATTATTCTTTTTCTTTTCTTCTTTTTACTTCATGCATTTAAACAAATAGTTTGAAATTTAAAGAGACTTTGCATACATCCGTAATGGTAAAAAGTAAAGTTAAGGTTTATTTTAAAGATATTTTTTATCATTATTATTAATTATGACTTTACAATGTAAAGACAATTTTCTGCAATATCGTTTCCTTTTTTATTTTTGTTAACCTTCAGTATTTTCAGCTCAGTTCATTCTTGTCTGTCTTCATAAACCAGGAGCATTTTCTGGAGGTAGTCGGAGGCCAGGAGTTTCTCGTACTCCCAGTGGAGGAGATGGAAAGGCTGCTGACATCTGATGACGTCAACGTACCGGACGAGGAAACTGTGGTGACCTCGTTGCTGAGTTGGGTCAGTCATGATCCCTCCGCCCGGCAGTGCCACCTACCGTCACTTCTGGCTCACGTCAGGCTCCCGCTGCTGCAGCCACAGGTTCGAACATGCCGATATTACTTCCGCCCTTATTGTATGGTATTCTGAGATAACCATTTTTCTGAAAACTGCAGTACAATACACACTAATTAAAAACCTTTATCATTAAATGTCTATTAGAAAGTTACATAAAGACTGCCTTTCTCTCTTTTTCTATTGGGGGATTTGTATGAGATGCTTGATTGGTACAGGGTCCCTATATGATATGGGAACGTTATTTTAGTATGTTCAGTATGACCTGCATTTAGATGCTTCCAACTGAATTGAAAACTCGGCTTGTTAGCAGGTCTGATGGTATTTGAGTGTTGGAGAACGAAGGCATCTTAAAGTTTCAGGATGTCTAGAACTGGACTTGGACACCCTGTCTCTTATCTTATATTTTCTGATTGATTTTTTTTGTCCCTGACACAGAAAATCAACAGATTCTGTTTATGTAATTAACCAAACAAAATCTGGGTCTTTATTAAGAAGTACTCAATGAAAGTAGAGCCTTTCTGTTTTAAGCTGTGTCCTTTTTGTTCTTTTTTGGGTAGCATCCCTTGTTTTTTTTGCATTCAATTACAACACAGGATTTATCAGCTTTCCTCCTGACCTGCAGCTTGTTTTCTGCATTTCATTCTCTCTTTTAATTATATTCTCTTGGTTATAAACAGCCTCTTTTCCAATCTGTCTCACTAAACTCTACAGGCAATTAGAGGGACGATAACTATTATGTCTGCCATAGATTGTGGTAGCGTGTGAGAATGTGTTTAGTTTTGGTGTGCATGTTTATCCTTGTTCTGCTTGAAATTCTCAGCATAACTTCATTAACTCTTAAACATTAATTTAATCCTGATGTCACCTGAAAAACTCTTCTCTCTCTTTCATTATTCCATCCTTTCCTCTCTGTATTCTACAAATGTTATACCTATTGAGCTTTTCCACATTTTTAACTACAAACTTAAGGATGTGTGTTTAACACCAAGTTTTGCATGATTGTAAGGTCTATCCACAATGGATTTATACTTGACTGTAAATAAAGCTGCAGGCCCTTTGGTGTATTTATCCAACAGCTTTCACGTCTACAGATTGCAGTTTTGCCTTCTTTGCAACAATTTCTTTAGACTTAAATCCACGTTTACATTGATATGCTTTTTTTGAGCTATTTTGTTGCTAATTGTTTTAGGTCATTGTCCAAAAAAAAAAAAGATGACCTATTGCCGTATTCCCAAATCTTGTGCAGTCTACTGTATTTACCTGTATATTCCCCCCCCCCCCCTATTTTTCAGTGGGGATGATGCGTTCGGGGGGGTGTGTACAGGGTGTCGCATTTATACCTTTGTCCACATGTACAGTTGTGTTGAAATTAATAGCAATTCTAATGTAAGTTGGTTGTACTGGACTTTATTTTGTGGTATTAGTAACATTTAAATACAAGTGGTTTTAATGGGAGAAAATCCCCAAAAAAAGATCAGTGGGAGTAAAAATTGTTAAGATAAAGCTTACGTTTTAAACCGGATGGTTATTTTTCTGCCTGTTCACATACATCTGAGTGTTTTCTCACATGTGCCTTAGATGGATGACTTTGCCCCCCTTAGCTAAACCCACAAGTAGCAGCAACATGTTATCAGGTGAGAAGATTGATGGCAAAGCGGGAGAAAAATAGTCCCGGAGCAGAAAGACAGACAGAAAGAGAGACACAGAGCTCCAGGCTCATTCTGCCTTCTACGCTCCATCATGTGTAACAGCCTTTCCCCTCACCCACCAACATTTCGAGCCGATAAACGCATTAACATTCAGCAACGCCATGAGCTGTGAAACGCCAACAAAACGACATATAAACTCACGCCGGCTGCCTGATCAATACTCATCAACCAATTAAACGGCTACCACAGGATTACTCATATAGAAGGTGTCAGGTTCCTCGGATTAATACTTTTGATCCCTGCTCCTCATTACGTCTGTCAGATAAACACAGATACACGCTCTTGATCTAATCTTCCCAGGCAACCATTTGTGGCTTGGTGGATCCAACTGTTCTATGACAGCTGCTGTGATATTTATTTTTATTTTTTTTGTTGTGTGATGGCACTAAATTGACTGTGGCAGCAGAGCAGTTGCTGAAAAACAGGCTTCAAAAGTGAGCTTTAACGCAGAGAAGGCAGAGCAGATGTACATTACGCTTTTGTCCACTGGCCACAAAATCACATCGAAAATATCTGTCATTACTGTAGCATTTACATTGGATATCAAGCTGAACATTTTATGCAATCCCACATCTCTTACATCCGGGAAATATTGAACTGCATACAAACTTATGTATCCTGTCAGATTCCTAATTAATAAATAAAAAACACACACTTCCACCTTCCTCACATCAGTGAACACCTGTTTGGTGTTTTGATGAAAAAAGGTTGAGGATGCTTCGATGTTGATAGTAATTTTTGTGAAATGGCGAGGGAGAAGGTTTGGGACTCCTAAGTCGTGAAAAATGCACAGAGCTGTGGGATGTTTGTTTCTCTGCGCATTAGTTTTCGAGTGCGCTGGTCTTAAGTGGATGGCGCTTACTTTGTCTCCTACATGCGCGAGCCCAGAAGGATAACGCAGCTGTTACCTGTGGACACTGTGAGGTAGACAGAGCGAGAGGAGGTGGGACGCCTGCGGATTCAGCCTTATCTCCCCCTCCACGTTCAATCCTTTGCAGCTTGATGGATAGATGATCATAGAGAAGGACAAACATGTTTTTCTATATCTGTCCTTCCAAGGCACCCATACACACACACACACACACACACACACACACAGATGGATGGGTAAATAGGGCTGGCTGTAATTTGTCGCTCTGTGATTGTGTGCAGCTGAAGCATGGTCTGACCCTGGGGTGTAAGCTGCTTATCGTTTTACCATGCTTGTTTCGCGCCTCTGCACTTCTAGCTGTGAAATTAAATTTCCTATTCAAAGACCAAGTTTATTTACGTGGGGTGAGCCTGTTCTTCTGTGCGCATAGATATGAGGGAGGAGAGCACATGCTGTAGGAAAAATCTTTACCACATGTTGGGGAGCGGGACGAAATGATTCCTACCGTGTGCAGGTTTTTACGTGTTACCACAAAATTTAATAAATGTCATTGGGATTCTTTGAGAGAGCAATCCAAAAGTAGTGCATTGTTTTTAGGTGTAATTAAAATGGCCTACGGTGTTTAGTGTGGCGTGCATTTACAACATTGAGACCCCTAAATAAAATCAAGAGCAACCAGGCGTAAAGTCGTCAGGTTTGTTAGAGAATATCATTGAACAAACAGCATAATGTAAACCAAACAACACAGTAGCAAAATACAGGAGGCAATCAATGCAGTTTAAAGAAGAATTACAATATAAAATTATATCCTAAGCTTTATATGTCAAATATGTCACAGAGCACATTACAAATGGAGAGACTTGCAAGACCACGTCGTCCACCCAAACTATACATATATATATATGCTGTTAACTGCAGTAAAATTTGGTTTTCCCACAAATCCAACATGGAAGGGTTTAAAAATCATGTATCACAGTTCTGAAATACTGTGCATTAGACTATCACATAAAATCCAAATAAAATATGTTGTAGTTGTGTCGAACAAACATTAAAAAAAACTGCTAAGGATATGAGTGTTTTTACAAGAAACTGTACATAAGCATAACAGAGACTCCTTTGCTGCCTGTCGTCTCCTAGCACACACACCTATCTAAATGTAAATCATGCATTTCTTTCCTTTGGGGAGAATTTGCATCTCTCTATCCTGCCTCTCACTGGCTGTCATTTCCTCTGGATGTATTTCGTGAAGCTTCCTGGCGGTTTGAAGGGTTTCAGGCTGTGGCCTCTAGCTGTTTGTGTGTGATGAGGGTATTGACTAGAGAACCGATGAGGTGGTGGGAACAGATTAGTGCTCGTGCATGTCAGATGATCTGCGTGTTTGCAAGAGAGGAGCAGCCGCTGATGGCTCCTACTAATCTCCCAGTCAATAAGAAGACGGCTTTCTTTAGTTTCTCAAGCGTGCTCCGACAGTGATAACATGAAAACCAACACGACCTCACGGTCCCCTTGCACATGTTTCCCAGGCATCTGTTACATGATACTGAGCATTTTTTCTCCATGTTTCTGTCCCACATGTGAAGTTCTTAGCTGACCTGGAGGCCAACCCTCTCCTCCGTGACAGTGTGGAGTGTCAGCGGCTCCTGATGGAGGGGATGAAGTATCACCTCCTGCCACAGCGCCGGCCCCTGCTTCAGAGTCCTCGCACGCGGCCCCGGAAGGCCACAGTCGGGGCCATGTTTGCCGTTGGGGGCATGGACGCCTCGAAAGGTGGAGCAATCTCTCACACTCACACACACCTACCCGCAAAATGCTGAGGTGATGAATGTCCGCTCTGCTGCCGCGAAGGAAGCATTACAACCTTAAAAACCAAGCAAAACTGGACCAAATCAAAACCGCCATAAAACTGAAAAAGCTCAAATTACATCCATCGCAGTAGGTTGTAAATTAAATCTAGTGAGAACTTGGTGTTTTAAGGACAAAATCTGCGCTTCTGAAGTGGATGACTGTCCAGGCAACAGGTTTGGATAGACGGCTTGCTTCGATCTCCCCAGACAGCTCTGTTGAGATTCACATTTCGTCCCTGTCAATGTAGATGGCAGACATTTTTCAATAAAGATGAATTAATACAAGACCAAACGTATTTGTACACCTCTGCTGATGTTGGGTTTAATGTCAGTGAGCAAACCGCAGCCTTACGCTCTTTTCAATCTATTTGTTTCCTGGCATGAAGTTTGCATAGAAGCATGCTATACAGCTATAATGGGAAGTCAAATGACCTCTAAGTTATTTATTAATGTACACAGCATCGTTATAACAACCTTAATATAGTTACTTTATTGTGTTATAAAAATGGCTCTGATAACACAATATAACCCCGCTTTAACACCCAGATCTGGGCTTAAATTTAAATCAACGCTATTGTTTCTGACAATTATTCAGTCGGTCTTGTTCCCCAAGCAGTTGGGTGGCTTTGTTTCAAATTACGTTTACACACAAACACAAAAGGATCTTGATCACACATTTCTTGTTTTTTTTAAATTCATTATTTTTGTTTGTTTGTTACACCCCTAAAAACATTTAACATCTGAATAGACCGGATTCTACAAAAGTAAAAAAAGCTTTTATTCCTAATCAAATTTTTTTTTAGTTGCTCATGTTTGTATCTGTAATTTTTATTTTTTTTAAGGTGCCACAAGTATAGAGCAGTATTGTCTGCTTCAAGACACTTGGAGACAGGTCGCCACCATGAGCGGACGGAGACTGCAGTTTGGCGTGGCTGTCCTCGACGGCCGTCTCTACGTGGTCGGAGGCCGAGACGGACTCAAGACCCTGAACACCGTGGAGTGTTACAATCCGCACAGCAAAACCTGGAGCGTCATGCCTCCCATGTCCACACACAGGCACGGCCTAGGTGAGTTCACGAACAAGCTGTTGGCAGATCCCGATCTTCTCACTTCTCAATAATAAACCATTCATTGTAGCAGCCACACAAGCAGAACCCATAGATCAGCTGGTTAGTGGTCACCTCATACGGTGTGCAGTGCTGCTTCTACACGTTTATAAATGTGTCCTCACGCTTTAAAGAAGGTGGGGATCCAGACGCACATCTGGCAGCGCAGATGTTCAGGCAGATTAATCCCCGCCGAACGTGTCAGCATGTGGCTGCTGCTTACTACCTAGATTTGGCAACAGCGTGCATGTGGAGCAGGCGTAGTTTGATGTCTGCTCGTTTTTGCAGGTGTGGCTGTCCTGGAGGGACCCATGTATGCTGTGGGAGGCCACGACGGCTGGAGCTACCTCAGCACAGTGGAGAGGTGTTTTGTAAAGAAGATTAACCTTTACACATCTTTGTGATTATATTATTATGGTTTAATGGTTTATTGTATTCACTCCGTCTGTAAGGTGGGACCCTCAAGCTCGCCAGTGGAGTTTTGTTGCAAGCATGGCTACACCCAGAAGCACTGTGGGGGTGGCTGTTCTCAATGGCAAGTAAGTGAACCCTTCGTTTTTAGACGCAGCATCTGATTTCATTTCACTTTAAAAACCATAAGGTAGCAACAACATTCGAAACGTTTCTTTTAGTCATCCCGTCTTGAAAAGGACAGGTAACATCACGCGATATGTGTAACAGAGCAGTCGCCTTAAACATTTGCAAATGTTACAACTTTACCTTTTACACTTTTTTCTAGCATCCTATATGAATATTATCTGTTGTTAGTGTGGATGGTATCAATTCACCTGAACTTTGAGATATCCAAAATCCTGCTAATACCCTCAAACTCCAGGATGATATATGAAACACACAGATAAAGATTTGGCAAAGACAAAGCAGCAAAACTTTGCTATATATTGTATTTAGCCTTCATTTTATATGCTGCAAATCTCTTTTAAATATTGAAGCCTAAATAAAGATCGTTGACATGTCCTAGAAATCCCATTTTTTAAAATACCTTTTTTTATCTTAGTTTTTCTTCTGACATTGATTCTTCCCATAGTAACAGCATCCACTTTGAAGAGTGTTGTCAACGCGAACTCTTACGCTGGCATTTATTACTTTCGCCGATCAGCAAAAGACCTAATTTGGAACTGATCCGCAACCTGTCAGGATTTTTATTTGAGAAAAATACCAATTCCTGTCACTAGACAAGTCATCGTCACATCTCTAGTTTGTCTGTTAATGTATAAAACTGAACTGAACTGAACTGCAGCTGTTGCTTCCCTTAGAATATCACTAAAAACCTTATTATTTAAGACTTTTATATGCTTCTTTAATAACAAATCAAAGCGTTTCCCACAGAACTGATAGAAATCATAAACCCCAGGTTTAGCTTCTATGGGCAAAGTTAAAATACAGTAGAGGCAAGAAATGCAAATTGGAAGAAGAGTGAGAAAAAGTGTTCAGTTTGTCCTCCAGTGTAAGCCTAAAGCAGCATAAATAACTGTTTTAAGATTGGTGGAGGATCCCTGAAGCTGTTTCTCCTCCAAACGCCAAGGAAACCTACTTAGCGTACGGCATCAGGAACAAAAACAAAAACTTTGAGTTAAATCAACACAGAAATGGTTTATCACACACAAATCAACCCTCTTCCATGGGCTTCTAAGCTCTCAGATATAAATCCCATCTTTACCAGGAGTAAACTCTGCATCTAAAGGTTGTCGTTGTTCTACATGACAATTGTTTGGTTTCAAGTTTTCTAATGTTACAAACACAAAGAATTTATTTTCTGTTCATACATGTTTTTCTGTCTGCATCCTCAGGTCCTAATTATGTTTCTTATTAGGACTTTAAAAAGTCCCCAAAAAAGTATAAATAAATAAGCATTATTCTCTGCATTTTGGTTTGGAACACTTTGTTTCCTGTGCGGATTTGTAAAGTTTTGGGAAACCGTTTGAAAAACAGAGTGACCATGCATGGTTTTAATAACAACACGTGCTAAAATGGGTCCCCACTTCGAGCCTGATTTGATTATTCACTGCCTCAGAGTGAGGCTATTCTTTTTAGATGCTAATTAATACAGCAACGACAGATTTGTGGCAGCCATGCTGTAGAGTAGCCAGTGTGGATGTCTCCGTGTGCCTCGGTGAGAGTGCCGTGATTGTTTTGTGTGTCCCCTGGGCTCTTTGCCTGATGGAGCTCATTACTTGCTTGACCGGTTCTGTCACACTTTTTTCTTCTCCAAAGTGCCAACATCGATGTCCGCAGTCGTGTTAATGCGCGCTGCACAATCACACACTTTGCGTTATGATGACAGTCTGTGATGACAGACAGGTTTGGGATGCAGTGTTGGCTCAACGTTTTTTCAGGTTTTTTTTTTTCTTCGCCAAAACCATTTAT
>JAVLVB010001120.1:1013785-1024397 GCA_032876305.1 Orestias chungarensis
GTGTGTGTGTGTGTGTGTGTGTGTGTGTGTGTGTGTGTGTGTGTGTGTGTGTGTGTGTGTGTGTGTGTGTGTGTGTGTGTGTGTGTGTGTGTGTGTGTGTGTGTTTGTGCATGTCTATAAAGACTTCCTCTGACCTCTGTGTTTTTTCTTTAGGCTGTACGCTGTTGGAGGTCGCGACGGTTCATCCTGCCTTCGTTCGGTGGAAAGCTTCGACCCTCACACAAACAGGTCAGGGAGGCTTCGTCTGGCTCTCTCGCTTTGTTTCACTTGCTGCTCTTTCCAAACAAGAAGCAGGTTTTTCCTCCAAGTTTATTTATTTACACATCAAAGTAGAACCGGCTGTAAAACACATAATCTTTATTCATAAAGCACTTTCCTTTCACTGAAGAGTTCATGGTTGATGATGCATTAACAGGTATGAGGAGTTTTCTCGCTAATCATAAAGCTCTTTGTTTTTTTGTAATATTCTCCTACAGGTGGATTAGTTGTGCTCCAATGGCTAAAAGGCGTGGCGGCGTGGGCGTGGCCACGTGGCACGGTTTCCTTTACGCCATCGGAGGTCATGACGCTCCGGCCTCATCCCTGGCATCTCGATTAAGCGACTGTGTGGAGAGGTGCGGCTGCGTTTTTCCTGCGTCATTAAACCTGTTTGTCTGTTAAAGTGTGTCAAACACACTTATGGAAATATAAGATTTACTATGTATAATATGTACTTTATGTAACATCTATTATTTTCTTTTAGCATTAATGTTGAATGATACAAAATAACTGAAGGCTTTTTCCAGAATCTTAATCTATCACAGGAATTTATAAATGATGATCTAATTTTATTCCCCAGAGGATCGTGTTGCTCCTATAGAAAACATGGCTAATAAAAAACAATCTAACAAGCACTGCATCCTCAATCTTTACTATCATCTCTCTGTCACCCAGTATGAGTTAAAAGCTTCAGAATAATCCTGTATTTCCCCCGAAATTCCTGCTTCCAGCATCCATGTTTCATCAGCAGTCTCATTTTCAATTAACATGAAGTGAAAAGGGATTCTCAGTTTTCCTTCACACTGGCTTCGCTCCTCTGCCCTACATTAGATTTTTTCTCTCCACCTTTTTACTTTGTTTAGGAGACTCCAAGTACTGTTCCTGGCATTAATTAATCTTTAGGGACTCGCTGAGATCCTCCTGCATGTAAACATCTCCCCCACTGGCATAGTCCTCTACATAACAACAGAAATCATGTTGACAACAAAAGATCTAAAATAGCACGAACAAATGTACCTACAGTTGGTATTTGAAACAGCAAAATGTTTAAAAATTAATTTTCACCAGTAAAACTGTTATATACCTGGTATTTTTTTTAAACTTTTTTAAAGGTTTAGGCTGTGCTCTTCTATGTGTATTCTGTATAACAATTTTTAGCCAATGCATTCTTCAAGTATTACTTAACCAAACATGTATAAATCGCAAAATGTTAATAAAGACTTAATTGGTAAAACGTATATTTTTACACTACAAATGTAATTTTTAAGTATGTGTGATTCATGCCAATATTGTATCAGGTCAATATCAGTATCTGGAAGTACTGAACACTGTAATACCGGTATTGTATCATAAGTGTAAAAGTTGTATTGTGATTATATGAGATTTAAACAGCATGCCAAGAAATACAATGAGGGTTTCTTTGCCACTGGAGGACAATTAATTGCCTCCCAGGCTTAAAAAATGTCTCTTTTAAGAGTACAACCTCTAACCTTCATAATTTAAAAGAATAATATTTAAATTGTCCAAACTTTTTCTGTTTTAAAACAGGGTTTAAGTCTATCTACTTTAACTGATGGGATTCACCAGGATCAAATCTTGTTTACTTACAGATACGACCCTCAGACTGATGTTTGGACCACGGTGGCCCCCATGAGCATCAGCAGGGATGCTGTCGGTGTCTGTCTCCTTGGTGACCGTCTCTATGCTGTGGGCGGTTACGACGGGCAGGTGTACCTCAGCACTGTCGAAGCCTATGACCCTCAGACGAATGAGTGGACCCAAGTACGTATAACCTGCTCGCTAATAGGGATTGGGCCGTTTTTATGTCCAGAAAACAAACTAAAAAGAACTAAAAAGGAATTAGAAGGGAGAATATGTGAATATGTTAGGAGGTCAGCAAAATAAAATTTAGGCTCAGAGCATTGAGAGATAGTAACCAGATTATTAGGCTTTCCTGTAGATGCAGTCATATTCACAAAGACTTGTTTATGAGAAGGGTTGTAAAACTAGTTAAGCTCAGCGGTGTTTCTTTTGCTCCCTGTTATTCTTCAAAGGTTTTATAGGATCTATTATCCATCGGCAGAAAGTCCTTTTGTAAGAGAACTTTGGAAAAGTATGTTATTTTTGTGTGGAAATGGTTTTTAAAGCCTGTTTAAAGCAAGAATATTTTTATAGAACTAGATCACAGCCACACATCACAGTTCAACCCATTATCTGACAATGGAAGTTTTGCACAACAATATACCTAAAGACATGAGGGCCCACGTAAAAAAAACAAACCAGGGTTGGAAATTCATCAGAGAATCAGCCAAAACAGCCATTGTTAAAAGACAAACATAAAAAACACAGTTTGTAATTTGCCACAATCCATGTAGGACACGGCAAACAGATCAGGTCGGATTAGACTAAACCTGAACTTTTTGGCATAAATCAGTCCCTCCAGAAAAACACGATTCTGTGATCGCAGAAAATCCCGCAATATCAAGGAAAGGGCACAGAATATGAAAGTGTGATAAATAGCATCTAAGCACAGAAATCCCAGAATTATGTAAATTCACCTGAATTTCCTGATCCTGCATATTTTCGCTGAAATTTGAAATAATTTATTATTTTCTTCCTTTGATGACACTAACCCCCCAACCCAAAAGTGAACGGTCCAGCGCGTCGCATAGTGACCTGATCATGCCTTGTTCCAACATAACAAACACGCATTTTGTTCCGCAGCGAGGTGATGACATCACTGCGTTGGCGAGTCCGCCATATTGGATGTGGCAGATCTGCCCGGTAAACTAATAAAAGCAAATGGACTGAACTTCATACAGCTTCTACAGGGAGCTTTAAGTTAGCTATAACTGGCTTTGTTCTTAGACATATTCTGTTTTTGATAACTAAGCAATGTTCATATTTTGTACTTTTCCACTCTACTCATACTAGGTTATAGATCACCTTAAGTCCAAGACTCAATAACTAAATAACTGGGTCAGCTATGCTGCTATGTTATATGTTGTCATGTTTGCTGCTTACTATAGCTGAAAGAATGTGTAGGAGAAGCATGTTTATTCTCCCTACATTTGTAAACAACAATTCCCAAGTTTTTTTGCACTTATCCGCATATTTTCGCACTTTCCCGCATTTTTATCGCAGAAAAAAAGACGTAATGCAGCACAATTCACCGCAAAATTAAGAATTTTTGTCCATGTCCCATATTTTAGATCTTGACATGTTTTAAGTCAAACATAAATATGGGTTTTCCTCAAGCTAATATTGTTGCACCACAGGAGTAGGAGGCAAAGATTCGGCGGCTCTCAATATTTTATATTGTACCTCAATTTAAACCCCATCTCTCGAAAATTCTCCAAGGATTCCCAGCAAAAAGGTTTCCGGAAACCTTGACATTTTCGAGACGCGCGCCACACTGAGAACATGAGTCGTGGGTGGGCGGATACAAAACACACAGAAAACTATTCAAACCCGCTGACAGTGAGGGGGATAATGTGAGATTTGAGAGAACATGTTGAGAACAGTGAGCGTGTCCCGTATGTGTTGTCAGAAACAAGAGGGGAACAAACCGCCGGGTGTGCTTGTCTATCTACATCCATTAGCATCACTCCTGCCTATTTCAGCACAAATCTGCCAATCGAAGTCACTCCACATAACCCAGACAGTAGATTTATGTTTAAATAGAGGAACAAACTGTGTAATTAGTGGTGGATACAATAGGAAATGTGACAGACAACATAAACGAATGAATTCAATATTGCTGCGGCTTTTCTAGAGAATGCTTGCAATCACATCATAATATTTAACTCTAACAATGAGCTGTGTGGTAGTGAAAGTGTCTTACATTAGTGAGCTTGGCTCGTTATTATTGCATTTTTCTGTCTATTATATCTAAAAAAAAAGTATTTCATTTATGTTAATCATTAAAATAAAACAACATAATTCTTCTTTTTTCCAAGACGATTTAATTATAACAAAATTCATAATCATCATCAGCAGTAAACTAATTTTTTATCACTGTTACACACTGAATTTGAAATCCCAGTGCATTAGCTATAGTTAAAAGGATTAAAAGCAGAATATGGACACAAATTTCAAATTATTTGTTTTTGTTTAACCCTGTACAATTTATCCTATTCCAATCTTCATATATGCATAATCACAGTACTTAATGACTGCTGGACGCAATTTTTCCGTAAATTACCATATTTCATCATGATATCGTACATCGTAAATATTTTGCCCTTTAAATTTAACTCGAAAGCTTTAGAATCTGTTCAAATCTGTTGCTCCTCCACCTAAATGTTAACTATTACCTCATGCGATGGAACTGAGAGAAATACACACAAATCCTAACTTTCAATGGTCTTTTTTATGTTTTATGGGACTTGTGGTCATTATTTATTAGTAGCTGGAAATGAAGACAGATTTAAGACAGTGACGCAAATCTGGTACTGCTGCTGGAAGACTTTAGCCTCAAGTTATGGTGGGCCTCCTCTAACACTAGTGAAATAAAAATTAAAAACTAGACCTCTAGATACCATGTGTAAGTTTTCATTGTCATTACCTAACCAGACTTAAGCCTGTAATGCTTAGACAGTGTGTGCAAATCTTAACTCTGTTTTTTATATAAATGTTTCTGTCACTTTCTAAACCTCAAATTGAAATACAAAATATATTACAGTAAATCTGTACAATGCATTTCATGTTTTACCGTTTTTTTGTATGGACAACATAACTAAACCACATTATTAAACAGTTACAGAGCACAGCTTGTGTGAAAACTGTCCGAGCCCTTCTGGATGGATGAGCTGCAGCATTTAAGGAATGATTCACTTATCTAATTGTCCAAAGTTGAGAACAAAAATACATTTCAAGACACGTGGATTAAGCTTTTATCAGTCTTAAAGCTACTAAAGCTACATTCAACTTTGATCAATTTCTTTTAATACAGGTTTTAGTCTCCATTGTGGATTTCGCAGTCACTTAAACGTTATTATGTCCAAAGCTCTTCAGTTACGTGTGATTATCCCGCTGTAGTTAATGACTGTCATCGTTTATGTTCTCCTCCAGGTCGCCCCTCTGTGCCTGGGCAGGGCAGGTGCCTGTGTCGTGGCCGTCAGACTGTGACAACAGTGACACAAGCGCGAGACGACTTTCTGCACGCTACACTGCTCAGAGACTGCATTCGGTGATGCAAAATAGACTCCTAGTGAAGCAGCTGCCTTCACTTGAGGAAAGAGACTATGATTTCTGAGCTCTCTTCAGGTCTTACTCACAACATTATCATCATCATCATCATCATCATCATCGCGGGTTCATATTCCCCTCACTTGTGTAGTATAGACCTACACAGCTGCTATCTGGTTTTGTTTCTGCTTACGAGAAGAAAAGAGCGAGACCGCCATGACTGCCTCTTGGCTTTCCCTCCAAAATCTGATTGTACGCGCCGATGCTATTTTTAATAGGCGACCTGTTCTTATTGTGCTGCGGTTGGCAAATACACTGCTGCTCTGGTTTGCCTGCTGACAGATGAAAGCAAGAGTTTTGACATAATCAGCACAACCTCATAAACAGCTACTCTGTGAGAAACCGGGAGCCACCTTTATTACTCTCATTTAAATCGCACTGCGTTTTTTATAGTGTTTTTAGTGTCTGAAACGTTGCATCAGGTCAATTTCTGATGCTTTTTGGGTTTTTTTTTTAAAGAAGTTGCCTAAGAAACCTTCCCAGTCTCTGCTTTGTCATTTAGTTTTTATCAGCATGTTTTAGGTTTCCTTAATACACAGTGGTAAAGGGTTTACAGGTTGACTGATAGTAATAACACAGTAGCTCTGCCCCCCCCCCCATAGCTCAAACCCAGCTCTTTAAAGGCTTGTTTTTTAAACAAGGTCCATTGAGCTTTCCATTTTTCAAGCCAAAATGGTTGTTTTTTTTCTGTCGTTATTGGACTGTGTGTGTCTGCTTGTGCTGCATGTGCAGAGCTGGCAGGAAGTGTTATTTTTTTATCTTAAATGAGAATCTTACATCCTCAACTCTCTGCAGTTCACTGCTGCACAGACACACAGAGATGCCTATACCATTTTGTTCTGCAGCAGTCCCGGATACCCAGGCAGAAGTAAACAGCAGACCTCGTAATCAGGTCACAGATTGAATAAGGCCTACTTCTTTTTGCTGCTCAAACAATTATTAGCGGCATTTCTGCTCCAAATAAAGTATCACGCATCGCGCAGAAACCATCGTAGCACAGAGTTGGTGGCACAGCTATTTCATGGCATATGTGGAATTGGGTGTAGCGTTTTGTTTGAAGAGGAGGCGGAGGGAAATTACATTTAGCGTAGACATCCTGTCTGAACAGCTCTGGAGCTATTGCACTTCACATCCACACATCTCAGAATATGAACAAACACGGCTGTAAGCCAAGCACCCCAGGAGCCGGTGAACACCGACAGGCCACCCAAATTTGCCAGCATGACGTCCGACAGGCTGCAATGATGTTGATAAAAGCCTAATATTCCACTTCTGCATTATTCCACGCTCCCCTTTGCTCGGGACCTTCCTGTTGTTTTATTCAGAGTAGCTCTCTATACCTCTCGGCAGACAAAGTGTGTCCTCTCCGCTGTGTGAGTTTGAGCTTGATGCTAGCCATGAAAACGCATACATTCCAAATACAAATGTAAACTTTGTACATAACTAAATATAAAGCATATTAATGGTGTTCTTGTTGTTACATTGTTATATTTACAGTGCTTTTGAAAAGTATGCATACACTTTCATTTTGTCACATTATAGCCACAAATTACAACACCACGACCAGCATCGGGTATTATATAACTGTAAAGTTTAAGGAGAAAGCATAGATGGTTTTAAAAAAAATCCATTTCTGTTTACCTGTACAATGCATTTTGTACTTTGAAGAACAATAGGGGTGTTCAGGTAAATGTTTCTACCAACAAATGAGCTGAATGTCGGTTATAATCCATATCTCGTGTTTGTTGGATCCTCAGATAGACAGTAACTTGTAATTTCACAATGCATTTTTTATCTGTTTATATTACAATTAAATGAACAAGTACGTTTTCTGATTGGGCAAAAAGAACTCATTACCCTTTCAGCTCGACTGGTTCATCTTACAACACCTCTAACAGATGTTAAGAATGGCCCCGATCAGATTGCAGACCCTGTTTATCTCCTGATCTTCCTTGTATGTGCGCTTTTATCCAAAGAGACTTACATAAGAAGGTTAAATGCTGAACTACGACACAATTTATGAATTAAAATTTACCTGCAGTATCCTGGAATAGGATTTAACATTAAAGATATGTCATTCGCCTACAACATTCAGTTAAAACACAGATTACATTGAGTACAATACATACAAGTACCATACACTGAGTGCTGTGTTTGCTATCAGGACGTTATAAGTGCATTTAGAGCTTTCAGGGCACGAGATACTCTTTGACGAGGGGAGGCTATGTGTGTTAGACATTTTTAAAAACACCGAAGAGGTAAGCCTAAAATTGTGCTCACATCTTATTCTACCAAATGTATTAGGCCTTTCCTAAACACTTGCATCTACATTAAGGTTTTTGGTTATGTCCACACGTAGCTGTTTTTTTCTAAAAACAAATATTTCATTTTTGTTTTGAGAAAGCTTTTCATTCAAACATACAAATAATCCACTGGGAGTTATAAAATAAACAAGTCCAACTCATAGGGGGAAATATTAAACTAAAACTGAAACCATGTCACCCAATCAGACTTATTAAATAGACTATGACTCCCTGTTAGGAGTAAACTTGATGTTTGCTGTGCATGTTAACATTCTGGAGCCGTTTAGCTTGAAAAACAGTTAAACCAATAAAAAAATCAGTGCCTAAAGGGAATTTATTCTAGGGGTGCACTGATAGGAAAATTTGGGCCGCTGCCAATATCCAAAAATAATGTTGTTGTGGCTAATAACCGATATTTAGGGATAGAATGTGTATTTCCTTATTCCTTTTAACATCCTGGAAAAAATGTGCATACATCTGACAATCCATCCTGAAAAAAATGTGCATACATCTGACAATCCATAGCATCACTATTATTGTTTATGACCAAAAAAATACCATGTGACCAACGCAATCTCCTACAGAAATGCAAACACAAACAGCAACGAGATAGAAGAGATTATCTGTTACTAATTTCTGCTCAGTTTACTAATCGGACTGTCTTTAAAAATGGCCGATATCAATTTTGAAGCCAATATATCAGGCCACACCACAGTTGTTTTTTTTTTGCTGCCTTACAATTATGCACAGCTTTATGCTGCTCTGTACTTTAAACCTAATAAAAGTTTGTGGTTATAATATGACGAAGTGTGAAAATGTTTAGGATGTGTGACTATATTTGCAAGGAACTGCCTATCAGAATATATAGACCATTTGTTGTGTTTCTTACTGCACCAGGAAATCAGAACGAATGTCTGAAAGTGTCTGTTTGCAGCTGCTTGTCTCGAGTGTCGCGCCTTGCTGTGGATGTGAAGTAAATGAGCTGCTGTTCTGTGTTTTGTTTTTTTTCCCTCAATACAATAAAGTCACCGTGTGATTGAAAACTTGTCGGCTGATTCCTCGCCGCGCCGTTCTTGTTTACAGCACAGATGTTCCTGCAGGCAGTCTGCATTTGTCACAATCACTATAAATGTCGTGGAGCTGTAAAAATGAGTCTGTTTATACCGGGGCCTCGCGTCTCCCAGCTACTTGCCGTCGGTTCCACTTCACCAACCCTTTGCAGTTTGCCGCTTCTGGCTGCCGGAGGGTGGTTCCGCATTAATTTTTCTCCACCTGCCCCTTTATAGGTCCTTGTTACTCCTAAAAGTGTCTCACCCAACTTAAAAGCTTCAGACAAATCAGCTGCAGGTTGAAGTGTTTCCATAAGTAAAACGAGTGTGTGAGGGAGAGGAATGCTCACAATTTATGGGTACTTTAACCTCAAGGGCAGCGACCGGCAGCCAGCTGAGTGGATCCGTTATTTATTGCGGGAGAAGCTTTAAATCAGTGGTTCTGACAAAGCGCTGCCATTGACCTTGTTTCAGCCTTAACGGCTCCTGATTATATCACACAAGACAGAAACAAAGGGGAAAGATGGAAGAAATTAGTATGCATGTCCAACAACTTGACTGCACATCTCTGCTGACACTTGAGATATTCAGCTGTAATAATTCGAATATTATTATTTTCTGGTAGATGCCTTCCGATTAATATTTAAAACATCCCAAAAATGTAAAGCTTTCCATAGCAATCCATGCAGACAGTTTTGCAGCTAAACAGTATCAAGTCCACAGCCTCCCTCACCCTCCACCATGCTTAACCATGAGCATGCTTTTCCAGTATCTCCTTGTTTTATTTTAACGTTTACTTTTACCCTGCTAACCTCACGTTTTGGTAGCCTGTGTAGCCTAACAGTAGCCTAACAGTGATTATGTTGGCTCAGGTTTGATAAACAAATTGATCACGATAATTTTGACCTGCATATTTTGGACAGAGCATATGATAGGATTTGAAAGGTAAAAAAGATCTACAAGCAAAGAAACAACCAGCAAAAGGAAGTATAGGCCAGCACAGTTTAATAATGACAGATAATCTGCACCATGACTCAAAGTAGCAATGAAGGATAACTGCGCAAAGTTAACATCTTATTTTAGAAATTACAATGTGCTTTAATCCAAAAAGCTGATTTCCTTCCTCGTATAAAAGCAGTTCTTTTTTTATAATTATCATTTATTTGGTCTATTTTTATCTTTTTTCCTGAAAATCATTCAGCTGCGTCCTTCTGTGCATCTTAATTGGATCTGAGTCAGCAGGGTGTACTCTGCTTTGGCTTGCCAGCGCACACAGAGGAACATTTGTGTCACACAGCTGGTTTTCTTTTTTGTCATCCAGCTGGTTTTTCATAAACCCAGCTCCTGTGGTTGAACAGGAAAAAAAAAGAAAAGAAAACAATTAAATACCATCTTTCATCTAGCTACGAGAATAGAAAGCATCACTGTAAGATTGAGGTCTGAGATACACATGTAGGGCGTCTGATGACCTCTATTTGCTTCACAGAGAATGAATGATTATGTTCTCTGCTTGTCAACCACAAAGTTTCTCAAATGTCTTCAAAGAGCATCAATGAACACTTACTGGATGACAGGAAGAAAAACAAGGGACTGGAGTCTGTTTTGGTATCTTTTGAGCAATTGAACAAAGCTGCCATCTTGTGGAACAGTGGAAAAAGTACAATGAATGAATGAAAGAATAGCCTTTATTGTCATTATACACAGTACAATGAGAGTACAGGGAGGTAGAGAGAGACCTGTAATCTCCTCAGG
>JAVLVB010001120.1:1024497-1067713 GCA_032876305.1 Orestias chungarensis
TATATATATATATATATATATATATATATATATATATATATATATATATATATATATATATATATATATATATATATATATATATATATATATATATATATATGTATATATTATACAATTCAATATATTATATTATATTGTATTGTATTGTATATTGTATATATACATATTTACACACATAATACATTTAATAATACATAATACGTTTAATAACACACACTTAATACGTTTGTATTTTTACTAAAACACTTTTTTTTGTTGAATTCATTTATTGGATTTTTACTTTTTTTCTTTTATCGACAAATAAAGCTAAAATAAAAAATACAACTTGATCCATGGTGGGTGTCCTATATTTTAATTTTTTGAAAGATGCCAGCCAAACTCAATGGAGAGCAGATTCATATAAAGTGCTGATAAATTAAAATTAGATAAGACAAAAATGTCTGTATTAATATTTGATTTTTGTTTTATTTACTAGGGGTATTAATTTATTTTATGGAATTCTGCTTAGTTAGTTTAAACCTATCATCATTCATTTATTCAATTCCGAATGCGCTCAGTAAAACTCATCATTAGGAACAAATCTTCAGTGTTTTCCAGCACAGCCTGTTGTTTTTTCTGGGGAGGCACCCAATTGGCTACTCGCTGTTACTATGGTAATCGCTGGAACAGACGCCTCGAAGTGAAGCATTGTGGGAAACCTACGGCGCTTTTTACGGAGATGTCGTTTAAAAAAGAAAAAGCATTCCAGTGAATACATTTAATAAACATGAAGGTAAGTACCGACAGAGAAAAAGCAGAAAAGGCATCTGGTGTGTGTTTTTAGGAGCTTTTTTGTATTTAAACGTTTGTTGACGAGCTGGCTACTCAGTTTCAAGCTATCGCGTTAGCTCAGGGAACACCGTTGCGTTTTCGTTCGCTCACATTTCATACAGTTTATAATATAGTGATGTTAGAAGCAAAACATTCACTGTCAAAGTTATTCCGTCCTTTGTTGGGGGCTGGTAATGTAGACCGAAGTTTAGCAGTTACCATTCGCTGGTAAAAAAAAAATAAAACATAAAAATAAAAATAAAATAAAAAAATATATATATAAACCTGGTATAAAATATACATAATTAAAAAATGAAAGATCTCAAAGTTAAGTCTTACAAATACAAGCCATAAAAATATAAAGGCTTTTCATTCGCATTTGAAGGTTTCAGAGCATAAAATGCCAGCTTTAGGTCATTCTGTTGGATCTACGTCTGGTTCACGTTTCAAATTTACCATCAGACAGTCACCGCTTTAATCGTTTATCTAAAATTATCATGTTTCTTTTTCCAGAAATGCCGCTCTAGCTTTAAATCAGATGTGAACAGATGCACACTTTCAAAAAACTTGGTTTATGTTTCAGTTTAACCAGAAGATTTTGGCTCTGCTGGGTCTGTTTAAAGATCTGCACTCCAAAAAACCTAATGGACTGACTATTCAGCGAGAGATTTGGAAACGCATGTTTGAGTTTATCTTAAGTCAATCAGAGAGCTGCAGAAACAGTTCTGTTAAATCATGGAAAAAAATCAATTTGTTTAGAGTTTCCTTTGATGATAATTTAAACATAGATTGGTACTGTAATGTAGTGTTTCTTTTTTATTTGTTTTGTTATGTTTCTATCATCCAATACTCTTACTCCCTAAAGGACTGCATAGTATTTGATGCAGAGGGCAGTTTGCTCAGGTCTTGACCTCAGGAAATCAACTTCCTTTGTTTAGTCACTTAATAATTGAACCACCTTGCATAAAGATTGTGATTAAATAATTTCATCTGCGCCAAAAATGTTATTCAGACTGCTGTATAGTAAAGTTGCACCACACCATTTTAACACTGGATGACAACCATCAATGGCTACAAATATTGTCTCTTATGATCATGCTCTCATTCAGATATGAATTGTGGGGGCTTGTGTGACATTTCCAACATTAAGGCCATTTCTTTACATAATAATGTCTTCAATCACATGGAAAACTTGATTATGATACGTTAAAATGCTCATTAAGCTGCTGAGACATTCAAACTAATTCTATCTGAATTTTGGATAACTTTGAAGCCAAAGAAGATTGACAATCAGAAATAATTATAATAACTAAAAATTCCTTTTTGTGTCCACAGAGTGTTTTTGTTCTTGCTGACAGAGCCTGGGCAGGTTCTTGTGTTCTATACAAGTGGCAGAAAAGCCTTGGAAATTACATTGCTGTTGCTGGGTGAGTAAATGTGCCTTTAAAAGGCATTTGATAGTCATCTTTACATGATTTCGCTTTAGAGAAGGTAAATTTAGATTTCTTATTTCTTACAATTACACAGACAGGACAACTCAGTGAAAATATTTGATCGACATGGACAGAAGTGGACCGAAGTCAATCTTCCGGGGTGAGTGTGATAGTGCAGAGACCTGATTTGGTCTTGTGTAGCAGAATAATATCTTCTTCTGGGTCTGTTGCTTCCTGGTAGGCGCTGCGTGGGGATGGACTGGGATAAGGATGGCGACATTCTGGCTGTGATTGCTGCAAAGTCCAGCTCCATCTTCCTCTGGGATGCCAGCGTTAATAAAACAACCCACATCGACAGCGGCTTGAGGTACGACTTATAGTAAGAAGGGAGTCGACTCTGAACACACAATCATGTTTGATTATAAGTACACCGATGACGGTCGAAAAAAGTGTTGGTGTTCTTGTTGATTTTAGCAAAGATCAGATGACTTTCATCCTGTGGTCAAAAACTGGCCCCCTGTTGGCCGTAGGAACTGCAAAAGGAAACCTACTCATCTATAATCAACAGACCTCACGCAAAATACCCGTACTGGGTAAATCTCACTGGACACAGCCACACCTTTAGGTTTTGTTCATCTATAATCTGCTGAGTTTATTGTGTGTACGTCTCTTCTGTTTCCCTGCTTGTCGCTGAAGGTAAACACACCAAGAAAATCATATGTGGATGCTGGAGTTCACAGAATCTGTTGGCTCTGGGAAGTGACGACAACACTCTCACCATCAGCAATCGTGAAGGAGACACAATAAGACAGGTAGCCAGAAGGAAGCGGCACTCGTTCCTGAGAACCTGATGTTTTTTTATGATAGAAGTTTGACATTGCTAAAGAAATGATATGAAGAAGTGGAAAGTTCCGCGAAAAGCATCATGTTGATATTTCTGATCTTTTTTCAGATGATTCTTCGGGGTGAGCCTGCTGAAATATTTTTCTCAGTGATGAAAATGGATGAAAGGTCCTCCCAGGGGGAGAATACTGTAAGTTTCTTTCTGTAACTATTTATTATTTTAATCCACACTAATTAAAGCTCCATTGTAATAAACCTTCCCCAATGTGATTTTTAAAGATTGTAAAGTTTATATCGTCTTCTGTGTTGTTGCTTTGTTGTTGTGGTGTTGTTGTTTTTTTGGTTCTGGTGTTTCCTGGTGGCTTTGAGGTGTTGTTTGTAACTATTCTCAGCTTGGCTTTTAAAAATGTATATTTGGATTTAAGTTGAATATGGGAAGCTCTCATTCAGGTAAAACGAAAATATGAAAAACTAGAAAAGATCCCAGACAGCTGTTCCTGTAATGATCTTATTACATATTAATAAACTGACTGTTTTTAGTTTTACCCCTGGCAAAGATATGTTGAAACAGGTGCAGCACATAGCTTTGTGTTAAAGTGGACACACCATAGGCAGTGGTCCAAGCACTTTTATCTGGTGAGGTTTAGATCTGAAAAATGTATTCCTGACTGCAAGGTTAGTGGTTCTCTTCTGTCAATACTTAGTCGCTAAAAGACCTAGCTTCAGATTTTTGTCAGAGGTCAATTTTTTTTAAAATTAAAATCTTGTGGTATGTCTGAGTTCATGATGCCCTGCCTCCAACGGGGTTCCTAGAGACTTTGGAAGTAAAACAGGCACACAGCATCACAGATCTTCCACTGTACTTGGTATTGAGCATTAGGTGGGTTTTTTTTTCCGCTTGTTGATTTGGTATCACAATGGGAGACTTTGTTGTAAAAAGGTCAATTATTACCTGCACAAAGTATCCAAATGACAGTTTTTTGCTTTTTAGCCAGTAGAATAGAAAGGCCTTCTTTATTGTGTTTGTATTGTTTTATTCTAGAGACTTGATAACTATCACTTGATTGAGTTTTGGAGGTATTTTCTTTACCTCATCACTCTTGTCTAGATAAATTTGGGGGCTTTTTGGGTGGTAGTAGCCAAAATACATAATCTTCTAATTCTTTCATGAGCCACGAAAACACTGATTGTGTCACGGATTGTAATTTCATAAAAATTCTGATCAACTTCAAAGCTGCACTTGAAATCTTTCTTCAGTTGTTAGTTGTACTAAAAAACAAACAAACAAAAAAACATTTAATTCTTTACATTGAATATTTTCTCCTCCAAAATCTTTGATGCAAATAAAAAAGTTTTTCAGTGTGAGGTTTTGCTACTACAATAATATTTTACCTAACTAAATTCTATGTGCACTAACGTTCAAACTAACCTCCCAAAGGTACATTTATTTCTCAAGTATCAGATATTTTAGTTATATTTTTTATTGTTGTTTTTATTTGTAATTTTTTTTAATAGTTTTTATTTTATTTCTTGAAGTATACATCTTATTGCTTAGAGATGTAGTACTTTTTAGAGATGCTCTTTATGTGAGTCTGCATTGTTGTTTATTCAAACCCACATGTGCATAAATG
Source organism: Orestias chungarensis (assembly GCA_032876305.1). Lineage (NCBI taxonomy): Eukaryota > Metazoa > Chordata > Actinopteri > Cyprinodontiformes > Cyprinodontidae > Orestias > Orestias chungarensis. Next base: position 1,029,218 of record JAVLVB010001120.1, read on the forward strand.
TTTGTACCAAAGTTAGTCTGTTTTATCTACAAAATCTTTTCCAGAGTGTTGATTTTGTTTTTACCGATGATGTCCTGACTATTGAATAATGTTTCAAACGCTGTGCTCTTAGGTAAGTTTGTCTGTGGACAAAAAGATGCTGACATTTTTCAATATCAATGACCCCAACAACCCAGTCGAGCTGGTCTTTGAGCGGCAGTACGGAAACCTCGTGTCCCACCGCTGGTACTGTTCACCATTCACACTCCTGTCAACCCGGACTCAGCATCAAGGCTCAAGTTTTTGTGCTAAAATTCTGTACTTGCTTGTCAACTGTGCAGGTTTGGTGACGGTTACATACTGATTGGCTTTTCCAATGGATACTTTCTGGTTATTTCGACACACATCACGGAGATAAGGTCTGAGCTCTACCAGGCTCGCAACCATAAGGATAGTCTTTACAGCGTGGCCATCTCGGCTTCACTAAACAAAGCTGCTTCCTGTGGGGACAACTGGTACGCACATTTATAATTATAATACTTCATTTTGAAAAGTAGAAAAAAGTATTTTTTGTGCCTGTGTTGCAGCATAAAGATCCACGAGCTGTCAGATCTCAAAGACATCAGCAGCGTTGTTCAGTTGGATGACGAGACCAAAGGTGACCCACCTTTTTATCATCCAGTAAGATATTTTAAGAACATTTTGAGCCCCCACCCCCCAATTCTCTGTCTCGTGTTCTGCAGGTCTGGATCAGCTGAGCTGGACGGACGATGGCCAGCTACTAGCGCTTTCCACTCAGAGAGGCACAATTCACGTCTTCTTGACCAAGCTGCCGATGCTGGGAGACAGTTTTGGTACCCGGCTGGCCTTCCTTACCTCCTTGCTGGAGGTCACCGTCTCTAACCAGGTGGAGGGGGTGAGAGCACACATTAAAAAAGGCAGTAATCACCGGAAAAGCATCCATTTAAATAAAGCCAACCAGCTAACACTGTTCGAAAACTGGGTTACAGGAGAGTCCTGTGGCCATCCAGGTGGAGGTGGAGCCCACATTCGTTGCAGTGGGACCATACCACGTGGCTGTGGGGATGAACAACAGAGCCTGGTTTTACGGTAAAATTACAACATAACAGTTTGTCTCTATGAATTTTGATTACCTTTCTGTTAGGTTTTTTTGTGCTTTACTAGGTATGTCCAAGATAAAGGACATTGAGTATTTGGGGACCATAGCCAGCATGTGCCTAAACGCAGATTACGCAGCAGCTCTGTTTGAGGGAAAAGTGCAGCTACACATGGTGAGGCTGCTGTCTGGACTGTGTATCTCGGATCACTTAACAAGCGGCAGTATAAATAACTCACTTGTCTGTTTTAGATTGAAGGCAGAGAATCAGAGGACCAGAAGCAGATGAAGCTTTTCCCAGATGATGACAGAAAAGGCCGGATCCTTTGCCACGCTCTCACTGCTGACTTTCTTTACTATGGCACTGATGTAAGGATCCACCAGTTTTTGTACTAGTAGAACAGGTTTCATCAAAGTTGATCTACATTACACTTTTTTAATTTATAAAAAGGTCCTTATTGTGCTCTGGACCATACATTTTTTCACACTAAAATCACAAACTTCTTGGGGGCTTTGTGTGAATGAGTACAAAATTTGTAAATTGTAAAAGGAGGAAATCTTCTTCGTTAAATTGTATAGTTAGGCCCCCAAGAATAAAGTCATTGTGTATATATATCTACCCTGAGCTCTTTTTGTTATATCTCTACTAGCTTTTTACATCTACAGACAGATTCTTCTGCCCATAATCTGTTCATTTCTAAAGGTTTACAATCAGTTAGATTCAAATATGAGTATCTGTTAGCATCCATTTTGAAATAGTCTTGGAGGAATAAAGTCTAAATTATGACCTGGGACTTCCTAAACCATGGATCTGCTTTGATATTTGCCACAAAGGCAAAGTGATGTTCAGCGTTAGCTTTCCAGCATTCATTGCATTTTAAGGCCAAGAAGAACCAAGATCACAGCTTTCCATCTGTTTGTTTTCTCCCTATATGTCATGTTTCAATTTCCTAACACAATCCGCGAAGATTTGTTGAAAACACAACTAGCAGCAACATTAGCTTTGGCTCCCAGAAAACCCTTTGTCCTATGATGATGATCTTAGTTAGTTCTTTACTTAATTATTATCCATACCTGGACTTTAGACAATATGCCATGATTTCCTTTTTTTAGAAAATGGATTAAAAAAAAAACTCTTTAAGGTTTTAAAGGCTGGCAATATTCTTTTAAAATCTTTTCCACCAATAAACTTGTCCACAGATTTATTCCTGACCCTTATGGATGTCGTTGGTTTTTGTGATCCTGTTTATTCACAACTTCTCTCTGCAATAAATCCACTGAGCCCACAGATCTATCATATTTATACAGACAGATGGACTCTTACATAAATATATGAAAATAAAAGGGACTACATGCTTAACACCAGTTGTATTAGAAACAAACTCTGCACAGCACCCTAAACGCATCACGTCACACTGAGACATAAAAGTTGATGAAATGATGCATGAAGCCTTAAAAGACTAAAGCTGGTGTGATGCTCAGAAAGATTCAAGTGTTGGATGGATGTGTTAAAATGGCCTAGTCAAAGTTCAGACCTATATGTCTCCAGGTTTTCAGAATTCATCAATCCATTTTTTAGGAAGATCAAGCATCATTGTCGTTTCACTTCACAATCGTACACGACTTGTTTTCCACAGCTGGGTAACGTGGTGTGTGTGCTGGTGGAGGACTGGGAGACCGTGACCAGCTATAGCCACACGGTCGGAGTAAGAAAGGTGTTTCCTGACCCAAACGGCACGTGGTTGGTGTTCATCGATGACAAGAACGGAGGCTTCTTGTTCTCCCCTGCGAACGTTAGTATATGTTAATGTCTTACGCCTTCTAAGCCGAATGCTCAGTAGCACCGTTTCAACTATCTACCTCTGGTATAGTATTTAGTTCCGACCGACGCAAAGAACCATCCATGCATGTATGTTTCTTCCTTCCTTGAAAGTTTAAAAACTCGAGAAATAAGAATCTAAAAAAGTATTAAATTCCTAATAAACGTGCAGACACTGATATTTAGAAGAATTTTATGTCGGTTTGTGTCGTTTTCTAGGCAACTGTGTCCTGCTTCGAGCTCCCCAACTTTTCTCCCACCATAACTGGAGTGCTGTGGGACAACTGGCACGCCGACAGGGGCGTGTTTGTGGCTTTTGACGATGACAAGGTGTACACCTACGCTTTGCATAAAACAACAATATATGGTAGGAAAATGCCTAGTTACAATCAAACTAGAGTAGTGATGACGAGATAAGTAAACCTCTGCTGTCGTCATGCTCAGGTCCCCAGACGGTGTTGGTGGGGAGCACTGGCCTCCTGTACTCTCAGAGGCCTCTGCTCTTGTACAACGGCGAGCTGACCTGTCAGACGACCAGCGGGAAGACGAGTGAAGTGTTCCTGAGCACACACTCGTTTCTCAAAACCTCGCCTGATTTACTGAAGAACTCCCCCTCAGATCTCAGCAATGAGCTCGCTCAGGCTCTCAAGCTCAAAAGGTTAGTCTGTTATTACTTTGAATATTAGTTCAATTTGAAAAAAATACTGCTATTCAAGAAACACGTGGCGGAACCTCCTTTCTGACTAATGATGTGAAACAAGATCATTTAACACAGATTATACACTAAGTATAGTTGAATCTGCTCTTGCTTTATAATGAAGGAGCGACTCGTTTGTAAATGCAGCACAAAAACTAAGCTTTAGCCTTAAAGTAATGATGGCATCAATCAATTTCAATATGCAGGGAACTGAAAAGTTAGGCAATTTAGGGAGGCAGCAAAAAAAAAAAAATTACGTGGAAGCAAATATCAGGACATTTTTCACATCCTGACGTCTTTGGAGTGGGTTTAATTCAGCCAAATAAAGCAAAGAGCACTTCAAATTTGTTAAAACACCTGGTAAAGAAGGTAAAAGAAAACTAAAGCTGTATAATGTCAGAAGGAAGGCAGTAAAATAGTCATAGCATTCCAGTGGGAAACTGCAACAGAAATTCCCATGTTAAATGATCCTGCTGTGGTTTAGCAGTAGAGTGGGCTCCTATATATGGACTGCAAATGGCTGTTAGACGTCTTCCCCAGGAGTCCAGATATTGGTAGAGATGTATTTGGTCATGGGGTGGGAATAAAAAAAAATAAAAATCTTATGTTAGAAAAGAATCGTCAGACTTGTACAACTATTGCTAAATTATATTATATTTCTGGCTCATCCAAAGAAGAAAGATTTTCACGCGAAAGTATATCAGAATTTTCTTTTCATTATTTTCAAGAAGAAACAAAATAATGATTAGAATAATAATACTTGATAGAGTTATTGCCCTAAAATAAGAATGTCCTGGGTTTGATCCCAGCATAGAGTTATTCTACATCGAGTTTGCATGTTCTCCTCATTCATTCTGGGTTTTCCCCGGTTCCTCTGGCTTAATCCCACTGTCGAAAAACATGATTCTTAATTTGACTAACGTCATTACGCCCCGTTGATCTGCAGATAAACAGTGTTTAATTCACTGGATTTTTACTTTAGGAATGTAACACTAATGTGCTTGAAGAAAGTCCTGTAATATTCCTGGCTCTTAACAGTTTTTCATTTCTACGTGTGTCCTAGTTTTCTGTCCTCCCCCCTGGTTTTAATGCAACATTAAAATAGGGTTCAATTGCACTTCTATAACTGAAGGAACAGTTGTTGTTTTTTTACTGCATATAACACTGAAATTTCAATATCATATTAAAGGCACGCATCTTCCACCCATGAACTTTGAGCTCATTTATCAAAACAAAAAAAGAAAAAACAAATGCCAAAAGAACAATTTTACATTTGTTTCCAGGTTCCAGGAGGCTTGGAGTCTCTGCAAGTCTGGAGGCAGAGAAGCAGACTGGGACGAACTGGGCAAGGCTTGTCTGGTCCACATGGAGGTGGAGCTGGCCATTCAGATCTACCGTATGAGTGGAAATGTGGGAATGGTCCACTCATTACAGAGTATCCAGGTTATCGCCATGTTCCTTTTTGTTTGACACGCTACTTATATCAGATATTACCTCAGTCAATTCTGACGCGAAGCATCTCCGCTCTTATGAATGAAATTCTTTGCAGGGTATAGAGGACAAAAATTTACTGGCAGGACATTTGGCCATGTTCTTGGATGAATTCAACCTGGCCCAGGACCTATATCTGTCCTCAAGCTGCCCAGTAGCTGCCCTGGAAGTGTGTATACAATTGTTAGGTTTTTTGGTTTGGTACATGGTGAAATCTCACTGTAATAGATGTCCTAGTAACACCTAAGGTGACACGGTGATGTGGTGCTTGTGTTTAAGATGAGAAGAAACCTGCTGCACTGGGACAGCGCTCTTATGTTGGCAAAGAGGCTTGCAGAAGACCAGATTCCGTTCATATCCAAAGCGTACGCTGGTCATCTGGAGTTCGTGTAGGTGCAGAGCTATGTGTCACACCCACTGGATTGCCCATTTAAAAGACTGTATCTGAACAGCTTTCAAATATCTCTCTCTTTCCAGCGGAGATTACGTCAATGCTTTGGCACACTATGAAAAAGGCGTAACGCATAAGAGTGACGTAAGTAAAAATGCACTTTCAGATTTTAAAGCCAAGATTTCAGTAAAGCAATGGGAGCCTCGTTTTGTAGTTTGTTTCTTACAGGTATGCATTAAACTGTTAGCTATGTGTGTTGAAAGTATTTCAATGAAAAAACACAGAAACAACACTGGAAAGATTACCTTACATGGGGCTCTATGTTACCTATTCATTTTTTTCAGTTCAATTTAGTTGATTTATTAAAAAATGCATAATTTAAAGCAGTCCTTCAGTCCTACATAGATAATTGATCCTGTGTATCAAACCGTGCATTCATTAAACAAATGAGTGTAAAATATTTCTAAGGAAACCCAGCAGATTGCATTGAGTAATTGACTTTGCAACAATCCGTCATACTGGGCATGCATGTAACAACAGTGGAGGGGAAAAACTCTTATTAAGCAGGAAACTGCCAGCAGAACCTGAACCTGGCTTAGTACGAGCGGCAATCTACCATGACTGACTGGGGGTTTAATAGAATAGAGCTGACATAAAAAAAAAGAAAACCGTAGAACTGATGCAGGTGTGTATTCTATGTCAACAAATTGGTATAAGGATTTGGAGAAAGTCGAGTATCTTGCCTCACCGTCTCAGCTGATGTCCCCCTCTAGGAAGGTGTCACAGCTAACCAATCGCCAGAGCAGGTGTAGCTTCTATGAGAAAACACTGAGATCAGCAGTTTAAATAGAGAAGAAGAAAGTAGCCCAGTGAGGAGAAGTGGTCAGTTTCTATGGTAACAGAGATCTCCTCATCCTGTTTTTTATAGCAAACTCTAAACACAGCTGCAATATAATTTCATTTTAAAAGTAGCATTGAGAAACATTTAATTAGTTTACTATTGAAAGATTAGACTTTGTATTTCTATATTATATCCATATTTTTAAAGTAGGTTCAGTCATAAAGCAAATCTCCTGTCCAATTAAGAAACACAACTTAAAAGAGGCCATTTGTGATCATTGCTGTTTATAATGCAATGTCAACGTCGGAGACATCGCTAAATCAAAACAGATGTTCTCTGTTATGTTTTTGCTTTACTTTTTTGTTCAGTTCCAGGAGCATGATGAGTCATGCCAGTCTGGTGTAGCCAGGATGTCCATCAGGATGGGTGACATACGAAGAGGAGCAGCTCAGGCTATTCAGCACCCAAGCAGAGTCCTCAAAAAAGAATGTGGAGCCATACTGGAAAGCATGAAGGTAGAAACAGAGACATTTATCCCGAAGGCTCATCCTTCTCTGGTGGACCTCTGGAGTTAGCAATTCTCTCTCATGCTGAAAATAAATTCGAAGGCAGATCTGCGCTTAGGATAGCTCTGCAAACAGTGCCTGCGCATTTAGCCAATATTTAAATGAGGTTTTATCCATACATTTAGGGAGGAGGGGCTCTCATCTTTATATGAATTAAAACCAGAGCCAATGCTTCACTTTATCCAAGCCAAGAGCTGCTCTGTAATGTCGTTGCTGGAGAGCAAAAAAGTAAAAAGCAGAAAAAACTTTTAAATCTACACTTAATCATTGTGAAATAATGCTAATAATAATGGCAAATACATTCCCAAGATGTAAGGTGGAGAGTTTGTTTTTACAGAATGTTTACTAGTTTGTGTAATTTATGTGAATGGCGCTAAACCTAACATACTGAATGGATTAAGTTAATTTCAGTCCATTTTAGCCTACAGTCTATTTGCATACTTTATTATTGTTAGTCAACAAGCGAGTGGTAGTCCACAAAGCATTTAAGCTTACATTACCATTTTAGTACAGAACAGCATGTAAACATGCTAGTACTACTTCAAACAGGCGCCTTCTAAATGTCTTCAGAGGTTTTGTAGTTTTAGAATCTGAATTTATAATAACTAACAATACATCAGTGTTTTTTATCTCAAAAATAATCGGTTAATGCATTATTGCAGGGTACAGTAGGATACTGTATTAATAAATATAGAAACTTGTGTCCGATGTGATTCAATGCAGATTTTGTCCTTAAAAATTCGGAAGGTGTTCCTTGTCAGGATATAGGACCTGGAGTTTTGTATTATTATTAAAATAATTACAATTAATTAATTAAAAAAATAAAACAGCATTTTTTTCCTCTCTTTGATTAATTCCACATTTGAGAGGAAGTGGTGCAACATGCTCCGATATGCTGCAGGTTTATTGTTGTCTGAAGCTATTTAGTCAAACCTTCTTTATAAATCTTTTGAAAAGGTAACGGATGGGAGACTCAAAAAAAGGTTTAAAAGTGAAAGTGCTTACAAAGCTGTAATAATGGGGGGAAAGGTGATGCTTTATAATAGTGTCTTGTTTCCTCTGATTATCATTTAAGATCCTCAATCACTAAATGCGATTGTATAACATTGCAAAAATTGTCTGAACTCTGGTGAATGTTTTATGTTTTTAATGTCTTGATTTCTATTCTCATTTATGTTTCCTTTTTTTCATTACAGCAATTCTCTGAAGCTGCTCAGCTGTATGAAAAGGGTCAATATTATGATAAGGCTGCATTGGTTTACATTCGCTGCAAAAACTGGTAAAATACAATATATCTCCATCACTCAGTGATGCAGGATTTTTCCCCTTTAATGTAATTCTACCTTAAACTTCACTTTCCTTAGGGCGAAGGTGGGAGAGCTACTCCCAAACGTCTCCTCTCTAAAGATTCATCTTCAGTACGCAAAGGCCAAGGAGGCGGATGGCAAGTGGGTTCCTCGGCTTCTCTATCTTATTATTCTAAAAGTGTAAAAAATAAATAAATAAATCTGATGCAATAACTTCTGTGTATGTAAGATATAAAGAGGCAGCAAAAGCCTATGAGAGTGCAAAAGACTGGGATAACATGATACGCGTGCTGCTGGACCATCTGAACAATCCGGAGGATGCAGTTCGGGTCGTCAGGGAGACCCAGAGCATCGATGGAGCAAAAATGGTTGCCAGGTAGGATAAACGATTCAAAGATGAATGGAAAACTTAAATCTGCTTTGTGTTTTTTTTATTGCTTTAAGAATTATACTGTCAATTTACGTCAACAAAGTTTGGTTGCCTGACTCTTAAGGAGTCTGGTACATTTTTAACAAAATAAATAAATAAAACAATTTCCTTCATTTGTTCTATTATTATCGTTGCATTTATTTTACCCTGTTTGTTTGTGGTGAACTCCTTTGATATCCATTCACCTCACTTGTTTGGGCCACAGGTTCTTCCTGCGCCTGAACGACTATGGATCAGCCATACACTTCCTGGTTCTGTCTCAGTGCAACAACGAAGCGTTCCAGCTGGCCCAGCAGCACGGACAGATGGAGGTCTACGCAGACATCATTGGTCAGTTCCTCCCGTCATGGTGTCACAACTTAACGGTCGTTTCTATTCTTTGTCTCGTTTGGAGCTGAGCGATCGTACACTTAGTTGGGCAGGATTTTGTTTGCGATCTCCAGGCTCTACAGCGACGCAGGAGGACTATCAGAGCGTGGCTCTGTACTTTGAGGCAGAAAGGAAACATCTTCTTGCTGGCAAGTTTTTTCATAAGTGCGGGCAGTACAGCAAAGTAAGAGGCAATGATTCATTTGTTTATTTTTTAATAATTAGTCACCTTGTGACCTTTGTACAAGTTCATGTTTCGGTTTTCCATGTAGGCTCTAAATCATTTCCTCCAGTCTCCAAAAACTGAGGAAAACCAGGCGATTGAGCTGGCCATTGAGACGGTGAGAGGTGTTTTATACCCAACTGAGCGTTTGTTTTCTGGCCGTTCAACTGAATGTTTGTTTCCAAATCAGGTACGACAGGCCAAGGACAACTCTTTGGCTAATCAGCTCATTGAATATCTGATGGGAGAAGTCGACGGGATGCCCATGGTAATCAATACCTTTCCTTTTTAATGCAGTTCAAACCTACAAATCTGGGTTTGGAAAGATGAACTTGGCAGTTTTATGCCTCTGGAGATTGTAATCAAGGCTTGTGGAGGTCCACAATTCTCTTCCTGATATCTTGGCTGATTTTTGTTTTCATACAAGCAAGCATGTATAAGCTGTTGCTTTAAAAACACCTCGAGGATTGGTGTCCCGCAGGTTTTACATGCCTCTCTGCTTCAGAACACCTCAGTCAAATAATCAGGTCATTTGTAGGACTCCAGAGACCTTGACTGATACTGGGGAGGTGCTTCATCCATCTGATTTAGGTGTGGTGGATCAGGGAGAGACTTAAAACTTGTAGGACACTTGCCCTCGTGGACTGGAGTTCCCCACCCCTGCTATAGTGTGGGGTGGCAAGTGTCCCTCCGTTTAAATTTAATATAAATCGACCGCTATGACTTTATCTGGTCCTTTCCCAAATTGTTTTAATCCATGGATATATTGCTATATGTCAACTTTTGACTTTAAAGAAAGCAAAAGTTTGGCTTTTAGCCAATAAATAAGCTCAATATCAGAGTGAGAGGTGGAAAAAAAGTTTTAGTTTTCTTATTTAAGTGTATTTAAATGTCCAGTTTTATCCACAGATCATCGTATTCTCCAAGCCTGTTTGTACGTCCATCTCTTTCATTTTATTTTTACATATTTCATTCACTTTAAAAGTCTGCTGAAACATACGAAAGATTTGACCCAGATGTTGGCGGAGGAAGAGCTAAAATTTGTCCTTCGTCCCCAGGAGGCGAACTACCTGTTCCATCTCTACATGGCTCTTCAGCGGTACAGCGAGGCGGCGCAGACAGCCATCATCATTGCCAGAGAGGAACAGTTGGCAGGTATGAATATTAAGACCTCACTCACCTTCCAGTAGCAACAAAGATCCTTTTGTTACTGAAGATATTATGTGTTAAACCCACAGGGAACTACAGGAACGCCCACGATGAGCTGTTCAGCATGTACAGAGAGCTGCAAGCTCAGAAGATTAAGATCCCTGCAGAGATGGCAGCCAATCTAATGATACTCCACTCGTATCTGCTGGTCAGGGTGAGGATTGGCAAGGCAAATTTACTTGTAAAGACCCCTCTGTAGGATTTACATGAAGTTTAAAAAGTTAGGGTTTAATCAAAAAAGAAGAAGAAAGTAAATATGTTAAGCGTTTTTGATCAGGTGCTGTCTTGTAGCTCCTCAAAGTGTTTTTGAGTTTTCTTTATATATATGAACTTTTTTTGTTTCTTTTTCTTGTAATCATGGCGCTGCTCGCCTGAAAAAAAAAAAGCAGCAGGAACTTCCAACCTTACCTGTAGAATGGTTTCCTGTTTTTGCTGCAGATTCACGTAAAGAGGGGAGATCACCTCAAAGGGGCTCGAATGCTCATTCGGGTCAGCAGCAACATCAGCAAGTTTCCTGCTCGTAAGTTCGGTTCCACGCATCGGCCCTTGAAACCTCAGGAGCATCGGCCCTCCGGGTTTTAACCGCCGGCTCTCTGTGTAGATGTCGTCCCCATTCTGACGTCGGCGGTTATCGAATGCCAGCGCGCCGGACTGAAGAACTCGGCCTTCAGCTTCGCAGCCATGCTGATGAGGCCGGAGTATCGCAACCAGATCGATGTAAAGTACAGGAAGAAGATTGAGGCTTTGGTTCGGTAAGAGATCATTTATCTGTTGCTCTCTTCAGTCTTGGTGTTTAACTTCTGCATTATTTTTCATTTTTCTACTTAATCTTTGACCCTACATGATTTCTGCATCCCCGCAGTCACCCCGACACCTCAGAGCTGGAGGAGGAGTCCACTCCCTGTCCATTCTGCGGCTTCCAGTTGCCTCAGAATGACCTGATGTGCATCTCTTGCAAGAACAACCTACCGTACTGCATCGCCACGGTATGGAAACGCTGAGCCCTCGCGTAAGTTTCTCCTTATCCAGCTGAATCCAAACGTTTAAACGACATGTGTGTTCAAAGGGTCGTCACATGCTGAAAGAAGACTGGTCCGTTTGTCCTCACTGTCAGTTCCCTGCTCTGTACTCCCAGTTCATCCTGTAAGTAAACATATTCACAAAAACTTCGCTTTTTTTTAAACATCTCTAGTCTGCGCTGACAACTGCTACACACAGGTCTGATTGCCGCACGCTCCACACATCAAGCAACTTAAAATGTATATATAGAAACGTATCACATCGTTGAAAATTGTTTTAATATCCAAGTCGTTAAGGATGGATAAGTTTAGGACTATGTGCACGAGTTTGGATTGATTGTGTTTTCTCTTATAACAGGATCAAAAACTATGCATGCATGAAACTATGTCCACACGGGTCTTATAAGTTGTTTAAATGTCCATTTAGGGTTAAAGAGGACAAAACACACTCGACTCATCAGCAAGGATATGGAGATGTAAACAAATCCAAGTTAGTTGGTTTCGTTAACATAGGCCAAGCATATGTAAGCTCATCAATGCTCAGTAGAGGTTATGATCGTTTCATGGGCTAGACTGAAGTATGTATGGGAAATCTACTTTTTTCTGTGTTTAGGATTATTTTCAGAGAACTGTTGATTTTTAGACTAGTTATATGTGTACTCTATCCCTGGCAGTAAAACAACTCCACAGCATGATGCCTTCTCTGCCTTACCTGAAAGTTTCCAGCGTTATCGGTTATCAAACACAATTCTAGTTTCTAAATCTTCAGCTCGTTTAGGTTTCAGTAGATGTTGAAAGTGCAGATTTGTGAGCTGCGAGTTTCATTGTTCTCAATGTTTAACTTTAAACTCACTTTTGCGTGAACAGTGACTTTATTGGTTAAGTATCTTCCCGTTTGCAACGGCAAACGCAAATTCAAAACCATTTCAAAGGTCAAACCGGGCTTAAGAGTGAAATCTGCTGCTGGATTTTGAGCTTCCTGAAACCGGATGAAGTCATGGACTCTGGTTAAAAACAGGTTCTGGGTCGACAACCAACATTCTCAAACGAGCTCTTCAATTTCTGATCAGAAGTTTCTATCTAGCGCAGAAGAAGAATGAGATTTAAATGTTTTACCCCTTCTGTAGGTCAGATGATTAATTTTCCACCACTTCTCTCTCTCTTAAAGGCACTTTCAACATACTTAACGTTTCTCTGTTGCAGACTCCTGGAAACGGAGCCGGTGTGTCCCATGTGCTCCACGACCCTGAGCACTAAACAGGTGGAGAAGATCACAGAGTGTTCCAGATTCCTCCAAAATAATGATCTAGATCAATGACCACTGATGTACCACAACCACCAAACTAGACTCCTTTAAATCGTTAGTTTCAGTCAAACCAGCTTTTTTATTTTACGCCCAAAGGCTCTCGATAAGAATTTGAAATCAGAGCCATCTTTTTTTTTAACTCAACAATTTAAGTTTTGCAACCATTGCTGTAAACGGATCTTCATATTCAAGGACTTCAATGACTGAATGGAAAACAGATACATGAAGTTTGTCTAAAGCTAAAAATCTCACCGTTACCCTTTGTCAAGTTTGTAAAAAGCAGATATTTTGGATTATAATTTAAACATTAAAATAAACTTTTAAATTTTGAATTGACCTTTTTTTTTCAAATCTGTCCGATTTAATAAACTGTAAAATAAATGAAGCTTGAATACTTAGAGCTTCACTTGATACAAAGATAATCATCAGTTTAGTGTAGATTATCTAAAATGGTTCTGAACATGCTGAGCTCTTATGTTCACATGTTTGTAATCTCATGCGGTGGAGAGGGGAGGGGGTGAAATGAAATTATCGGTTCATCTCAAAATCTTAAATTCCCTACAGTCTGTTTGACAAAACCAGGCCGGTTTGTTTCCAGAAGTCTCTGAGCTTTTCCGGCTCTAAAATTTTTGCTGGACTGAAAACATCTAAGATGGTTGTAAAGGTCGGCGACTCCTGCTCAGATGTTTCGAAGATCAGCCAGATCACATCTTCCCTCTGGCATTAATGTGTTTCGTGGATCCGGCGAAGGCATTTTACTGTTTTCCCCAGAAACTCAAACCAGCAGCAGTTACAGGATCCTAAGAAACGGCCTCTTAAGATAGGAGGATGTTCAGCACCTCATCTTTGATCGTTTACAGATGTTCAAGAATCCGTTTCTCTAAATATGAGTTACTTGAGCCAAGAAAGGACGAGTTAGTCTCTTCCTCACGTTTAGGTTTGTATCCATCCAGATATCCTAATTAATAAGTGATGGGAGGATGGAGCACCCATCGAATGAGCTGGAGTTCATCACCAGTCAGAAAGATGTCTGGTGTTTTCTCAACTTGATCTGGGTAAAGGAGAAACATTAATGGATAGATTTAAACTCGGACCTTGTTAATGGCTGAGAAAAGTTTCCCTGAAAGTTGCTGCCAGACATCTAATTAAACTTTTCTAAAGCTTAGTCTCTATGCATAAATCCAGAATACCAATTTATTTTTGCATTTTTGTTTAAATGTTTGTTTTGTCATTTTTACAGCCAAGAAAAGTTTCAAGTACATAGTTTAGACAATAGTGCCGTCTTCACACCTAGAAATAAAACTCCCAACATGTGTGAGCAACATATTCCTCTATTAGAAAACCGATTTACAAGAAGATCGTATCCAGAAGAGACACAAAGACATTTTTGAGCTGCAGTCGTAGCAAACGATAACAGTCTTCCTCGCCATGGTCGCATTATTTACATCTGCAGCGGCTGGGCCGGCGCCTGCTGGCAGGAAACACGCTATCATGATGAGCAGACGCGCACAGACGGGAAAACGGGACATCAGGCAGATAACAGTGAAGCATTTGTTCAATGTGTCGATGCTTTTTTTTGACGAATACGAGGGACGTCCTCATCCTGATGCGTGAACGGATTAAGTGCAGAGAAGTGGGTCTGTTAAAGGATTTCAGGAAAGAGCCGTCTGTTCATCATTTCTTGGCTTTGCCTTTCCCCTTGCCTTTCCCCTTTCCAGAATCCTCCTTCTTTTCCTTAGTCGACTCTTTCGCCTGTCTGGTCTTCTTCTGCTGCGGAGAGACGGCAGACATGTGAGGAAACGGAAGGCTGCAGGGAAACACTCCAGGTCTGAGTATACCTACTTTGATCATAGCGTCGGTTTTGAGGCCCTCGGCGTCATCCTCAGACTCTTCTGGGCCTTCCTCTCCTCCCAGCTCCAAATCTCCTCCCCCTCCTCCTCTGCGGCCTTTTTTCACAGCTGGCAGCGAATACGGGGTCAGGTGAACCTCCCTGTTGTATGCCCGCGTGAAAGCTGCCTTCACCTACAAAAAAAAATGACAGTGAATTTCAGCAACGCCTCAAAAATAAAACCCTTCTAACTGAGCGGCTCGGGTGGCTCACCTTGGAGTCCAGCTTGGCGTACGGGTCCGTCTGGCCGCCCCAGACGCTGACCTCGATGATGCTGTCCACGTCCTCCCTGAGGAGCTGGTAGTCGTCCAGGAGCTGCACGGCCTGAGCGGCTCCCTCGGCTCCCCGCCGCTGCAGCGGGTGCAGCAGCGCCCCTCGCAGGTAGTGCAGATAGTCCAGGTTCACGGCCTGTCGGCTGCTCAGAGTCCTGCGGGACCAGGGTGTGTTTAACCCTGCCCCCTAAGATAGCAGGCTGCGTTTAAAGAGACTAGCTTACTTCAAGCTCATGTGCGAGGTCAGCTCCTGAACGATGCGGGAATGTTTGTTGGTGGAGGAGTTCTTGCCGAGCCAGGCGGGGAACACCGGGAACTGAGACATGTAGCCTCTCATGAGCTCGCCCGGTAAAACGCTAGCGTAGATGGCCTGAAAAAGCAAACAGGTGTTCAGAAAACATGCTGTCTCCAAACGGGAATGTTTTATGTTCTCATACCGTCCAAGATGAATAGTATGAAACAAAAGTAACTTTCATATCACTGACCAACATGATTGGATATCAAATCTGAAAACCTTTTGTGTCATTTAGCACCCATTCTTATTTGTACTTATATTTCCCCCAGCATGATACTGCAACCACCATTTCTACTGTGGGTTTGGCTCATGCTTTCAGTTCCGAGCCAGAGCGGGTCCCTCGTCTCTTTCGGGCTCTTTAAACCAAGTTGTAGAGAATCCAACCAATGGTTGTCCTTTCTACAGTTTCTCACCCCCCCCCCCCCGAGCTGCGTTTTTCTGCTACACTTTTGATTCGGACAGCTGATTTTTATTTAATTTTTTGATTCAATCTTTCTTCTGAATTGTAACTTAGCTGCAGTCTGTTTATTTATTTTTGTTTTTAAATTTCAGAAGGTTCATCCTTGCTCGTTCCCTACTGCTCTTCAAAAACACCCGTAAGGCCGTTACAGAGAAGCTGGACTTTTTCTCCAATTCAGTTACGTGCATTTACTAATTCAATGCCTTATAAAGGAATTTGCACTGAATGTTACATAGAGGTAAATTAATCAAAAAATGCACAACACATTTCGCCTCATACAGTTTTTCATTATTTAAGTATTTTCCCTTCCACTTTACAAACATGCACTTTTTTATGCTAGTTACACATGCACACACAACACTCGTCTAATATAATCATAATAATTATTCAACCAAAGTCGATAAATTGATTTTTGCAACATAGCTCTTATATAAAGCTGCAGTTAAGGCTCCCAGACAAAAACGGCGTATTATCTGTTCCCTACTCATAAAACAATGTAGAACTAGATTAACCTCAGTCCTGATCGCAGCGCTGCTCAGTTTTACACCTGCGGTGAGGCGAGCAGCAGCTCACACGTTACCTGAGTGGGAAGCAGCGACCAGTTCTGCCCCGAGCGGATCCGTCTGTCCACCAGGTCGCCATCAGCGATAGAGTCGGCGGTCTTGCTGAGCAGCACCAGGTGGGCCTTCATGTCGCCGCTGCGAGAGAGACAACAAACCGCAGGGAAGGTGAGTGGAACGCCTCGAAGGGAGTTTCTGCCGATCGGAGCGCCTCGAGCGACGGCGCCTCTCTCACCGGGCCGCGGCCGGACGAACGTGCAGGTAGTTCTCCTGGACGAACAGCGGCGCCAGCGAGTAGTCGTGGAAGAACAGGTCGGACTTGTCGATGAGGCTCATGTGGGTCGTCTCCTCGCCCGAGGCGAACACCTTCCTGCAGACGTCGAACGGCCCAAGCTTCATGTCCTTGCGGGCGCGGGCCGCGTCGGCCTTGCACTGGTCGTACGTCATGCTCTTGTTCTTGGCCGACCACATGCTAAGGTTGTGGATCACCTGGAGACACAGCGCAAAGTTAACCAAACTAAAATATCCTTGAACCCGCAGAGCTTGAAGCTTTGGGGGTTTTTACCTGGCGCACGTCCTGATTGGAGGCCAGGATTATTTCATTGAGGGCAGGTGGAGGAATCTTGATTCCCTCTTTAAAAGCAAGAGACATCATGGCTCCCTGCAAAGAAACAGAAAAGTAAAATGTAGTTCTAATAAACTATAATGAATGCAACACAGACCGTGCTTCATTCTTGTTTAACAGAAATGAACATGTGGCTGTTTGAAACCTTGATCTGCTCCACCCGCGGCCGCTGAAACCGCAGATCGAAGCAGTAGTTGGCCAACGATCGAATCTTCTGGTGGTTTCGGTCGTTGCACATGCAGATGATGGGAGTCTTTGAGTTTCTGATCAGGCCGATCATTTCCTAAAAGAGCCGCAACAATATTAGCTATCCATTAGGGAAAATCCCCACTAAGCGACCTTTCATGTTCCGCGTTTTTTAACGTCGCCATGATCCGGCATCGATCTTTAAACTCAAACATCAGCGCCTTTACCTGAATTCCTCCACGGTCTTCGTTTCCGGCCATACCGTCCACCTCGTCCATGATTAGGACGTGCTTCCTGCTTACCGTCTGAGACGTCCCTGCAGAACCAAGACAGGAAGCACATTAGCTGAGTGTGTCCAGAAAAAAAAATCACTTGACTTTTTGAGCAAACTTTCACGATGTTATAGAAATTTAATTGCACGTTTTCATCTACTGGATGAAACCAATTAACCAGGCTCGGCAAAACATACTTTTGTTTTGTTTTTAATGCCGACGTTGCGTATTGGCTGTAATAAACAGGAAGCAGCTGAATAAGTTCATCAGGACTTATTTCTGAAATGTGTTTCCATCTCAACTTTAATGAACCAACACTTAAAAAAGAAACAGAACCACAAAAAACAAGCATGTTTCAATTTGGCCGATTCCCTGAACAATTTCTGATGCTAACAAAAAAAAAAGAACAAAACAATGTAAATCAAACTAATTCAGTGTAACACTGTGTCGTATTCTCAAGAAGAAAAACACCTAACAAAAAAACTAAAGATTTCCAGAGAAAATTTAAAACATATGAAGCCTGAGGAGATTAATTTGAAAGTGTTCACTCAGTTGTCATGTTATAATGCAGAACTTCTCTATACTGAACCTTTCAAGCTTTTTGAGCATGTTTATTTCTACATGGTTATCTACAAACAACAAAAGAGGAGTGGAGATTAATCCATCAAACAAATACTTAAACTGACTGCCAGACCACGTACAGTCAAAGGCATGCTTTGTGTTTTTCCTGCTCTTCAAAACTTATTGAAACCTGGAAAGTAGTCCAGACTTGCAGCAGTGCAGAAGGTCTACTTCTTAAATGATGCCACTTTCTAAAAATCAACAACTCATCTAAGTGGGACAAAAACAGAATCAAACAGACACTTGCAGCATTACTGATCGTGTTAAGGCTGTGAAACCAAATCCAAAACGAAAGAGGCACCTTTGTAGAACTCCTCGATGCTGGTGTTGTTCAGCGACTCTGCGACGACTTCCTTCAGGCTGTTCTTGCTGCGGGTGCAGCTGGCGTTCATCTCCACGTAGCTGAACCCGAGCTCCTTCAAAAAACAAAGCGGCACAAATCGGATGAGAGGACGCAAACCTTGGTCGGCTCGCTCAGATGCCGGCGCCTGCTCTCACGCTCACCTCGCAAACCAGGGCCGCCGTGGTGGTCTTCCCCACTCCTGGAGGTCCAGACAGCAGAGCAGCTTTGTACCCCGAGCCGTCGTCTTTGCCTCCTCCAAACTTACCAAACCTTGGGGCTGTCGGACAAAAGCAGGACACTAGAAGCTCAGATCAGGCGACGCGAGGTCGGTCAGTGTCTCTACTTACCCGCCAGTTTGCTGGCGCCGCCGCCGTGGTGCCTGTGCCAGTCCTGCAGCCAGCGCAGCAGCTTGTTGGCGCAGCTCTGCTCCCCCTGCTGGCCGATTACAGCCTTCAGCGTACGGGGACGGTACTTGTCAACCCAAAGCAGAAAGGCGACCTCGCCCTGTGGTGAAGGTGCTGAGGAAGACGAGGAGGAGGAGGAAGAGGAACGAAGGCCCAGCTCCCTCCTGGCTGTCTGACCCGAGCCTCGGCCAGACGGCGTGCTGCCACCGCGCCTCTCCGCCCGGCCGGTCTTTGAGGGACTCGGGGTCTGAGGCGACCTTGAGTTGCCCTTGGAGGGGGACGCCCTCTGACCTTTGGGCGTGACCTTTGAGGTCTGACTTGGAGGAGTAATGGATTTTGAGGCTTTGTTCTGAATGAGGCAGAAAAACATCCCAGAATAAAGAGAGATTTTTCATTTAGTTTTTACTGTAGCCTAATACAGGGTTCCTACAGGTTTCAAGTCAAATTCAAGTCTTTTTAGAACCTTTTTAAGACCATTTTTATAAAACAATTAATACCTATTTTACCACCCTACGGGTAAAGAATATTTTTTAAGAATGTGTTCATACCATCATTTATTATCTCTCAAATAAATTTGAAAATGTGGGACTATGTAAAGCCTTATGGAAGAATAATGTATCATTGCAGCACACTAGTGAGTGCAACACCACAGCATCACTACATAGACCACAGACAACAAGCCAAACAGAGGTGCAAAAAACCTATCATCATTAAAACAGCGCTGGGCTGCAGATGTGACCTCAGAACAGCGCGCACCTTAAATACAGGAATAGCTCAATATTTTGACATATCATGTTTTACTATAAGCTTATTTGGTGGACCACAAAATAAAAACGTCTGAACAATAAATCGTAAAAAAAAAAAATGAGAGAAGGGACTTGAACCAACATCCCTGTTTATTAGGAAGGGAACATCTCCACCAAACCCATCGATTAGTTGCTTTATGAACATGTTTTACTGTAAAAGGTCTATTTTTAACACAATCTGTTATATCTGGAACAATATGTGGCAGTAATGAGCAACCGAATGCTGTGATCTATCGGTGGAGCTGTACAAGAACAAATCAGACGATCATTAGCCTTGTTTTGCTAGTGCATGGCTCACGCAAAATGCTCAGGCGGCACAAACCGATTTACCCTGAGCAAGATGGCGGAGCATGAAGATATATGAAAGACTTCTCCAAGTGAACATCTGAGACGAAACCATGTCACAGTTAAAGCAGGAGAGGAAGAGACAGCTCGGTAAAATAACCGATAGCTAATAAGAAAACAAGTGCGCTAAATTGCGCTGATTGGACGAGAGACTTTCCATGAGTGCTGATATTCACTGATAACAGCACTGGGACTGTTCACCGGTGTATCACTCCGCTACACCAGAATTCTAACAGTTAATTTTAAATGATACAAACTAGCTTGTGCGCGGAAAATGTTACCGTTCGTTGCCTGGCAACAGCGTTGTCGAGGAACTATTTCTGTTGGTGGAGCCAACAGATCATCAGATAAACAAATAAATAACAACTTTTTGTGGTGTAATATTGCTAACTAATAAAATGTGTTTGTAGAACTGTTGTATAAAAGCATTGTCACCCTCCAGGTCGTGCTATATGGGTGAATATGCCACGACCGAATCACACCAGTGCCGATATTCACCGATATAGCGCTCCCTCTCGTGTGATATTGCTTTAATAAATGTAGTAATTATTATTTTAGGGTTGCAAATGTGTGCGCAGCTTCGTTACTTTTCACCTGTAAATATTTTGTAATTTTGTGTTTTCTCTGCAGAAAAAAAACAAGCAACAATAAACGAATAAATGTGGAACAAAACGCTCACCCCCCCACTTACAAACTCTGTTCTAAACATGCTGGTAAAGACAGCCGTTCATGTTATTTGTAAAATAATGTCCAACTAAGTCAGCCTCCTGCTGGACATTCAGAATAAAGACAAAACTAAATGTAAATTTAAATGTACAGCTCAGATTTTTGTTAATATGCTGAGCATTCAATAAGTTTTAGGGAACTCAAATTTATTTTTGTATTTTATGCCTAAAAATGAAGCAATATATTTAACACTGTTGAGCTCATTTGTTCCTTTAAACAAAGTTAAATAAATTGCTGTGAACGGCACAATTTCTTACTGAAAACTAGTTTTTAGTAACTTATATGGGAATATAAATGCTACATAAAATTAATAATAAAAGAAACGA
Organism: Orestias chungarensis; assembly: GCA_032876305.1. NCBI lineage: Eukaryota > Metazoa > Chordata > Actinopteri > Cyprinodontiformes > Cyprinodontidae > Orestias > Orestias chungarensis. The sequence goes on from JAVLVB010001120.1 coordinate 1,050,111, forward strand.
TTAATCGTAAAAATAATTAATAGCTTAATCGATTATGAAAATAATCGTTATTGCAGCCCTATTGTTAACTATTGTTCTCCGAGTATTAACAGTTAATCAAGACCTTTCTAACAATCAACACTGCAAAAGTCTGTATGATTCATTCTGATATCATATCGGTATCTGGCAATACCGATGACTGAAATATCGGTATCTTATCAGAAGTGAAAAGGTTTTATCGGGATGTTCCTATATCTTAAGAATTTCCTGGTAAATTTCCATCCAGTTATTTTCACTTTGGTTTAGCTTCCGTTCTTCAGCCATATTGGAGAAAAAGATCTTATTTATTCCTACTTATGAAAAAAAAAGTACACTGTACTGACCTCTGCTTCTGCAGCGATCTCATACTTTGACTTCTTTCCTGGTTTGGTTCTGATCAGCTCCAACAAACCGTCTTCATCCAGGATCTTGGTGCCTAAACTTTCAGCCTAAAAACAACAAAACAGACACGAGAGGAAAAGCTCAAAACTTTCCCAAAAATAATAATTCCTGTGCTTTCTGTTTGTATTTCAGCCAGAGGATCATTTAAAAAGTAAATCATGATATCCTCACTCTTTTAAAAGGTAAAAAACTGATGTTCCACGTTTGCCCTTGTCTATTAGCCACTTTCAAAATGGGAAAGACAAGAAAACACAATATTCAAGTAAGGTAGGTGCATTGATATTCATAAGACAAAGAATATCCAAAGCAAATCACCTGGGGGACAAAAATTCACTCATTAATTTTCCCTTATTAAATAATAAAATTTAAGGGCTTAAGTTGTAGATAAAATCCTAGTGGGAGATTTTTTTATTGTAATAAAATAAGTTATATCTAAAATTTGTACATCTTTAGCAGGTGAACTACGTTAAGGTAAGACATAAGCTTCCTACACCTACATTAATGTGTTTTTCCTAACATTTATTCTGTCTTTTATCATTTAGTCAGAATTATGCTAACTATTACCAATTTTATTATAAAAAAAATATTTTTTTAAAGTTATTATTCTTTTAACTGGAATAAGACACTATTCACTACTTTATTGGAATTAAAACAAGAAGTATTACAAATTGAAATGTAACTATCAATATCAGCAGAAGTAGAAATATTATTTTAATTCTATATTATTAGAGTGATTACTATTATAATTATTATCAGTAATAAAATTTTAAAATGGCCCATATAAAGCCTGATCCGTTTACACGCCTCACCTTTTCGAGTTTCGACGCGCCGCTGTCTCGGCCCTGGACCAGGTACGTCGTCTTCTTGCTGATGTTTCCCGTCACTTTTCCTCCGTAGCGCTCGATCAGAGACTTCGCGTCGTCTCTCTCCATGGACTCGAGGACTCCAGTCAGCACGAACACGCAGCCCTCCAAACAGTTCTCTGCTCCCTGGACATGAACCAAAAAGGGAGTAAACTTTAAGGACGGATGAGCTCTGTCGCTCCACCGCCGCCGCTGCGCCTCACCGTCGGGATTTCCTTGGATCCCAGAGCTCGCGGTCCGTCTCTGTTCAGGTAATTCCTGAAAGCTGAGGAGTTCTTCTTCTTCTCTGCATCATCCGGACTTGTACTTGTGCTCTGGTTGAGACACAGGAAAAAAAAAAAAGCGACGCGACTTTGATTAATGTCCAGCCCGCTGCGTCACACCACGCCGTTTAAAGCCGCTTTGTCTTGCTTCTACCTCGGGCTTCTTGGGAGACATCTTGAGCGCCGCTGGCGTCGTTCCTGCTTTGGGCGTGAACTTCATCTCCGATATCGGTGAAGCATGCGGCTCCTTCTTAGGAGAGATTTTGGCTTTTTTTGGGGGATCGGGGGTTTTACTTTTGGCTCCTTCCTGCTTCACCTCGTCCTGTTTCTTCATCATTGCCAGCTTGGAGCTCGCTTTGACGGGAGCTGGGCTCACGCTGCTTTTCTTGGGGGTCGTGGCTGGACCTGGTTTTCCCTCAGAGTTTTTGCGAGCCTGGGGAACAAAGACGTAAGAAAATCATTAACATCTGCCGAAAGACGCCCTTTAATATTATATTTTAACTCCTTGGGTTACTTTTTTGGCCTGTGGCTCCGTGTCCAGCATAGCCAAGGTTCTTGCAAACTCCTCGTCCTCATGGATCTGTTTTTCCACCACCTGCTTGAAAGAAAAAGCAAAAATTAAGTAAAAATCTGAGGAAATGTTTTATCTAAAGCAGCACATAAGAAAGATTGTTTTCCCAACCACAACCTTCAATATGTTCAAGTCTGATTTACGTGTAATTTTTACATTGATGGAAAGAGATTTGCGGTTTTCCTTGTCAAAGAAATATCTGAAAAGTGGAGCATGCAACTGTATTTGGCAACTTCTGCAGGAACTGGAATAATACAATATTGCTTAAACACATGCAAATAAAACAAAAAACTGACTCAAATAAACAACTATACTCCCTTTTTTTTTTCAACTAAACTGTAAGGAAATAAGTTGGAGAGGTTTCTAGCTGGTTAGGGAGGAGCTAAAAGGAGCGAACCTACAAACACCAATCTAGTTCGTGCAACTGACACGAGCATCAAGCTGCAGGGAGCTGCTCTGTAAGTTCAAACTGTGTCAGCAGGAGCTGCTTCTCTGATCTGGCCTTTATAAGCTGTGCTTTGACGACATTACATAGATGAAACCGCTTCTGTTAAGCCCTTTTTCCAGCTGCGTGTCAGCCAATGACCCTCTCACCTCTATGTACTCCTCCATCTGCAGCTGCCGGGCCATTTCCTCGTCGCTTATCAAGTCGTCCGAGTCTTGAGTCGGCTGAAAGAACACGGGAGTTTCACAAATTTAGTCCGCCGCTTATTTGGCAGATTATTTAAACTTTAAAGTTGAGGGAAAGTGAACTCACAGCCTTTCGTTTGGACCTGGCTACCAGCTTTTTTTCTGAGCGGTGAATCTCTCCACTGCCGAAGTAGTCGAGCACGGAGGTGGGGGTCTGTTTGGGCTGAGGGGGCGGGGCTAGTTTAGGGGTCGTGGGCACTTTGGGGCTCTTGGTGGCAGTTTTGCCCCGACTGGGAGGAGACCTCACTCGCTCTTCTGCTTTTGGACTACAACTCTCTTCTTCCGGCTTTTTATTCGCGCCGTTCTGTTTGGACTTCTTCAGACTCTGGAAGTTGTCACTATCGGAGTCTGCAGGTTCAGAAGAGAGACACCCTTTCTCATTTCTGAGGAGAATATTCTCATCTGATGCGAGACCATAACGATAAGCTCGTGTCTCACCTGTTTCGGACACGTACTGCACAGGATCCTTCCTAGGAGGCGGCGGCGGCGCTTTGCTGGTTTCTGCTTTCCCTTTGGAGGATTTCTTAGACTTTATCGCTGGTTCTTCCTCGTCTGCTTCTGAATCTGAACAGTTCAAAGAGGCAATGGTGACACGTTGTTCACTTCTCGTGAAATCTTCAGGAAATATCCCTCCAAACAATATTTTTTGAAGACAAAGAATCCGCAAACGCTTTTCTGCCGTCTAGATTCTCAATAAGTATAAACAAGAATTAATATTAGCTTATTTCTTGTGTTACAACCACATTAGGATTTAAGCATGAAAATAAAAGTTTGATCCGTAAGAGAAACTAGAATTATAATTTTATTTCAGATTATCAGGAACACATTACGCCAAGATTTTAACAAAACAGCCAAAGTGAGCAGAGATTTATTCAGCTAGAGTGCTGCCCCACCCCTACGTGTTGTTTTGCAACCACAGCAGATTTACTTGGTTGGGTATATTTCAGGTTCCAACCTTTTCTTGTGGTGACGTTTTTAATTTAGCTTGAAATTTCTTTTATCCATTTTAATAAAAGATTTGGGACATGTGGGGACAAGAATTTGCCATATACCTTTTGGATGCGATATTTGATAGGTTGCAATAATTTAGTTGCCATGCTTTTAGACTCAACTTCCCAATTGTATAAAAAAAAAAACATTTTCATTCATTTCTGTAGTTCTATCAATGAGCCTGCAGCACATCATTTCTCTGACATACTTCAGTGCAGCGAAAAATAAACAGTCATCGTGTAAACCTGTGAGCACCTGCTGCATTTCCACATCTAGAATATTCTGTAGATTTTACTGTTTTTATTCATCATTACATCAGAACAGTTTCCAAGTCTGTAAACCCATTCAGAAGATTCTCATTCGGATGGAGATTAAAATGTGGAACCGAAACAATCGGTCAGCAATCAAGGAAAATCGGATTTTGGAATTGGCCAGAAACAATCAGATCGTTGCATTACTAGACTGTTAATCTAGTTGTGTCGGCTTATTGTGTAAAACATTAAATTTACACATACCCGAATCTATGACTTGACGTTTCTTTCTTTTCTTCTCCTTGCTTTTGCGATGCTCTTCATTTTTGGAGATTTTGACCTGAAGAAAATGAATGAAGCGTGGTTTGATGAAGACAAACGGGATCCTGGGTGTGTTTTTTTAAATTATAAGGTTCAGGCTAACATCTTTCACCTTATTGATTTCTTTCTTCTTCTTCTTCTCTTCCTCTGAGGAGCTTTTCTTTTTCTTCTTCTCATCTATTGTGCTGTCTCCATTTGAGGCAGGCTTCCCAGAAACGGGCCCAAAGAACCGCCTGATGTCCTGCGGACAGACAGTTTAATGATGCAGATTCATCTGTGATTGTAAACAAAGCTGAGATGGAAAGACTACAGCTAAGCGCAAACGTGGTTTAAAGAGTGAGGCGTTCACTTTCAGCAGCTTTTACTCGGTAAACGCTTGTTTTTTGTTGAACAAAATCAGCTAGCAGTGTTAACTCTGACTAATGTATTGTTTCTTTTCAGCGTGGAGCCTCAAATTGTAAAGCTGGAGGGTTTTAGCAGCAGCTAAAGTCGAGCGCCTGCTTCACCAGCAGCGACTTGTCGGCTGTTTTTCTCCCTGCTTTCTAACTGTGAGAGTTTCTGCAGCTCCAGGTTTGAGCCGACAGGGACCTGAACTGTTCAACCTACCATAGTGGAGCCGCTTTGGTCGCCGCCTGCTCCAAGAACAGTCCGAAATAAATAAAAAGAAGTGGGAAAAGAAAGCCGCAAAGCTGCTTGGCGCGAAGCAGCCTGGTCGCCAGTAGTTGACGCAGCGCGGGACTAGCGTGCGTCATTACGTCACCGGAAGTGCCGAAGTTCCAAACTCTACAAATTGACAAGTATAAAATGTCAACCTCAATGAATCTTTCAAGAGATCCTGCATTTATGCACTTTGTTTGCTTGAAATTCACACATTTACACTCGTAAACAGACATTTTAATTACAGTCATACCCCATATAAAGAGTGTAATGAGGTGCATCTTCCTCCCTACTGAGACAGAAAGCTGAGTACAGAACCACATCCTGACCTGTTCTCTCAGCTCCTCTCACCATCCTCTGCGGAGCTCTTTCTTCCCACAAGACTCACAGTGCTTAAAAATGTATTTGTATGTTTTAGTTCTTCGCTCCCAAGGAGTCTGAACTTCTGTACAGGACCCAATACAAGCCAGTCCTTTATTTTGACCATAGCTGTGCTCAGAACAAGATTATCAAGATCAGTAAATCAGGTTCTATTTTCTCGCCAGCGGTAATATCAGCTCACCCACAAATATGTAATTTACAAACTTAATTATCAAGCTACCATTAGACGAGCTACATTCCTAGATTATAAAGTCAGATGCTGATATTTATAAAAAGGGAATTTTCCCATTAAAAGTAGATTCCTACTATTGCATCTCTTACAGATGAAGGAGCAAAATAACAGTGGATTCATTTTTTACATAAATGGGAAAAAAAAGAAGCAATTCATGTCAGATCAATAGATTTCTACATTTGTTATATTACAAAGTCTAAATAGAAATACCAATCTGGTAGAGTCAACTGTTCTAATACGTGGTTAAAACATTCTTCACAAATATAAATTAAGTTTAATGTTTGCCAAATTTGTAAGATTTTTAAATTTTACCCAGTGCCTGCACTGTTGACTGACTTGTTCTGGCCTTCTAAATACTCGTATGAAACCATAAAAAATTAAAATGTATTTTTTTTTAAACCATAGCCTTTTAACTATGCTTATTCTGGTTGTAGATGAATCAAAAACAGGAAACAAGTGTATAAAGATGTTTGTTTTATTGGTCATAACAGGAAAGGTCAATATTTATTCAACATCTTGCTCCACCACGGCGGTTTTCTCACTGACATAAATGCCGTCCAGGAACTTCCTGATGTCCTTCTTCCTGACTGTGGTGGCTTGCCGGATCAGCGTGGCTGCAAACAAACAAGTGTCATACATGAGGAGCAGGAACTCTCATTTAAAACGTATAAAAGGGTTAAATGTTTGCTCATTTCACAGGGCCTGGACTAAGGAAGGAAAAAAGATATATTCATGAAATAAGGAGCAACAAAAGATTCCACAAATGTCTAAATAGCTTAAAAAGAAAAAAGGGGATTTTAAAATTTCGGAAGATTCAATAAAAATTTAATAAATACATTAAAAAAAACCATCTAATATTTATACCAAATGTGGCTAATACTTCACCACACCTGTAATGAATGAGTTCATTAGTGAAAGTTATGGGACATAGACGGTGGACTCCCAGATTACATGATTATCAACTGGACATTGTTTGATAAATCTGATGTTTAGTAGAGGGAATAAATGAAAGCGAGAAATCTGCAACAGAAAGATGAAAAAACAAGAGCTGAGACAGGAAAAGCAGAAAAAAAAACCCGGCGGCTTCGTCTAACCTCTACATCAGCAGATGGTCATTTCTAACGCTCTGGTTCCACTACTGTTCCCTTCTCGGAAACGTAAATGCCATCCAAGAACTTTCTGATATCCTTGTTTTTGACTGTGGTGGCCTGCTGGATAAGAGCGGCTGGAATAGAGGAGAATGGAGAACCAGATCACACCAGCACTCACATTTCAGTGATGCAATCAGCAAACAGAAACAAACAACGCTTGACAGAAAACATTTTCATCAGAACAATCTGGGCTTTAAAGTGGTGGCAGCAGAGAGCAATTCACCACATCTCATCAATAAGCCATCATCTTAACGAATACATGTTTGGAAAAGGCTCATTTTTATCTGGATGCTTCAGAGAAAGGATAAGGACAAGAAACCAACCCGAGTTTGACACCAGCTCGATGTCGTTCCCCTCCAGGATCAGTTCGTCCTTCTGGCCTGCTGACACCGCACAGTTGACTCCTGAAGGCAAAAAAAGGGAAGAAATATTAAAACTAGATCATATTGGTGAATTTTAGTACAATTTTAAAAAAAAGGTAATTTTAGTTCAAGAAAAATCAGCTGCTTATATCATTTTTTTTTTTTAAACCTTTGTAATAGAAAGTCTCCAGACTAAACATAGCATCAGAACTCCCCTTGTTTGTTGATGCATAAAGCACGGCCATCAACATTTTAAGTCAGATATGACAAAAGAATTAGGCAACAGAATGTTTATCATATTTAACTGGGCTCAAAGCTGTAAACGAGCTCTTATGATCACTTAATATCCCTTTCATACCTTCAAAAAAGATACCATGTTTTATGATAACTATTAATGAAAACAGCCTACATTTTGACTGGAGCTTCACTGAATTACAGCTAAAACATTGAACTGATCGGAGGCTAATGGAACATTTTAAACAATCATAATTAATTGTTTTCCGCAAAGATGGAGGAAATCCTCCCTCGTTTGGTAACCGTACTCCTAATGGCTGGATGTCATGTTGATTTCTTTTCTCCTCCAAATTAAGAGATTTTTTAAAATGACAGAACTGGCTGAATTATATTTGTTTTATACATCCTTGCCTTAAACCAATAGGACAACGTTCACAATCTCAAACTAGATTCATGCTGTAATAAGTGAGTGCATCAGGGATTTTCACGTGCAACCATGTCACAACATGACTGTTCACTCACCAGCCCTCATCCTGACACGGCGGATGTACTTCTCTCCCAGGAAGTTCCTGATTTCCACCAGAGACCCTGTCTCCTGAATGACCACGTTGATGGGGAAATGGGCGTACACGGATCGCATTTTATACCTGAAACCCTGGAGCAAAAATACACACGTCAACGAGGCTCCAAACCCAACAATCAGCCCGTTAAGAGATCCCAGAGTGCCTACTCCAACAGCGGCTCATTCAGACTCACCAGAGTGACTCCCTTGATCATGTTCTGGACGTGGCTGCAGATGGTGCGCACTGTGGCCAGCTCCTTCCTGTTTCCCCACCATTTCTCCACACGAAGCTGAACAGCACAGAACATCATCAGTTTAGAAAGACACCTCATTTTAAAACTGAAATAGTTAAAATCTGTTTTTCTGAACTCTAGGGCACTCATCCTAAAACCTTTAAATGCAGCTGTGCTCCCAACACAGCAGCATTTCTACTGTTAACAGTTAAAAGATCAAATTATTGCGGTGTTCATACCCAACACATCACGCCTAGTAGGCGAGTATCCCCAAACTCTTAAACACTGCCGAATTTTTCTGGTAGATCCAGACACGGTGCAGAGAAACCAGATAATGATCTCTTGCTTTATTTTATTAAATAAATCCAAGATGCTCCGTTTCATCCACCACTGTACAAAGTAACCATTAATGAGATCGACAAAGTGCAAACGCTCTTACGGCAACATTTGGACCTACCTTCTTCTGTTTCTTGCCCAGCAGGCTGAGCTCCAGGTTGATGTGGTTAAACTCCCTGGTGAGCTTACCACGGGGCCCTTTGACAGTCACTGTTCGCCCCTTTAACCTGACATCCACTGAAGAATCCAGAGAAGAAACAAAATCAGTTTAAAACACATAACTCCCAATAAATCTGTTTATCCGTGCAGCATTTTCCTACCATTGTCAGGAAGGTCGACAGTCTGGCCGCTGAGAATGGTCTTCATTCTGTACACAACAACCCATTTCAGCTCAGAAATGTCTTAGCACAATTAAAATAAACACTCAGTAAAATTCTATTATCCACATAGGACACAATTTGTCTTAAATTTAATGTTCTGACTGGTTTTTACATGAGAATATGCTGAATTTAAGATTGATTTAAGCGAGGCTACATGTAGCCATTCTAGGCTAAAGCTAACAAGCAGCTACTGTCGCTTTAACTAGACACAGAACTGCAGTTTATTTTATTTCTAAACAGCCACATTAAGAACCAGAGACTATAGAGCATTTTACTACAGTTGCTAAAACAAATTAATAAGCCGCCGCCATTATCGCAGACAGTCAGGCCGCGGAGCGTTAAACTGCGGACTAACTACTCATATTTCTTCACTAAAACTCGAATCTAAACCAAAATATAGCTCGTATTGTAAAGTTTAATATTATCGGGATCTGCATTTTGAAAAAAATAAGTACTAAAGTGTATTAATAAACTCAGATGGGGTTAGATAAAAACGCTGGCAAGAATTTCAGTTAACCTCACCTCGCCGGTAGCAGAGGAAAGGAGGACGTAAGGACGTCGTGACGCAATTGTAGGAGCCAATCAGCAGTCGTTATAATCAATTACCGAAAATATGTGCCACAAATGTATAGTTTGGAATCAAAGGGAAATATAGAGGATTTTTTTTCGTTTGCAAGATTCTTGTAGGAAAGTCTAGTGGACATGCACTAAATTTACAAACGCTGCGTTAAAAAAATGTCCTGAAATAAAATCAGACAGGCAAAAAAAAAAAAAAACTTAATCTTTCAACCAAATTCTTTCTTTTCCTTTCTCTTCTTTTTGGGTAATTGTAATCGTTAATCCCTAAATAAACGTTTATGTGATTCCATATATTAAAGACACACGTTAAACATTGTGCGTTTTATATTGCTATGTTCATGTTGTTTCAGAAAATATGTCATACATAGGGCCAGAACTGTAATAAGGGAAATAAATAACAGTTTACGCATTGAATAACTACTGGCAGTACTATCAACAACTTAGAAAATGTATATTATTATTAGTTATATAAAAGCTAGTATTTTATAATGTATGGCACTTTTACTAAAACCTTTGTAACTAGACACGTCGCCTGTTTTCACACCCATCTGACAGTTCATGAACGCAGCATCAGACCAAAGCAGTCGCTAGCCGAGCTTTTTTATTTAGCCTCCGTTGACTTGCTGTTATGGCGCTGCTCAAGCAGAGTTGCGGCTTAGCGGGTCGCTTTTCCACAAACCACCTGTGGTTAAGTCCCAGATCGGTCCCACATGTGAGTATCGGTGGAAACATCAACCTGTAACATGTATTTAAACTGTGACCTGTCCGTTCAGAGGACAACTGGGTCAGATAGCCCGGGAGCTAGCGTTAGCATACTGTCTGTTTTGTAACAGCTACGTTGCCAAAACAGACTCGGTCCCTGGGTCTTTAAACAACATATTTGAGCAAATGTTTTGGTTGACCTCCGTGACCTCTGATCACAGGTGTCCACCAGCTGTCTGACCACCGCACCCAGATCCTCTGCAGACATGGAGGACAGCAAGAAGGAGCTCCAGAGCCAGGACGGCCCTGAGCTGCAGGACTTCATTTCAGGGGAACTCTCTGAGAAGAGCAAGTGGGCAGAATACAGAGGCAACCTGAAGAGACAGCGAGGCGAGAGGTGCGGATGTTAAAGTGCCTGTTCAAAACTGTATCCTCTCTCTCTCTTGGTGACCAGATGCAACTTTTTCACTTGCAATACCATAGCGATATCACAGTCTTCAGCATCGCTCCATACTGATATTGAACCGTTACCGATATCGGCATGCATCAAACATACTTACGTATTACTTTTGTAGTGTGAAATGTTAAGAAGGCCTTAATAGAGAGAAATTACTCAAAATTATTTTGCTGATATCGAACCAATATCGATACTGGATCGGAACACTCCCTCCAATCTTTACCACATTTTATGGTTTTACTTTAAGGAAGATGGTTACAGATAACCGAAATTGGGAAACAAATGGAGAAAAATATTCTTTTTTTCTTTTCAAATACAGAACAACGCACTGTGGAAATCTACCCTTTTACCTGAGTGACATTTTACAGATGCGTCTTTTAGAAGTTTTCCTTTTCCAGCTTTGCCCCAGTTATGCTTCTACACCAGATTATCAGTGATGACCATAACGGAGCCAGTGTTTGTTTTACTTTTATTTTTATTAGGGAACAAAATAATAGCTTAATGTAATATGTAAACCCAATGGCTAATTTTCAATCCACTGGTAAAGTTAAACCGTTAATGACCAGCAAATGTCACCGTAAAAAATGTGTTTATTTTCAGCATAATGGCAATAACAGAGGTCAGGACCAAACCTCCACTGGGGCACTGGCTCCTGTTCGCCCCTGTGTAGCCTGTGCTTTTCACATCTATAGACTTTTTTTTTGCCTATTGCCCGTCTGTGAACATCAACACAATCTCTTGTTGGAACTGCATATATCACGATTAGATCACAATATCAGTGCTCGCAACATTCATTTTGCAAACAAGAGTTTTATTGCTGCCTATTTCCAGGGTTCTGAATTTTTATTTTAATGCTGATTCAAGATTTATTTGGCAAGTGAGATGCTCCCTGAAGCAATAAAGCTCAGACCGGCACAAGTGACACTGCCAAACATGCCAACGGTGACAGAGGAAGACAGGAATAATCAGTACCCGATATCGTCATCGCAATACTATTGCCACAATAGAATTTTATAATATCCTGCAACTCTGTCTCTTTTTACTAATTAGCTCCATTTATTTAGCAGCTTACCTTCACCAGCTAACCAGAATCATCTCTATATATGTCAGCGTCATACATAATAGTAGATTATATTAGTTTAAAGGAGACTGTTTAAGGCAGGGGTGTCTCGATACACCTTCTTCACTTCTGACATGATACCGATATTTCAGTTTTCCGTGTTACCCAATATTAATGTTGACCCGATAACGATATCAGACCTAAATCATAAATTTTATTATTCTTGTTGTGCGGAATGTTAGAAACACCTTGATTAAGGGATTTTACTTATAGATTTCGGGCCAGTATCAATATCAAATTGGGACACTCCTTTAGGTATTGAACACCTCTGCTTAAAGTTGATGGGTTTAACCTGTGTAAGCCAATCAGATACGTGTTGGCGATGGATCTTTATTTTACGATGAGCTATGCCCCTGTGTTAGGTTGAGGCTTCCTCCGTGGCTGAAGACGGAGATCCCTATCGGAAAGAACTACAACCGACTGAAGGACACTCTGAGGGGCCTCAACCTGCACACGGTCAGCAGCAGACTACTTTGATGCTTCGGACATTACAATGAAACCAAAGCATAAAATGTTGCAGAGAAGCTTCTTTATTTCTAACAGTGTCTCTCCGTGTTCTTTTTTTTTTTTGTAGGTCTGCGAAGAGGCCAGGTGTCCGAACATCGGCGAATGCTGGGGCGGAGGAGAGTACGCCACGGCCACCGCCACCATCATGGTGAGCCTCTTCATTTGGAAATAATAATTTTAACTTTTATGTCTGAAGATGCAGCTTCTTCATAAATGTTTGCGCCAACATATTAGGTTGCTCCTTTGAATCGTTTACCAGCTCCTACTCTAGTTTGCAGTCTTGCAGTGGGAGCTCATTTACCAAACTGGGCACTTATGAGTTCAAGTCATGATTTTGTGATCTATGTTTTGAGTTCGACATAAATGTTCTTCCAAGCTGATCTCATTGAATCATGTTGTTATAGTCATTGATTGTACGACAGTACAGTGTAATAGTAGATCTAAACCTAAAAAATGTTTCTACATGTACATGGAAAATTGAAACTCTTCAGTTATTCAGTCATAAAAGAAATCATGAATTTATCAAAGTTTATCTCTTTTGGGTTAATGGAGAATCTAATTATAGATTTTTCCTCCAGTATAGGGGTTGTTACCAAACTCGATTATACTGACACACCCATTGTTTTTATTTCTTTCTACTGGCAGCTGATGGGAGACACCTGCACCCGGGGGTGCCGGTTCTGTTCAGTGAAGACGGCCCGTCAGCCCCCTCCTCTGGACCCAGACGAGCCGTACAACACAGCCAAGGCCATCGCAGCCTGGGGGCTGGACTATGTTGTCCTGACATCTGTTGACAGAGATGGTAAAGTTGCCGTCTCCCAGTCAGGTCGTGCAAATTCAACTCCACCTCGTTCTTAAACTTTATGATGTTTACAAGATGAAAAATTCAAACCTAATTACATTTTAAGTTTTCCTGCTACGTTCACACGAGACCTTTGTCTAGAAATTAGTGGAATAGTCAGGTGTTGATTGGGGAAAAATGTGTAAAGGAAACGCAAAGATATCTTTAATAGGAGTCGCACTTAATGGAGCTGTAACAGTTTTAAAAGTTAATTTATTTATTTTTTGCCTTATGTGCTGTTTCACACCTGTACTACACATCTGTTCCCAAAATGTTTCACTCTGAAGCCTTTTCCACACGTAGCCAAACAGATATGATTTTTAACCTTTTTTTTTTAAATTCATTTATTTTGTTTAGGTCTTTTAGCCTTATGAAAACTCTCCACATCCTAAAGGGGGAGAACTGAGAAACGTCTGTTTTTGTGTTTGCGTGCGTTCGTAGGAAAAAGACTTTTGGAGTCCCGCACATCAGTCTGGAAGAGATGATGCGGCACTGAGCTTTGTCGCGCAATGAACGAAGAAAACATTTAACGCTATCAGAGAGACGCCAATTTTTAGGTTTTGTTCATCTGCTTTTACAAGCCCAACCTTTGCGGGACGTCAAGAAGCCACGTTTTGCTCCTAACAGGAAGTCGTGGTTGATTTTGAAGGATTCTGATAGGCTCACAGAGGTTTTACTGCGCTAATTTAACACAAGCATCAGTGGAGTATCTGTGTTGATATGATTAAAATAATAAATAATTCAATATATGATATTTTTATTAAAGATGTGGCAGGGACGTTTTTAGAAATAATCGGCTATATGTGGACAAGGCCTGAAAACTGGCTTCTCAGTTCTCTTCAGCCCATTTATGTGCAGAACTTGAAAAAACGTGGGCCGATTTAAGTTTTAATTAGTAACATGTACCTTTTTTTTAAAAAATCTGAACTCTTGTTGACTTGTTCTATTCTTCTATATAAATCAAATCCATAAATCAAATATTATACCTTGTCGTACTCATTAAAAAAGTAATTTCAGCCAGTGAGTTTGGCTACCCAAAATTTGGCAAAGTAAGCCCTACATCATGCATCGTCGAGAGATTGCCAGTCCACCAAAAAGCTTGAAGCAACAGCGCTAATCACAGCCTCTAATCCAGCTGATAATTTAGACATCTACAGATGAATTAAAATGACTATGCTTTTAAATAATCTGTCTGTTCTCATGAGTGCGCTTCTTTTGCAGATATAGCTGATGGAGGGGCAGAACACTTTGCTAAAACAGTTTCTAACCTGAAGGAGAGGTAAAACCTCTGAAGTAGATTTGTTGTTTTATTTTTTTTTTATGTATTGTATTTTCTTTTGTACGAAACTTACAATATTTTTGTCTCTTTCATCTAGAAACGCTCACATCCTGGTCGAATGCCTGACCCCTGATTTCCGCGGAGACCTGGCAGCCGTAGAGAAGATCGCGCTGTCAGGGTTGGACGTTTACGCTCACAACGTGGAGACGGTGCGAGAGCTGCAAAGGTCTGCCAACGTTGCATTTTACATCTCTGTAATTTACCATAAAAAAAATAAAAAAAATCCAAAAATAGAAAGTCAAACTAAACAATTTGAATTTTTATACATGGTCCCTTTTTTATTTATGGGCTCCTTATGTGGTTTTCGAGTTTGTATTCACTTGTTCTTCATTGTCTTCATTGTGCTGTTAGCTTAAACCGTCTGACCACCAGGTGGTACAAGATGCAATCCTCAAACTGATAACGTTTTTCATCATTTTCAAAAGGTACGTTCGAGACCCCAGAGCGAACTTTGACCAATCCCTTAGTGTGCTGAAACACGCCAAGAAGGTGAAACCCAGCCTTCTCACCAAGACCTCCATCATGCTGGGACTGGGGGAGAGTGACCACCAGATACTGAACACTCTGACCGGTCTGTAGCGGCCGCAATTTGACACACACAGGTTTGCGAAAACGCTTGTCTAACCTTTCTGATGTGACGTTGCAGAGCTGCGAGAGGCCGGCGTTGACTGTCTAACTCTTGGTCAGTACATGCAGCCCACAAAGCGCCATCTGAAGGTAAGTCCTGCTGCCGGCTGCAGAGGCGGTCGTGTCGGATGGTTCGTTCAGAAATGGCTGCGAGTTCAAAAGGATGTGTTATCGGGTTTAGGTGGACGAATACATCCCCCCTGAAAAGTTTGCCTACTGGGAGAAAGTTGGAAGCGATATGGGATTCGCGTACACTGCCAGCGGGCCACTGGTTCGATCCTCGTACAAAGCAGGTGAGCGTTCCCAAATCTGTACTAATATTGAAATAAAGTGCTCTGCCTGTCTCAGTTGTCATATTTTTACCTATTAACACCTTTAACTTCATATATGGAATTTTTTGTGTGAATGTTTTCCTTCGTCTTCTAAAAGATCTGAAATCTAATTGTGTGGAGGTTCAGTTTACCAGATCTTACATCAGACCGGTTTGTTTCTCATTAATATTACTCAGCATACCTTTAAACGACCTGCAGTAACCCCTATCAGTAGAAATTAGGTGGTAGTTGTGCAACAAAACAGTTTAACAGTGGGTTTTACAACTAATGATACATTTGTTATCACCCAATAGGTCGTTTTTAATTTTTTTGCGTTATAGTCACAAATCTCAACATAGCATACTGTATTGAGATTTTACTTAAATATTAGGATTCAAGGAGACTTTATTGTCATTCTTCACACGTGGTACATGAGGTGGAACGAAATTGTATTCTCACTATTAATAACATTGGGAATGATTTGAGGAGGCAGCATCATGTTGTGGGGTTGCTTTTCTTGAAAATTAATATTTTAGTTAGTAAAAAAAGTTTGAAAGCTATGCACCAATTGTCCTTTTGTTTCACAGGGATTCACTGTGTTGGTCCATCAAATAAAATCCCAGAAAAATACATCAAAGTTAGTCGTTATAACGGGACAAAGTAAGATTTTTAGAAGTTTTGATCATTTCGCACTTTGTGCATGTTAGGTGCTCTTGGTTAAGATGTGCAACAAGGACATTAGATATTTTTATAAATTGATGTAATAATAAAAAAATAGAGCTATGTATGTGTTCAGTCACAAATATTTTGTGAGAGTAACTATGTATTATAACAAGATTTCCACGGTTTCTGGTAAACAGGCCCGAAACACCACAGATCCTGAAGTCCTTTTCCACATATTAACCTTTTTGTTTTATTTATTTCTGGTACCATATTCCATTATTACAAAGCTGCACCAAAAACTCTGCTTTACTTAAACGGCGGTACATCTTGTTTTTCACGTTTTTAGGAGGACATCATGTCGTGTTTGTTGGTCCAGCGAATCATGAAATCAGTCCTTACCAAAGAGTTCCTATAAACTCTCATTCATTTAGAAAGTATAAACACCAGTTGTATTTTTTTATATAGAAACTGTTAAGGATCCCAATATTATTTTCTACATAATCTCAACATGGGATGTTTCCCAAAATGCACAAATTCACTCAAATTTCAGGTTTTATTACTCTCTTTATGCATTTTGTGAGTTTATGCTGCTTTGAAATAAAAGATGACTGTGAAGTTTTTACTAATCTTTACCAGGTGTTTTAATTAATGTGATTTAAATAACATTTGTTTATTATTTATTATATTTCCCTGATAGTCTCTAGTTTTATTTAGTAGCTTAAAAAATTAAAACATTATAGATTAGTTAACTTCAGCTATCCTTTATTCCAAGTCAGAGAATGTGTCTATATATGAAAAAAGTAATACATCTTAATGATAGTTGAAAATTAAAGGCTTTTTTTCCTCCCAACAGGCGAATTCTTCCTGAAGAATCTGCTGAAGAAGAGAAAAGCAGAAACGACTGTTGCAGAATAAGGAGCTTTCATCAATTTCTTTACCTTAGTCGGAATATTAGTCTGTGGTGCATTTCGATCTTCCAGTTTTCAGCTGAAGAGAAGGTTTTCAAAGCTACACAAGGAGCTTAGAGAATAATATTTATGTCAGGGTTTTAGGTTGACCGTCTCAGCTTGTAGCTGCCCTGCCTTTTTTTTAAAGACGATCAAAGGGAAACTGATGCATCCAACCAGAGTCCATAAAAACTCTGACAGAAGTTCTTAAATCTTCACCATGCAGTAACTTCACATCTGTAACAGGAAGACATGTTCATGGCCACGTGCTGCTTAAGTTACGATTCAACGAGGAAGTCTTTTTTTTTTTTAAAACACTGAAATGAAGTAGTGTGATCAAAGAAAGAAACAGATCTTTGTGTCGCTACCAATAAACGTACGTTTTCAACATATAGTGAGGAGGAAGACTTGCCTGTAAAAAAATTTCAAAAGATTTTTATAAACTGAAACTTGTGTAAAATGTTTATTTGTAAAGGATTACAAGTCTTTGGTACAAATTAATGACATTTTATTGCATTGGCCCTTCAGGTGAACACCCTGGTTTAGACATACAGCAACATGATCTATAAAAATAGGTACAAAAAAAATCATATAAAACTTTAAGAACAGTATT
>JAVLVB010001120.1:1067813-1085164 GCA_032876305.1 Orestias chungarensis
GGGGGGGGGGGGGGGGGGGGGGGTACTAAAACCCCTGCTGGTTTAATTAAAAGAAAGGAGGAATGGTTTGCTTGTTTTTTGGGGGTTGGGAAAGCAGCTTTAGGCCTTTGCCTTCTTGGTGGGAGGCTCGGCAGCAGCGGCGCGAGTACCCGTGATTGACGGCGTGTAAGGGATCCGTGCAGAAGTCACTTTCTTCCCAATGGTCTCGATCTGCAACCAGAAATAAAGTTAACAGTTACAGAGTAACACTTTTTACACTTAATAAAGTTTTTGGGGTCATTCGTCTTAACAAAAGGGTACATATGTCTGTAAACATCAGTATTTAGGTCAAAAATTCTCAGTCGGATGAAGGTGTAGACTTTTGACTGGACTGTTCTAGCACCAATTAGCTTTGAGATAAACCCGTCTACAGCTCTGGCTAAATGAGCCTCAGGCCCATTCTCAAGTATGTTGCTTCATCCTACAGGTTCATCCCATCAGGCTTGCTTAATATTCATCCAAAAGCAAATTACATACTAGCAAATAGAACAGCTAACCATAAGCTTAATGTAGAAGCAAGACTGCTGGTCAGGTTTTGTCCAATGTGGATGTTAAGAAACAGGGAAAGACGGTAGAGAGAAGACAAACTCCTGTTAACACTTCATCCAATCTGACCAACTTCCCTTCCTTACTAAAGAAAATAATTCCTATAGCATGATGCTGCCAGCACCATGCTTCACTGTGTTCTGGTTAAGATAGTGTTAGTTTTCTTCTATATTTTTGATGTTGGCTACATATTTTAATTTCAGTGTTTTTCCACATGGTTGCCGTGTCTCCTTATAGGCCAGATTAGCGAAGTGCTGGACTAATAAGTGTCCAATCAACACATTCTCCTGCCTTAATTGGGCGTCTCTGGTTACATTTTGTCTCTATTCTGACAAAAAGTAAAACGGCATCATCAATAGTTTTTCAAAATGAGCTGCATTCGGTGTTCTCGTTTCCATCCTCTCACCTGGAAGCCGATGCGCTGCAGCTCGGCGTGGAGGTGGTCGAGGACTCTGCGGCCGTCAAATATGAAGGCCGGCTTCAGCATCTTCTTGTAAATCTTCTCGTAGTCCAGTTCCTGTGGAGGCAACAGAACGACGTTGTGAAGCTTGTGTTGTCGCTTATGAGGAAGAAGCAATGTCAGAAGTACAGGTAAACGGGATCGTGACCCTGAACATGTCCCACTCTGTGCAGATGACCAGCGCATGAGCGCTCTGGCAGGCCTCATAAGGGTCTGAAGTTACAGTCACCAGCTCAGTAACTAGAAAAAAAAAATAACAAAAAGAGAAGGATTCATCATGTTTATCATGTTTCACTCCAAACTTAATCACGACTTCAGAAAGCAGGAAAGAAACCTTAATGATAGTTATAAATTGTAATCCACAATGTTTCAGTTTTTACTTTATCTTAATAACGGGATGGTTTAAAACTACGATTAATTTTAGATGTTCAAAATAACTTTTTAATGGTTGTAAAACAAACAAAACGAACCTGAGCAGAGCTTTTAGAAAGATGTTTGATTTAATGACTTAAGAAAACCTGTGTGGCAATCTGAAGATCGTATCCAAACATTTGCTCATGAATTCAAAATCCATCAAAAATCAAAGCTGTAATTATCACAAAGCCACAGTTCTCAACAAGGTTACTCGAGTTTAGTGCTTATGAATGGTTAACGGCGCCGCGGCTGTTGGCAAACAAAGCAACTCTCGACGTCGCGCACCTCTTTCTGGGTTGTCCTCCGAAATGCTGGGCTGCGACAGGTCGTGAATGATTTGCTGTTTGAGAACCTTGGGGTCATAAATGAACAGCTTGGCGCCCTCGTCCATCAGATACTTTGATATGTAGATGCTGGAGGACTCCCTGGAGTTGCAGTACACACATAAGCGCAGCCATCAACAGTGATTAGGAGCAAAGTTCGCTGCAGTGAGCTTTGGCAGGCTTCCAAGTGGAGAAAAAAGGCTCAACAGTGACTGTGCGTTAATAAAGTGGTGGATTTACCCGACGGTTTGAGTTTTTAGCAAGTTCAGACCTGTGAAACATCTAGAACCAAAGAAGAAGAAAGAAAGAGTCTGACCTGGTGTCACCGGTGTCTTTTTTGAATGAGAACCCAAGCAGAGCGATCTTTTTGCCGGTGACGGTGTTGAAGAGAGAGTCGATGATCCGACAAGCAAAGCGACGTCTTTGGTACTCGTTCATGTCAATCACCTGAGAGAAATCGTGTTTAGAACTATTCAAAAATATTAAAGTTAAACCAAACGCCTTTCGACATGGCGCCGCCTGTTGCAGTTCTCACCTGCTGCCAGTAGGACGCCACCTCCGGCAGATTGAGGGCCTCGCACAGATACACCAGGTTGAGCACATCTTTCTGGAAGCAGCTCCCACCAAAACCTGAACATGGTGGCAGTTAACCGATCTTTTCAACACAATGATAAAAAAAACATAAAAAAAACACCACATGCAAAAACAGCAGCAGGTCTTTCGGCCTCTTCATTTAAATCGAGTGTATGGTGATTCTTACCGATGCTGGCTTTGAGGAACTTGCTGCCGATCCTCTGGTCCATGCCGATCGCCTTGGCCACCTCCTCCACGTCGGCGCCGGTGGCCTCGCACAGAGCGCTGATGCTGTTGATGCTGCTGATTCGCTGAGCCAGGAAAGCGTTGGCCGCCTGCAAATCAGAGAAACGACCCCAAACTTCTTTCAACATTCTGCCACAAATTATATGTCCCATCATTGGATCCCTTTTGTGTATCTATATTAAAATTATTGGATAACTAGCAATAAAGGTAGGTTACGTAATTAGTAAATAATTTTAAGACTGCTTGGATGCAACATTGGATCTGCACGTCGGTAATGTGTTTGAATATACTGAATGATCTAGATCTACATAGATCTCTATACAGAGATGCTGAAGTGTGCCAAAATCAAGTTTAATGCAACTAGTATTAAATTTGCAATAGTCAAAGATAATGTCGCAATTGGGTGTTTTCATTTCATGTCATACGTAACCAAGGGATGTTTTTTAGTTTCACATAATAAAATTAGGGAGTTTATAGTATTGCGGAGTCTTATTGACCCCACACTACTATAAACAATACATTATAATATATTTTTTTGTTAATATTTATAAAGGAATTAAAGAATATAAGTTAATAAATATTGAAAGCAAGCAGTTAGCTGCAGGCCTTTAGCATTTAAAACATAACCTATAAATACATACAGATTTCTTCATTGTGGTATAAGCTGTAGTTTTAACATTTAGGAAGTCATTTTAGCTTCTCTAAAT
This sequence comes from Orestias chungarensis, assembly GCA_032876305.1. Taxonomy (NCBI): domain Eukaryota; kingdom Metazoa; phylum Chordata; class Actinopteri; order Cyprinodontiformes; family Cyprinodontidae; genus Orestias; species Orestias chungarensis. The sequence goes on from JAVLVB010001120.1 coordinate 1,071,122, forward strand.
ACAAATGAGTTACATGCATGTACACAAAATCATACTTTCATAACGAGTTGTGCTTCAGGACTGGACTTTAAAAAATTTGGGATGAACCTTTACAAACACTTCGTTTATAACCCGCCCTCATTGTGTTTATAGTTCACCCACCAGTTTGGAGAGCTCAGACGACCACGTGTTGGTTTTGATGATTCGTGATTTCGGGACCCAGTGTTCGTAAACGGCACAGAGCGCTTTGATTGCCCTCTGACCCTCGGGTGTCTCGTCGCCACCGATCAGGACTCGATCTGGCTCCTTCAGATCCCGCACCGCCGTTCCCTCTGCGAGGAACTCTGGGTTGGACAGCACCTTAAAAAAAATGAATAAATCAAAAAAAATTTAAAAATACACACCAGCGTTCGGATCGCGTTCAGATGTAAGAAACAAAAGCAGATGTTATGTTTTAGGTAATGGTACACACCTGCAGGTTGAGGCTGGGTTTGGTGTTGGCGTCGAATATCCGCCTGATGCTCTCGGCGGCCCGTACGGGGACGGTGCTCTTCTCCGTGACGATCTTGTAGCCGTCGGACACCTCTACGATCTGCCGAGCGCAGGACTCAATAAACTTCAGGTCGGCCGCACGACCTTTCCCCATGCCGTAGGTCTTGGTTGGGGTGTTGACCTGTAGATGGGTGGGTGGGGGTCGGAGCTATGATGCGAGCCGCTTAAGCGACGGTAAGTCTGACCGGACCGTATGACTCACGGAGATGAAGACGAGGTCGGCGTCCTTGATGGCCGAGGGAATGTCGGTGGAAAAGAACAGATTTTTCCCCCTGCATGATTCAACCACCTCTTTCAGACCCGGCTGCAACGAGAGGAAGAGGAAGGCTGGGTTACTCCACGTTTCACAAACATCTGACGAGTTCACACTGACCGGCACTAGTCACGATGACGTAATGCTCTGTGGTCGGGGGATGACGCGGTTAAATTGCGAAACAGTCTGGAACTGATTAACGTCTCATCCGGCCCCACAACCCTCTGGAGAGATGAGATGCTGTTCACAAACCTGAAGCTGAACATTCATGTCAAACTTGTATCAGCCACACCTTATAAATCCATGTGAATGGAGAGATGGCATCAGATGCAAGCGTACCGGTAGTAATAAACTATGACCTGCTGCTTTCTGCTCCAAAGCCAACCAACCCTGATCATGTCTCTGCTATGAGAAAAAACAAACAAAAAAAAAACACTAATGTCCTACCTCGTAAATGGGGAGGGTGTCGGAGTTCCACGCTTTAATGCGTGTCTCGTTGACATCCACGACAGTCACCGTGATCTGTGGGCACATCTGAGCGATGACGCTGCACGTCGGGCCTCCGACGTAGCCGGCTCCGATGCAACAGATCCGCTTTATCTCAAACATCTATGCGAGACACACCCACAAAACGAACCATCAGGAATACCAAGGCAGCGCTCCATCTCCTACCCGACATAATAAATCAAGTTTGGCTACGTGTCCTCGGTGGTGACTATTTAAAGAAAACGTTTTTGTGCTGCAGAGAAGAAGAACAACAACGTGTGTAATAAAAGACACCACAGGAAGGATAGTAATATCAAGAGATTTGAAAAACCGGAAACTTCAGTTGTGAGATTAAACACGTCTACAATGTAGCAGAATACAGGGCATCATCAAGTGATACAACCGTGCTGATCAATCAGCCAACCAATTTTTCTGACATTTGTGTGATCGGAGATTTGCCGCTGCATGTAAAACCAGTCAACTCCGCGGATCTCGACCACCCCTGCAAACGTCAGAAAATGAGCCGGTCTACGTTCGCTCTGCTGTGAAAGAGGTTTGACCGACACATCAACGATTCCCAATTAAGCAACTACGAAAAACTTGAGCGACTTCTTCCAGAGTTTCTTTTTACATTTTGTGTAATGTAGAAGTTTGGAAAGCCGAAGGTTTATTGGGAGCTTATAACATCTGAGAGTTCAGTATTGAAACAAATATATATTCAAATCAGCCTAAATAAGAATTGCCAGATCAGGCTTTTTTAAATATCAAATATCGGCCAGACAACTGCAATACCTGCACCCGTAATAATAATGAGAAGAGTATTTAATGGATTGTGATTTGTTTATTTCAAGAGGGTTTGGATTAAATCTCATTTTAGCTGTGCAATTTGATGGAAATGTTTGTTTGTTTGTTTTACCAGGTATCTTTATGGATTTAACTTAAGATAAAAGCTTAAGAGGTACAAATTCTCCCCTGACCAGAGGACAGTCGGCCAATTTTCACTCCGTTATCTGTTTGGCAAGAGCCAGAAAAAAAAAAAAAATCTGTTTTAGTTTTTAGTAACTGTAACAAAACAAACAAAATAGCAAAGGTTGTGTTGATTTTCCAGGAAAATGTGTACAGAAAATAATGCAATAAATTGGTAAGAACGTGAGCCTTAATGCAAACAATTAAAATAAAATCTAATATTTCCTTAATTTTCTTTGTACTAAAACTGATCTGCAAAACATAATAATACAATCTCATCGCCTACTTCTTTATTTTCGTATAATATAGTAAAAAAAAACAAAATTCATTCTTAAAAGCAGAAATCGGTATTGGGTTAGAAAAGCTTGATCGGTGCATCTTTTACTTTTAACAGCAAGTAAATCTCCATTGTTAATGTTCTTTATAAATCAAAAATACTGTGCTATTAAATTTAAAATCATGTGTTTTTATATTGCACAGGACAAAAGTGCATTTATAACTGATAATTAAGCATGCAGTTCACACAAGGAGCTCCACTCTGCTAACCAAGCAGTCCAGCTTTGAACCTGGAGTCTGGTTTTAAACCCACAACCCTATAGAGGGCTACCAGCCGCACCCTCACAGCCTGGGACCAAATAAAGAGGCTTTTATCCCCGCAGAGAAGCCACGTCCTCCCTGCTGGAGCAGAAGCAGGGACTCCTCCATCAGTCACACATAGCTTTATCTCCACGTCTGCCCGTCCTCAGTTCCGCTGAGCAAGGCAGAACATGGCAGGAATAAACTGCTTCCCCATCTTCTCTGATAAAGCAGATTAAAGGAGATTTAAACCCTCAAACGTCAAAAGCTCTGAATGAATGGACGCAGCTTAAGCGGAACCGTCGGGGCTAACGGAACCTTACCTCTGGCAGCTCCGCTCTCCGTTACACGAGCTTCGGGTCCAAGCGGCCGCGAGTTCAGGGTGCTTCCGGTTCCGCTCGGGTCGAGGAAGGTTCGGTAAAGCCGGGCTGAGGGCAGGCGAGCTGGGCGAGCAGACGTGTCTCTGGAAACTTTCAGAAGCGCAGCCTGAACTTTAACTGCAGGGAGGGAGGAAGCGCAGCCACGACACCGGAAGAGCCACCCGGAAAAGAAGTTTCAAAGTAAAGGAAGAACCGTCCGAATACTTTACAACCAGGGGCAAAGCTATTGGTGGGCTGAGGAGGGCCTGGGACCACATTTAGTAACAGGAAAAAAACACTCAATGGATTTGTTAATAAAGGTAAAGATTTTTTATCATTAACTGCATTTACCTGCTAAACTGACTAAGACTTGTGAACTCTCAAGACAAGCTAGCGCTAATGTGAGATGCATTTATTTATGCTACTGCTTGTAAATACATTTACTGCACACCTTCATGTATATATATATATATATATATATATATATAACTTTTACATTTAATACCAGTTTTCCATCGATCAATATTCCTGTTCTTAAATTGACAAGTTCTTTGCCCTGAACTACGGTACTAGTTTGAATTTTGCTTATTTCTATGTATTTACGATGTTGTTGACAACCTGTTGAAAGTTACGATAACTGATGTCTTTTCCTACCTGCATGCTTATTTCTCTCCGTGTTCACCTACGCTGCACAGTCCACTCCTAGATATTGACGATGGATGTACCTTTTTTGTCAGTATGAATCCAGATTTTTTTTTTAAGAGACAGGGAAAAAAAAGCATTCCAACGAACATAGCAGAGAAAGTGGGAAAATAGTTAAGGAGATGTTAAAAACAGAGTTATCTCAAGTCATAGCGGGGGTGGAAGTAAAAAAAACAACAAAGTAATTAACAATAGTGAGCAAAGATCAAAGTTTATCTGGCCTCTCACCTCATTGAAGGTGACGGAGACAAATCTCTGTTAATCACTGTAAAAGTGGAGGTCTTCAACAGGGGGTCCGCGACCCCTAGGGGGAAAACGTTGAAGACCCCTGCCTTAAAGGAATGCCAGAAAGGTTCCTGTAAAGACTTTAGTACTGCAGTAAAAGATAATTGATGTAAGGATCTGTACCTGTGGCGATAGTGGTACATTTTTATGACTCCATCTGAAACTATGACCTTGTTGTATAAATTAATGTGATCAAAGGAGCAGTAATGTGTAAGGTCAGCGACTTAAGGTTCATTCACTTAAAGCTGATAAGAGAGGAGATTTTCATTTTTATGTTCCAAGAGCTAAAGTTTCCATGTGCTAAAATGTGCTAAGGATACTATGAAAATGTGGAATAAACAGATTTTAAAGAAATATAGTTATCTTAAAGAAGTCCACATTTAGTGGTCTTTTATTTGAAATTAAATATAAAACATAACAGCATATCACTTTCTAAACGGTACAGTTTTGTTTGGAGGACTCCAGGGTGGAGGAGGACTCTCCCCGAGTATTTCTTTTATCCGCCCTTCATTTTTTCTCCTCCTCTGCTCTCGATCTTTTCTTATCTGTTCAAAAAGTTAACTGTAGTGAGTATTGTTGTATTTTCATCTGTTTGGATTTTCTGCAGCATTGCACCTACCAGCCAGTTTTCATATGTCTCTATAGCAATCTTTTCTTTTTCTTCGTTCAAATATTGCTCTTCCTCTGCTTTCACTTTTACTTCATTGTGTTCCTTCTTGAGCTTTTCGTGAAGAACATCTTTCTTTTTGTCACACCTGATTAGGATGAAGGGTATATTAACGCTGATCTCACTGCAGAAGACATTTATTTTAGAATGGGCTTAAAACAGGAACATTTGGCTGAGAGCGCCCCCTTGTGGTCTGGGATTTTTAAAACCTCATACATGAACATGGAACAGGTCTATCTTTAGGAGATGTGAGGGTGGAGTGAAACTGGTGTACACATTATAAACATGTAGAGACAAAACACTTCCATCAGTTATTCCAGAAAAGGTTTGAATCGCTTTAAAGCAGAGACAGATACAGTATTAATTTAAACTCACCAGTCAGAAAAGGCAGATTTGCTGTCTCTCTGCCTTTCTTCTTCTTTCACCTGCTTCTGCAGCTTCTGTTTACTTTCGACCAATTTCTGTCTTCTGTGTCGGTCCCTGAGCAGCTGATCGTGATCACGCTTCCAGTTCTCAAACACCTTTAAAAACGATCATCAAAACACTGCTCAGTATCAGGCAGATACAAGTTCGTATCAACTATAGTTTCCAAACACATTCAAGATCATTCGTCTCTTCACCTGTTTAGCAGATTGTCTTTTTTCTTCATTCTCTTCGGTCTTTCTTTGCTCTTTTCTAATCATATCTAGTCTTTCTTTTGCTGTGGCTTTGAGGCTTTCTGCCTTCTTTTCTTTCCAAACTTTATAAGAGGCAATGGCATCTTCCTTTTTACACTCTCTGTCCTGTTTGTGGAAAGACAGATGGCCAGCAGTATTCATATAATGTGTTTTTGCTTACTTTATAGATGCTAAAAAATCAACTGAGGATAACCTTTGTCTGTTTTTCCTTCATAAGCTCTTCTTTCTTCTTCAGGTCAATGTTCTCTTTTAACTTTTCTTTTTTCTTTTTGAGCCATTCCTGTTAGAACAGGGAACATTGTAAATACCTGTATATGGCTAATCAGGATTTACATCCCAAAATGTTTTTACTTACCAAATATCTAGAAGAATTCAAGTACAAAGCAAATTATTTAATAAAGTACCTTCTCAACGATTTTGAACAGTATAATTTCTATAGTGATTTTTTATCTAGAAAGTAAGAGATCTGAACTTTTCTTTTTGCTCTACATAGATCAAATTATGTGTCTGAACAAGCTGTTCTAGTTTGTTAAAGTCAATGCTATAATCTAAAACAATTATCAGCGTAATAACAGAGATGCCAATGAGAAAAACCCTCATCTGTAAAGCCAGCACATTTGAATTTCAATTTAATCCTGATTAAAGCTGTTTTAATTTTTTTAGACCACAAATACAGAATAAAATATTTTAAACACAAACTACTGACAAACTCATAAGCTGGTATTTCTTAGAAAATTAGGATGCAAACCTCCACTAACAGCTCCAACTTTCAACTTTCTCAATTAAATTTGCAGAAATTAAACATTTACTATTAAAGAAAGACCCACTGAATCATAATAGCGTCCGTTACCTTCACTATTTTTACAATATAAAATATTTTATTGGAATTTAAGGTGTAAAACCAACAGAAAGTAGTGCATAAATGATTCATGGTCTGAAAAAGATACATCGTTTTAATTTGTTAAAATACCAATAAAAAAAGTGTCTTTTCAACTCTCATGATTTGTATTAAATCTGATAACTCTAGATGAGATCCAAAGCCTCTAAACTCACCTAATCAATACGTGTATGTGCCATCTGTTTGAAATCTATTCTCAGTATAACTACAATTGTTCTTTGAAGGTCTCAGAGGTTCCCAGTGGAAAAAAAATAGTACACTATTTTAAAGTAGGGTTATGTTATAAAACAGCAACTTAATAGATCACGGCACTGAGAGCAACAAAAAGAAAGCCATTTAAAAAATAAAAATTAAATTAGAAATTTAGTTTGTAGAGGACATGGAAAACATGTGGAGCAAAAATGGTCTGGACACTTTTTGACCAACATGCAAAACACTGACACTACGCCTCTGGACACCCGGTGGTGGCAGCTTCATGCTGTGGGGATGCTTTGATAAATGGTCAAATTGGTGGATCATAATACAGTGCATTTGTAGAGGTGAAAGCTGATATAATATAGTGTTAGTTCATTGGCAAGAATATGAAGGAATCCTGTATTTTCCTGTACCTTCTCAAACTATGTATTCTTTTTAATCTACTTTATTTTTGTGCATCGCTTTGTCCTGAGGTTTCTCAAAAATTAAAATAAAGCACACTGACGTATGAGGGTGTAATGTGAGTAAATAAAAAAATAATATAAAACTTAAGGCAAAGTCCTATTTAGACAGTAAAGTTACATGTATACCACAAAAAGGTACTTTAGAAACATTTGACATAGTTTAACAGGTATAAAAATATTCAACTCAATGTGGGATTCAACCTTTCAGTTTAAACCACAAGCACATCAACATGGCCTCCTGTGGAGCCAGAAATGACAGCACAGAATCATTCTGACCTGATAAACCGCAGCTCGGATAGATTCTGCTGCTTGTGGAGAGGAATCCTGCAAAGACAGTTTCCTGTCCAGAACTTTGAGTGTCCCCAAGTATTTTGACTCCACCTTCCTGGAGCAAGCACTCTGAGACCTCTCAGTGGTCCTGGAGAGAGAGCTGGATTACAAAATTATTATAATTTTTAATTATAATTACAAAAAAATATAAATGTACTGATCAATATTTTTTAGTTTCCTTCATTCAGACAAATTAGTGAAGCCAATTTACTCACTGTTTTTCAAACAACTTTTCAGGGGCTTGAGAGCTTTGATCTGAAGGATCTTCTGGGTGTTCCTACAAGGAGGACGTGTAATAATAATAAAGGACAAGCCAACACAGTCATGCTCACTAATGTTCAGATTGACCTACATTATATTCTTCAAATGATGATGAATAGTGTCTCCCTTGCTCTTTGCTGTCATCAGATATGAAGCCATCTAAGACAGTACATTAAATTTCAGCTGGATATATTAGTTGTATCACAAATTTTACACAACAGAGGGCATCTATTATTACCTTTAGAACCTGAATCAAACGTGGCCCTGGTGGCGAGCTGTGACTGTTTATCACTGTTATTTGAACATGATTTGCTGGGGCTACACGAAGCTGTCTGATCTCCATCTGTCCACTGCAACAAACAACAAAACAAACATGTAGTTTAGTTTGAAACTTTAAATTGACCAACAACACAGAGACATACATGACAAACAACCCCTCACAGTAACACTCACAACTAAGGACAGCTGTATTAGCAGTAAGGGTAAAGATAGCAGTATTATCCCCATCATATGGTAAATATTATATGCCCGTTTTCCTTTTTCACACTCTTTCTAATCTGTGCTTCTTACTCTATGTGACATTTTTAGGTATGTCTTTCTTGCCTGGAATGAGGTTTTGCTGCTGTGAAACTGTGTACTGTTACCTGTCCTGTTAACCTACCAGTCATAAATCAGAGACCTCATATATGACTGGTAGGTGATTTGGTCTCTCTAAATCAGTGCTCTCAAACTCTACTTCGAACGGAGTCCTACAAGTTTCAGACTTGTCCCTCGCCCCAAAACACGTTTGGATTCATGGCTAAACTTACTAGAATGCAGTGAGAATTCTAATGAGCTAATATTGGAGCCACTGGAGTTTGAGACCACTGCTGTAAATGGTCCTCAGGTGAGTGTGTATGGTTGTTACTCCTGGGTGTCGTGACCTCTTTAGGGTGTTCCCCTCCCTTTGCCCCAGCACTTGTAAAACAGGCACCATCCCTGTAACCCTCCAAGGAGGAGCGAGTTTGGCCCATAGATGGATGCATATAGTTTGATCAATAAATATGCAAAACTAATCAACTATACAACAATAATAGAGCAAAAATTCATGACCTATTGATGGAGCCTCTTACTTTGCCAATTATAACAGCTTTTTATGTTTTATAAAAACTGAGCACCTGATAATCTAGTTTTCTAACCCTCTTTAAACTAAGAGACGAAGCTATGCTATGCTATGTTTGATGTATGAAGCAATACTGGATAAACTCCACTTGTATTTGTGTGTGATCCCAACACCCTCATGGTCCTGGTGTCATTTTCATTTCTCATGTTCACCCATACAACTGGTCAAGAATTGATTTCCAGAGTTTGTTAAAGCTTACAACTGCGTTAAGCCTGAGAGAGCTTAAAGCTGCAGGGTGCAGCTGCTGACTGGACCTTACCCCGGTTTTATGTTAACTCTGTTTTGATTATATATTATTTTCAAACACTCGCAGAAAAAAAATTAAACACAAGAGACGTCTGGATTAAATAAAAAGTCAAATAAATAGAAATGTGGTAATCTGGCTTCTCACTTCTACGTTGCTGGAGGCATTAGTTGAGAACGCGATGGATATAGAAGATGTTTGGGGTGTGTTAAAATCCTGAACTTGATTCTCCTTCTCCTCTTTCTTATGTGAAACGCAGGACTTGAGTCCCAGCGTCCTTTGCCGAGGTTTGGGTCTTGGTGGTTCCGTCTCTGGACCTGAGTAGTCAAACAAAGCTGTAATAAGAGTATGACTCTTCACATCCTCGAAAACTGTAATAACAGTAAATATAAAAAGGAGCTACTCCAAACAGACCAGCTGTAACTGTATCGCTGAGTTGAGGTGTAGATATTGGAGGAATCTGGGAAGTCTCGTTTACATCAGAATTCACTGGCTTGTCTTCTGGACCTGACCTGCCGTCAGATGGTAAAGGCAAAGACAGAGCATCGTCTGATGTTTGATGTGAAAGTGTCGAGCTCTGTTGTGGGAGCAGACAATTTCTCTCTTTTTCACTGGACTTAATAATTTGTGAGTTATCGTCATGAACATTTGTTGTGTCCTGAGAGGACAGAGAGTCGTCCTTGCAGACGTTTTCGTCGCTAGAGGAGTCATGTGGCTTGGACACTGGCGTGTCTTTTGCGTTAGAGCTGCTTCTTTGGGCTTTAAGGAATGACACTTTCTTTGGTTTGCTATGTGTGTCTTCTTCATCCAAAAACTCAAAGGTGTTAAATGTTGCTTGGCTCTTGCCAGCCTTGAAAGCATCGATCCTCTTTTTTCTTGATTTTAAGAGTTGATTCAAAAAATCTGAAAAACGAGAAAACGTGAAATTTAGTACCGTAATAGGATAAAATAATTTAAAATTATATTACAGGTAATATATAGTTAAATATTTAAGTATTTATTTCCACAGCAGTATTTCAAATTTTTCTTAAACAAGCACACTTGGTCGTAATGTCCCTGAGCATAGCACTTAATCATAAATATATCAATTAGTGTGTGAATATGTGTTTGTGATGATTGAATGCGGCTCTAGTGTAAAATGGCTTTGAGTGCCATACAAGTCACATGAGTTTACCCAAGATTATGTACTACAAATTTATGACATATTTATAATAGATTCAAAAGCATCCGAGTTGAAAAATGTTAAACTTCAGGTGTTTGACTTGGAGTACAAACTCTGATAATCCCCAATGATGGATGCTGCTTTGGATACTAAAGCTAAAGGCAAACCCCTTCATCTTCTGATCATTGTTAGCAGATGTGAAAAGGATGTTTAAGTCATATTCCAATCTTTCCATATGACAGACATCTGCATATCATTGGTGCTGGTCTGATTGATGGACGTATTTAGTAGTAAAGTTTTTCAACTTCTGCCTGCCCCAGTCTTTTTCTTTGTGGAATTCCCATTAAATATATTTTGTTGTTGCTGTAAAGAATACAATCAAAGTCCTGTGAGGGAGAAATGTCACAGAAATATTCAAATAAAAAGGGAAGATATAGTGTAACGTCATCAAAGATATGTGTAAAATAGTGTTGTTGTTTTTTTGGAAGACTATATTTTACACTTATAAAACATGGCGTAACAAATACAGTGATTGAGACAAATTGGGTTTAGCTTATAGATTTAAATTCATTAATCTACAGTTTTGTAGACTTTCTAAGATAGAATTTTTTTGTTTTTTTAAACAACTTACCATCTTCTTCCTCGTTGATTTCATCATAATGAAAGTGCTGCTGTTTTTTTGCTTTGCTTCCCCTGGAGGACACAGCAGCCTGAAGTTCATCCTACAACACAATTATTTTTAAACAGCAGTTTTAAAGGAATAAGCTTTTTTTCCAAAACAAAATAAATAAAACGTCTGACCTGGAATGTAGTTCTTTTCGATGTTTTTGGACTTTTTGTATACGCCAGTGTTCTTACCTCCTGATCTGTCATCATGTAAACACTACCGTGGAGAACAGCTAGCTCTGGCTAGCATTATCATGCTATACTAAAACGTTTGCTGGTGCTTGTATCCCGGTAAGCTTCTTCCTGTTCAACAGCATTAAAGATTTAAGGATAAAGCAAATATATCTAAGATTACTATGTTCTTACTAAACACATTAAACAAGATTTTAAGAAGGCTAAGCAACCGAAGGGCAGGTTAGCATAGCTGCTTGAGCTAGCGGAGTTGTTGATGGTTACCCCGGGAGACGAGTGCAGTGGAGGTAAACATTGCGCATGCGCAAAAGATAACAGCGCTCTTAAAATATCTTTTAGCTTATATTGACATGAATATTAAAAAAACTAAGAGAGAATAATTGATCTAACATATATAGATATAAATAGTGACAGTAATTTTAGACAAAAAAATTTTCACACACAAGTGGATGAAATTAAAACAAGCAGGGTAATATTTTATTAAAACATTAGGTGAGCCAGTTTCAGCAGCTGCAAGCTGTACACATCTGTCCTAACTTATAAAAAGCATGATCCTAGCTCGATACGACTAAAACGTTTGAAATTGAAACTTTAAACTAACATTTTGAACTTTCTAATGAGTCTAATTGAGAAATTAGTTATTGTTTCTGTGACAAAATGTATAATATTGGGAAGCTGATCCAGTGTAATCTCTCAATTTAAGGGTTAAGGAAAGGGAGATTAATTTCTTGACTCTGGTAAGGCCTCTTTAAAATGTCATTACTTTAAAAACATGTCTAAAACAAATTGCTTTAAAATCCAAATCTGCTAATCATAATAATAATCTCGGGTGTAATTGTAGCAAGAGAAATGGTCAAAAAAAACATTGCTCACTTACATATTTCTCCTACTTTTAATTTTTGTCTCAACTACCTTTTCAGCTCATCATACAATCTTTCATGTTTGAGTAAAGACTTCTAAGTAAAAAAAAAAATCAGTTTTTAAATTATTTAGTTTGCCTTAATACAAAAATGTAACTGTACTCCTTTCTGACAATGATTAACCCAATATCTGGTTAAAATTTGTTTCTTCCACAGGAAATATCAGCCATTAAGAAATGTGTGACCTTATAAAACAAAATAGACAATTTAGATTTAAGATTTTTTTTATTGTAGGAAAGTGCATAGTTTAAGCCCTTTTAGTCTTTGAAACATTGTCATTTGAGGTGACATAATAAACAACATCCAGCTTTTCCTGCTTAAGATACAGCCCGTCTTCTCCGCTTCACCAGAAACCTGACGTTAGCATGATTTACAAAGCTCTTTCCTGCCATCCTGAGTGCTAACTGGTAAAGCTACAGAACAAACAAGACATTTGCTGGTGAAATAAAGTAGCCCAAAGGCATTACACCCGGACAGCCTTCCATCCTAAAGCCGATGCAAAATGTTTCAGTAACCAAAATTCCCAAATACAAGAAAGACATTCCCAAACTGGTAACGCTTAAGAAAAAAAAGCAGCAGAATATCTTTGTTTATCTATTGGCTCTGGGCTGATTGTGTTTCTTAGAAGGTGTGGTAATGGAAAACAGATTTTTTTTAAAGTGACTCAGGCAAAACTAAATATGTTCCCAATGATTCAAATGTTAACAAGGGGGGGGGGGGGGGGGTCAGACCTTTTACTACATCCCTCTCACAGCTTAATATTGGAAAATGGTAAAAAATAAAAAAAGTTCTTGAAGTAAATTTCAAAACTACAAATGTACATTGGCACTGTGTAACCACACTTATTCAGTCAGGCTTTGGATTATTCCCATTCTTCACAAACACTTATCAGAATACTAAAGCCAATGTTGTCTAGGTACTTTAATGATTAATGAATAAAAAGTAGCAGATGATCCTAAAAATAAGCAGACCCAGACTAATTTTGTTGTAACAACAACGAAACAGAAAAAGTCACAGCTTTCAGAAGATTGATCATAAAAAAAAAAACCTGATTCAAGATTTAAGATATTGAAATTATTGCAGTGACGTATTTGACAGATTAGACACAGATCTAAACTCCTGTTATGTTTACTGGCACGTCTTAAAGTAATAACTTTAAACCCTAAAAGAGTGGAATGTTAAGGAGAGATCAGCAACCGTACGGACTGAGCATGACATGGGACAGGAATAAAAATAAAAAATAAAAAAAAAAACAGCAATGAGTTGCTTCCAGCATCTAAACCGTAATTAGGAAGCACATTCCTTCATTCAGGTACAACTAATGGGCCTGATTAAGACTTTGTAAAAAAGGAACATATTATGCAAATTGGTCAGTTTTATCAAAAGATTCTGAGTTGTAAAAAAAAAACAAAAAAACAAATCGATCATATGTTGGAAGAAGCTTAAAGGTTCAGTTTTTGGAATCACATACAGTTAGTGAACTGAACTGCTAATTATTTAAACATTTGAATTTTCAAGCAAATCACAAAGAATGCAGGTTTTAATCATAACCCCCCCCCCCCCCCCCCCCACCAAAAGAAGTAGATCCAAACAGGGATTACAATAACTTGATATGCTTTTTATATTTTTCCAATAAATATGTGCAAACATTTTTTTGGCCTCTATAGATGAATACAGTAACAAAGAAATCTGTGTTCATTGCACTGATTCAATGTCAGGTAGATATTAGTAATAATCATCAAACAAAAACTCTAATCAGATAATCAAAAGAAAAGAAAAAAGCTATGCAATTTAAGGCTGAAAAGAAGATGCTGTTGACTGGGTCACAGTACCAGCCAACAGAGCATGCCGAGTCTGAGCAGCTGGAGGTCTTGCAGGTGGTTTGACTCGATGTTAGTCCACTGGTGGTGGTGGTGGGGGCTCCCTTCTTTCACTCTGCAAACCAAGACAGTAACTAATCAACATTGTGAAAACTAACAATTATTCATAGTCACATGTCTTGATGTCTTACATGGTTTCACCCCAATGCTAAAACCTCAAGCTCTGT
>JAVLVB010001120.1:1085264-1152759 GCA_032876305.1 Orestias chungarensis
AAAAAAAAAAAAAAAAAAAAAAAAAAAAAAAAAAAAAAAAAAAAAAAAAAAAAAAAAAAAAAAAAAAAAAAAAAAAAAAAAAAAAAAAAAAAAAAAAGAGTCAAAAACACAGATGAACACAGGATGAGGTTATAAAGAGTGGGAAAAGAATCAGACTCACAAACAAATTGGGAAAGGAGAGCATTCAAGGGAGCAACCAAAATGAAAAAAAATAAAGATCAATGGTTGAGGTTCAGGTGTAGAAATAAGCCTAGTGTCTGCAGCAGTCTGTGTGAGCAACTTCGGCCAGGGATGAGGCAACAATGAGCCGTCGCTGCACATCCAAGAGTGTTGTTGTAAATCAATGCAATCTGCTGGATTTCCTTAGATTAAAAAAAACTTTTTAAAGGCAATCTTAATAATAAAGTGGCTTGGTTACATTGTTTAACTACGATCAAATATATGCATGATTGAATTGAAATAAAATATCTTGAAATTAGATGTAGTGAATTGGTGCTTTACTGAATTACATAAAATTGAACGAGCTGGCAATTCTCACATGTATTTGCACAGTAAATGCAAACATTCTGTGACTTTTATCTTAAAATGTCAAAAACCAAAAAGAAAATTAAGTGATAGAACATTTAAATGGAGAAACAGATTTTTTCCGTGTCAGAATTTTATTTTTCACAATAATTATAAAGCGCTGCCTCCAACTGCTAAGACTGAATATCAAGTGCAGCTTGGCTCATGTTATTGAGAAATTGAGAAATAACTTATTTGGTAAAAAATAAATACATTTGCACACAAGCAGCGCATTTATTTGTGTACAAAATAAGATATTCAAGTACTTGTTTTTGTTAAACTTCCTTAAGGATCAGCAAAACAAGGTACAGCAATACGTGTATTTTCCACTGTAGCATCATTGTCACTGAATGATCCTACTTAGTATTTTATGTTAAAAGATTTAACAGGATAAAAACAAATACATAAATAATGCCTAATAAACACAGACAGCCATGTTGGATTTTGAGGAAAGAACATCTCAATTCCCTGCTTCACATTCCAACTTTCTGTCCAACTATCGTATTCAGCTGTATCCTTCATCCAACAATGTATTGTTTTTGACACAACAAGCTTTTTCAGCAGTATGCAAGGTGCCATGGGAGGGTGCCTGGTTTAACCAATCGAAAAGCAAGAAATCATCTAAATCCTGTAGGAAAGGGAAGGGTGGATAGAGCAATCCTGCATCAAGCAAGTCCGATACTCAGCAGCCAGCAAGAGGCACCACCTACCCATTCACTTCCCATATATCTATGTGCTAGAAAGCTCCTGTCAAAGCATAAACTTGAGTATCTGTGTTGACAAATGCCTCCATCCAATCCGACAGTTATAGATGTGTGAAGACTTAAAGCTATAACTGGTGTTGACTGTGGTTGCAAATTTGCGAATGAAAGTGCTTTTCTTTCCACTTTTAATTTGTGTTGCTCTCGTCCCACACATTCCCAATAAAGAGTTAACGCTTCCTCCTCTAAAGAACACTAAAAACAAAAAAGTCGACATCTCTTTGTTACGCTTAATGGCTCCCTCTTAATACTGACATTGTGAGGTCCAGAGGGTTTGCCGATAGGACGGGATCCTCTGAGGCTGGATGGGCGCAGCAAAAACAGGACCAGCGTCACCACCACCCACCCCATCAAAACCACGGGCAGGGTCAGGTCCCCTCCTCCACCCACTGACCCACTGGGTCCTGGCACTGGGCAAAAAACACAACACACTCAAAAATGTGATCAGATTTCATTATGTCCTTCACGTTTCGGCTGGAGGGGCATACGTACACTCCTGAGGACACTCGATGTCGGTACAGTACGACTGGGACTGCCTGAGCTGAAATTAAAGGGGAAAAAAACATTTTATAAACAAACTGACTCTTGACTTAATGCCACAGAGCACCCTTCAAAGAAATGAGTAGTAAATATTAGTTGAGATATTAGCATCATTGGGAAAAAACCCTTTAATGTTGAGAGCGAATCAGAAAGCTCAGAGTGGCTTCCAGCTGCAACCTGTTATACGAGTTACAGCTGAGCACAAAAGGAAAGTGAAATAACATGCAAACTGAAACCTCGACGGGAGACATACAGAAGCTTTTATTACAAATACTGATCTCATGTTCAACGCCTTTTTCACTGATTATATAATGATCAAACATACAGATAACTAGTGGGGCTTTAACGCTTTACAGAGGGCAGAGGTCTCTGAAGAGCAACAGGAACCAGGATGTGTTGTTCCGGTATCACTCTGTGACGTCTTGTTTGCTCATTTCTCTCCCTGGGAATACCTTCATTTACTAATAAGCTGTAGGCTCTAGCATACTTGAAGTAATTTAACCGATAAGGACTGAGAACATGGCCAGCGGTCCCTTCGTCTTAGCCATAAACATAAATAGGCCGCACTTTCTACAGAGCAGCGTGAAATCCTTTTTAATTTTCGTGCTTACCAGGTTGATGAGGCGCCTCATGGCATATTCGTGAGTGCAGACACACTCGCATGGGTCGAAGCCTCCTTCAGCCATTTCTCACCAGTGGGAGTCCACCTTGAAGCAAAGGCACTCCAGGTAAGTAGGGCACACATGAACAAGTGACAGAAATCCAATGCTGCCTCTTGTCTCAGGCTGTATTGTTGCTCCGCACAGAAGGAGGGAGGAGACTCCTCAGCAAGGCCTGCGTTATCAGCTTGTTTGATATAAACACCAGCAGGGGGAGATGACGGCTTTTAACCATAGATTACTGATTAGTTACATTTATTGTATAGAATTGAGTGATTATAAAAACCATTCCATTTAATAGAATAACTACTAACTTTTTAAATGTCACCATTTGAGATTTGTCTGCTATATCAGAAAATCTACTACGGTAATTTAAAATATTGTTTGGAACTAGGAATCCAGGCCAAATGAAACAGTAAACCCATCGCAATGTATTGCTTACTAAAGTAGAAAATAGATTAAACAAACTCTTAACACAGACACCGCTGTCATTTCTTTATTCAGGTTACTCAAATAAATAAAAAATGTTCCAAGCTGTCTATTTAAAATTGTAATGATAGCAACCAACAAATGTCAACATTGTGGTGGGAATTTGTCTTCTCTCACCAGGAGTCAATACTTTTGAGAATCACACATTGATGCAGTTTTGGGACGAGGCTCTGCTAGCTTTCCCCACCCAGGAAGTTGAATTTCCAGCTTAGTAAGTTTATGTTTGAAAAGTGAACTTACATGTACTGACATACATTTTCACGTCTTTCCGCAAACTCACAATAGTATTTAGGCCTAAACTTGGATTCTGCCATTTGTGCCTTTGTCCCTTAGATTATAGGTGTGGTTGTATGTTTAGAGTCGTTCTTTAATTGAAGATGAACCGTCTCTCGCCTTTAACAACTTCTCTTTCAGGATTTCTTGTATTTAGCTCCATTTATCTGCTGATCATCTCTGAGCTGCCACTTCCACTAGTTGAAACATAGTAGTCGGACCACAGCATGACCCTCCCACTACTATGTTGCAAGCAGCTTAAATATATGTTTTGGCGTGAGGTGCATTTTTTGTTATGTGTACCATTTGGCTTGTAGGAATGCCAGCAGTCTGTGGGGAAGCTACAGAGCATCACAGCATGTAACATTCACTCCCTTTACCCCACTCTGGCTGGGCAAGAAAGCAGCTGTTGTCAGAAGCTGATCCCACTGCGCTGCGACACTCAGCACTTCAGCAGCTCATTCATGCCCTCAGCCGTCAGAATATGCAACTCAAACTGTGAATAATGACCTGATTGATGGCATCTCATTTTCTGTTGCACATATTACATTTTGAATGACTGTAGACATTTTAATTTAATCCACTTTGCTTCTTTGTTAACTTAATTATATTTCATGGCATTTATTTATATGGATAAAATAATTTCCCAGCAGGAGACAATAACATGATCTTGGCAAAGTGCAAACGTGACATTTTATGATTTTCTTTAAAAAAATAAAAATAATTATATACTTCATAACCAAAAATGTTCCTGTAATGGATTGCAGATGTAAATCTCTAAACCCATTCCCGAGGCATCTTAAATGCTGCTTTTATTAATCCTCTGGGTTTAAACCCACATTACAATAGGTTTTTAGCTATGTTGTTTTTGGGTGACAGAATAAAAAATAAAAAAGCCTCCTGAAATTGTTGATGTTTGGGATATTATGTCATAATCTGTAACCTTACTTCAATTCTTTACACAGTTTTCTATTTTGACCTCGACGCTGTATTCCCTGTGCATGTATGCTGTTTGTTTACTTACAATCTCCAAGAAACCACTGAACACAGTCAGCTGTATCTTTAATGAGTTTAAACTAATCACAGACTGATTTAATTTACAAAATAAGTTACAACTAATGGCTGCGGGAAGATGAATAGAAATAAAATCTATACTTTTCAGTTTAATACTTGTGGAAACATTTGTAACATCTAGGGTGGGATATAAGTGAGATTGTAATATCCCAAACAGATTTAATTTACTGACAATGGGATTTTTATATCCTGGGGCTATAAAGATTAATAATAAAGTTGCACACTGCATTTTTAGTGCAATCTTTTTTTGTTTGTAAAACTATTCATCCAAAAGTGTTATTTTCAGCTAGATAACTTGTAAAGTGCAGCATGTGTAAAAGTTTGCATTTCTGTGAGACAATAGTGCCCAGAGTGGCCACTGTGATGCGACGTTGTTTATGTAGGTCTGACGTTAAAACAGCGATGCTGTGAAACATCTGTAGAGCAGATTGTCACTTCGTTGTTTGATTATAACCGAATCCAGAGATTTAAAATGAAATAATAAAATAACACCACAAAATCCCGTTTCCACTCTAAATACTTCGGTGTCAACCGTGTTTTCGCCTGGGACACATTTAGCAAACTAGCTAGTGGGAAGAATAAAGAAACTACACACTGCCTTGTTCTGGTTTCTTCTTCTCTGTTTTTAATAATAAACAAAAGGATTCCTGTTCAGTGAGAGACACGAGAGAAGAAAACTAAAATCAAAACAACTAACCTGGTTTCGGGGATACTCGGGAACGACGGGGAGCGTTTATCGGGCCTGCTGCTCTGCTGCAGCTCGGTCGGCTGATGTCGAAATTCACCATGAAACAGTCGCAGACATGTCCGCCATGGCTGCAAACTTGACTCCGCCCACAATACCAGAAATAAACGGGGTGGGGCGGGGCTTGGATTCGTCTGTCATGTCTTTGGTCCAATCAGAGAGGCAGAAATCATTTCTCTGCGATGGTAAACAAACAGTTCAGCTGGGATTTTAAATGGCCATTACATTTTAAAACAAACGATGTATTTTAATATTTATTTTTACTTGAGATAAAAAAAAATCATTTTTGGGGGGGATTTTTTACTTTATCTTCACATCAAAGTTAAAACTTTTGGACCAAACTAGATCTTAAATCTTTCTTTGATTTCTGCCTTGCCAGTATAGATAATGTCAGAGCTCAATACTTTAATGCTGTATTAAAGTATGAAGTGGATGGTGTGGCTGGTTTAGTTGGTTTTGATCTTCATCACACTGGCATCCAAACCACTTTCTAAGCTACTTGGGTACCAATACAACCATGGGTTCCTGTCGCTCTGCCTCTCTGACTTGTTCAGGGACAGAGACTATAAGCACTTTATGCCTTTGAATAAATTTACAAAGACTAAGATGCATCTTTTTCTGTTTTACTGAGTGGTATCCTCTCGCTATTTGGTCAAGAAAAAAATCCACAACATCACCAACCAGCTACACTTCTCAAGCTCAAATGACATTCTGATATCCTTGCAGTAGATCCTGGTGGTGTGGATCAGCGAGTCAACAGCTCACTCACTCTGAGCATTGAAAGTTTGATGTCATCCACATAGAGGAGTTGACTGATAGTCAACCCATTTTTGAGTCAGTATCCTTAGCCAGTCAGGTTGACTATTTGGCTGAGGGGATTCATCAAGATCAACGCAGAACAGCAGTGGGGATAGAGCATCTCCTTGGTATTTTTCCCACTTGTTGTCTTTAAACAGCACATTCACAATATAAATTGAATATTGTTGCACAGCTTGGAAAAAAGGTGGCATAAACATAAATGTAAACAAACACAATATAAAACTAATGTATACTTAAAAATGTGGTAATCAGTTATTTTTTTATTTACCGTTATTATTATTATTTTTAATCATATGCGTATTTATGTTTTCAGGATTTCCATATTTGTTCTTGATCACTGGCATCATTGGTTTCCCGGCAAGCCTAAATAGGAAACTCCTTGAAACAAGTAAAACTGGCATATCCTATCACAAAAGTGTCATTGTGCTCTCCTTGCCCTGAGTTTTCAAGGTTTCACCAGCTGCAGTGAGATAATGATACTACGATAAACAGTTATTTTTGTTTTTGTGTTGATTAATCGAAGAAGGGCCTTCAATCGTTGCAAAACTGAAACACGCAATCTATTGTTAAATGCTTACTGAAAGCTAACACAGTAAAACGTTGTTCCTTGTTGTTTCCAGAAAGGGTCAGCTCTGTTTCTTTCTGTTTCCAGAAAAGAAATAAGAGTCAAAACAATTGTAATATATACACATATGAAGACTCTATAAAATGTTGTAGTACAGTAAGTAAAGTAAAATGTAAAGCGGCTGCAGTAGTGAGAGTATGTACAGAACATACTGTAATCAGCAGTTAAAATAAAACACTATTAAAATTAAGTTATAATAACAAAAGCTATAGGACATCTGGGGTATTCCTATGTGATGCATTTAATGCTTCTGCTAACATGTAATAGAAATGGATGTAGCTTTCAGGTTCAAAACAAGTTTATATAAGCAGTGGCAATAAAAAAAAAAGAATCAATATTCTTCAGCATATGTTTTACAAACCCTACAAATAAAAATAAATGTGCAAATGCACAAAACATTTGTCTCAGTGCTGGTGAGGAAGGTCCTGGTGTTATTTTGAAAGGAGCCATGCAGCCCGTGTCAGCGAGGCTGGTTAGTGAAACATCCAGGCTGCTGCTCGATGACAGACTGATTTCTGTCTGAGCTGCAATGATTTAGAAGAGAGGGAGCTGCTTAAAGCGTGAACAGCAGAAAGCAGTCGACCGCCATCCACGCACAGGAGACCCGGAGAAGAAGCCAACTGCGGCTCGGCAGACAGACGCGGCGGCGACCATGGCTAACATCGCGGTCCAGAGGATCAAGAGAGAGTTCAAAGAAGTTCTCAAAAGCGAGGAGGTTTGTTTACGTCTCCCCGGAGCTTTCGCTTCCCTACCAGCTCGCTTCTTGTTCTTCATTTCCAGTATGTTGTCACGATCTGGTGGAGGAACGCTGTCGGTTCCCTGTTTTTTTGCGTTAGCTGCGGCGGGGGGCGCGTTCAGGAAACACCGGGGATTCGCTGAACCCGCGGGCCTGCTCTCATCATCGACGCCGCAGACGTCTACCAAAATTAAACAACGCTATTTTCACACAAATGTAATCCAGGTTTTAATGGCTCATCACCTCTCAATCGATAAATAAGTCGACGTTAGCCCAGTTTAGGTGCTCCAAGCTAGTTAGCGTAACGAGATGTTTTGATAGCCCAACCGTAGTTAGCATTAGCATCTGATCAACCAGCCGTCTAATCAAAGTAGGAAGGTTAAGGGGGCGAGTTTTTATTTAACCGCCTTTCGAAAGGAGTTCTTGTTTATTTATAAGAAGAAGAAAAAAACAAGTAAAAAGTTTGTTTCATTCACTGGAAAACGCGTTTGAATGTATCGCTTAGAATCAGGAAACAACACTTTCAAACTCTCTTTAAAAGCAACAAACCCCCCCGAGGCCTGTTAAGAGGCCCTCACTCTCTGAACAAACTCTGGATGTTAAAGTAGGTTTAACGTTTCTCCTTCTCTCTCTCAGACGAGTAAAAACCAGATTAAAGTGGACCTGGTGGATGAGAACTTCACAGAGCTCAGAGGCGAAATCGCAGGACCACCAGATACACCATACGAAGGTAAACAGGGAGATTTGCTTCATTGTGCTGCAAAGAAAACACACTTGTTTCAATATTTCCTGCTGTAAAAATTTCTACCCTTCTTTTTGTTTGTTTGCCTTCTAAGGTGGCAGATATCAGCTTGAGATCAAAATCCCAGAAACCTATCCATTTAACCCCCCAAAGGTAGGTACCGGAAAGATCTGGTGTTGTGTAAAACAACAAGGGCTTGCTTTGAGTGCTTTATTTACCTCTATACTGCCTGCTGAGTTCATGTTTTTTAGTTCTTTAGCTCCCACTACTTTATGTAACTTATAAGGCTTAATTACTTTAATATTCTTAATTGGATTATCTTTCCTAGCTAGTACGGACTTTTAGGAGATTTTAATTATATCACTGTCTTAAAGAGAAATTCTGCTGTATAACAATACAATCACAACATTTTAAGGCAAAACAATATAAAAATATGTAAATCAGAACATTATTCATGTCAATTGCTCGCTTTAATTGTTTAATTAGTTAGGCTTCCTGGTTGTATGGGCTTTAGTCAAGAGTTTAATATTGATGCTGCTTGTAGCTTTGTTTATTACTGTCTATCATTACCCTTTTGAATCTATATCGCCCACCCTTAATACAAAACAGTATTCTGATTTTATAATATATTTTAAGAAAGAATCCGTA
Organism: Orestias chungarensis; assembly: GCA_032876305.1. Lineage (NCBI taxonomy): Eukaryota > Metazoa > Chordata > Actinopteri > Cyprinodontiformes > Cyprinodontidae > Orestias > Orestias chungarensis. The sequence continues at coordinate 1,093,940 of JAVLVB010001120.1, forward strand.
TAAATACATTCGCAGACACTGACTGTCTTTATACTGCAGATGTGCAATTCTGTATTAATAGTAATGAACCAGCCCTCATCCTTTCCCCAGGTGCGTTTCATCACAAAGATCTGGCATCCCAACATCAGTTCAGTGACCGGAGCGATATGTCTGGACATCTTGAAAGACCAGTGGTGAGTGAGTAGAGCGATCTGTGGCGTTCATCGTCAAAAGTCTGTCCTCTTCTATACTCCACCGTTCGATATGTCTCACTCAGGGCAGCCGCTATGACCCTCCGGACGGTGCTGTTGTCCCTACAGGCTCTTCTTGCTGCAGCGGAACCAGATGATCCACAGGATGCAGTAGTTGCGAACCAGGTGAGACTTAACTTTCTAAACCTTTTGGCAACAATCGAGCCGCCCTTGCTCAGAAAATAAAAACCGACTCTTCTGTTTCAACCCCTCAGTACAAGCAGAACCCCGAAATGTTCAAACAGACGGCAAAGCTATGGTCACACGTCTATGCAGGCGCTCCAGTCTCCAGTCCGGACTACACACGAAAAATAGACAAACTCTGTGCCATGGGCTTTGATAAGGTTAGAGACACTTCTCAGTTTCAATTAAAAATGTAAACTTTAGAAACAAATCCTCATGTGATACAAAAGTCTGTCAGAAAACCGAAACATATCAATCAAATGGTTTTATTTGATGCACAAACAGGACCTTCAACTTTTAATAGCTCCTGTGGTAATGGCACATAAAATAAATAAATAAAATAAAGTCATCTTTAGTGCTGTTCCATAATCAGAAATAAGTGTTTATCTTTAAGGACGTTTATTAAAGGGGTAAAGAATTAAGAAAAGCTAAGATGTGGAGAGAAGAGGAAAAAACCTTCTTATTTTTCCCAACTTGTTAAAGGGGAAATATAGAAAAACATTTGCAGAGTAGGATTCAATGAAGCAAACGTATTTTACCAATTCCTGTTTATTACAGCCATGCGTTATTCAGCATCTGACGAAATCAAGCTTTGCCTAGCCTGGCTTCAAGATTTACTGAAAACTGGTTTAATGGCGAGTTCACACGGCAAGATGTCTGTCCCGATCATTGTTCGATCTAATCTTAAGAGGGGGGGGCCTCTTAAAATTATTTCAAAAGGAAAAACAAGTATGCAGCCGGCCGAATGTGACGTGTAGCCGGTTAAGATGATAGAAATCCATAATGCAGAGAACGAACTTCTGCCATCTGGCTGAACACCACTGTTTGTTTTCTCTTAAAATCGTGTTTAGTCCTGGGTGGTGTTGCTAAATTTCCATGTTTGAGAGTGAAATGGGTTTGTGTCTGGCTGGACACCTCCCACTGTACCACCAAAGCCTGTTACACTACCTAAGATTAATTATTTTAGCGTCATACTAAAAATCTGCTCAAAATTTGCATGACAATCGGATGGAAGCATGGCTAGTGTGGCGTCTTCAGTTCCTAAAGTGTCCTCATGGACACACTGTCCATACGGCAACCAGTTGATAGTAGATCAAGTTGTACCATTGTAAAAGCATTATGTTTTCATTTTGGTTTATTCAGTCCTCCCAGAAAAACGTTGGCAAAAATCTTAGATTTTTTTGTTGTGAATTCTGTGACTTTTTGCCCCCTTTCTGCAATAAAATGCGGGACAGTGCAAAAAACATAAAAATTGTTTATAAATGTAGTAAGAATAAACATGCTTCTCCCACACATTGTTTCACCTATCGTAAGCAGCAAATACGACATAACATAGCAGCATAGCTGACGCAGTTATTTAGTTATTGAGTCTTGGACCATTTAAGGTGATCTATAACGTAGTATGAGCAGAGTGGAAAAGTACAAAATATGAACATTGCTTAGTTACAAAATACAGAATATGTCTAAGAACAAAGTTAACTTACTTAAAGCTCCCTGTAGTAAGGCGCTGTATGTTAGTTCAGTCCGTTTGCTTTTATTAGTTTACCGGGAAGATCTGCCATGGTGGACGGCTGATATACCGCCGCTGCTTTTTCTGCTATTGGAGGATGCCGTTTTTCTGAAGGCACTGATTATTAAATGAGGCAAATTAACTCTGCTCAAACTGGGAGTAAGAATTGGTTGCTTTGAGATTTTTAAAGCAGTTCGTGTTAATTTCATGTCACATTTTGCATTAACCTGACTCCATTTAATGTCCATCCTTCGTGTTTTTCAACCATCTCCCCTTCCCTCTTGTGTTCAGAATGCAGTAATAGCGGCCTTGTCATCAAAATCCTGGGACGTGGAAACGGCAACAGAAGTTCTTCTCAGCAACTAAAGAGACAACCGTGCGTGAAGATCCCAAAACAAATCAGGGAGGAAAAACTCCCCCGTCGTCGGAGCGCCCCTGCTGCACCGGGCGCCACGCCAGTGTCGTCCGGCAGTCTGAACCAAGTTTTATTAAACGTTTGCTACAGAGAACAGCGGTAGCACCACAGTTGCCAATTTGTTCACTCGGTTGCCTGTCGCACCAAGGATTTCCTTTTTTTTCTTTCACTTTAAAATGCGTGGCCCTGTTTATAATCCCCCTCAACAAACTCAGTCGCTCTTAATTTCCTTTTCCCCCACCAGGAAAAAAAACCCTTAAAGGAGACATGTTTATTTTTCTAGTAGGGAGTCGGACAAGGTTTTTTTTCTCCTACATACTTTTAAATGCTGTAAAAGCTGGATTCATTATACTTGACTGGGATGGTGCTGAGCATTGGCCGGGTGTTTTTTTTTTTTTTTAACAGCACGTCCATATCTACAACCATTTGCACACATGCACAAGAAAAACAAGTGTTGGCTGTAAATAATGTGTAATTTTAGATCTATATCGGGGATACTTCTTTTTTTTTGGTTTTCTTACATGGAGCAGCATTATAAAACAAGCTATAAATATGAACGATGCCTACTGTCCAGTTGGGACTTTTGACACTCTCCTGGTTTAGACCCTTAAAATTCATGACAAACCAGCGGGTCTTATACTACAATCCACTATTTTCTAGTGTCTGTTATCCTTGCATGTTTTTTTTTTTTTTGCAGTTAAAACCAGCCAAATTGTTGAGAAATGTTTGAATATTCTTCTACAACAAAGAATGCCACTTCTAACAAAACCGAAAAAACAAATTAGGAACTTGTTTTTTTTTTTGCAGTTTTTCCCAGTGCGGGTGTGAATGTCGAGGTTTATATTTGTGATATTGCAGTGATTAAACAAATCTGCTCAATAGTTGTTTTTTTCTTTTTCAGGGAAATTAACTGCAGTTTATCTCTGAACCCTTAAAATGCTACTCAAATATGTAGCAAAATAAAATTTTGAAAATATCAAACGGTCATTCGAAGCCACAAACTAAATGTGTTTATTACATAAACACATTGTAGAGCACGATTGAAAGGAAGTATAGGTATATTTGAAGATGAACAATAAAAAATTAAAGTGCGGCTTAGGTTTCTGTTCAGAACTGACATTAACTATTAAAGCTGCACATCGGCAGTCTGACTAGGCCCCGCAGAGGCCAGTGTCCCAAGTCCAAAACGCCTAAATTAAAGGCCTGAATAATAAATCTACCCTCAAGCACGCAAGCTGAGGTTTAAAACCTGTGCATTGTGGAGGGATGCAGCTGAGTTTCTGATCTAGAAATCATCTCCCCATTGCTCGTTGCAGAAATTTGATGCAGTTGTGGCTGCATGTTCAGGTCCGTCTCCTCTTCTTCCTATCGACTCTAAATAGCTTCCCGATGATGCATGATGACGCCTTCTCTGTATTCAGGTTGAGACGAAGCAGTGTTGAAATTGTCTGATTACTTTAGGCAGATGTTTCAAATCGTGCCATAATTCTCTTCTAAAGAAAATGATTCCCTTCCATTTCATGAGTGTTTTTAATTACAAGTTGTGGGGGAAAAAAACTTAAAGGGTGTGAACGCTTTACCAGGACGTTGTATACGGGGTTATTACCTAGATTTCCAAATGTGCTTTACTGTACAACCAAAAAAGGACAAAAAGCTGCAACTCATACTTTTAATACAGACTTGTTACAGTAAATGTAATGTGGCAAAAAAAAAGCATTGTTTGCATTTTATGACGAGGCCATTTTATTTAGGAATGTTTTAATTCACCCACCAGAGGAGCAGTGTGTTAAGATTTTGAGTCACTGCTGCTAAAGGTGAGACGGGTTCAGAGGCAGGTAGAAGGTACGGTCTGCGTGATCCGTAACTGGCCGGTCTTGGTTCTCAATCGGGGACCGTCGTTGAATCACTGCTGGCCGAGTCTGCTGGATCTACAATTCGTCTTCCTGCTGTTCTCACCATGTATGATGTTGCACAATAACTCATTAAAACAAGGAAGGTAGGGACTGTTGCATCTGTTTCTTCTTTTAAATAGACTTGTTTTTTTATCATTGGAAGCAAGGGTCAGCAGCATAAAAAGCATGGTGATTTATTGAGAGTGTCGTGTTTTTGTTTGATAAAAAAAAAAAAAAAAAACGAAATTAAAATGTTTGCCTTTTGTTTAAAGTCACGCCTGGGAAAACGGGGATCCAAGACAAATCTACTTCACCCAAACATCTAAAAGCATTTATTTTTGTGTGAAAAAAGGTTAAATATAATGAAATGCTTTAACTACATCCAGAATAAGTTGTCAACATAAAAAGGTTTGCATGTACTTGCTTAAAAGTAGAACTCGTCCAAGAGAGGCGTAAAAGGTAAAAAACAAAATAATTTGTGGGTCGGAAAAAAATGCAAAAGCCTGAAAATATGTGTCTTAATATTGATTTATGCATTTAAAAAGTGGAATTTGATAAAAAACAAAACAAAAAACGAACGAATCCCAGACAGACTGAAGGATTGAGGCGGCGAACCAAACTAGAAGCTTTTAAGCCGTCCAGTCCTGCAGATGCCAGTCACCTCGACAGTTTATAAAATCTGTTCAAAGCCTTCAACATAACTTAATTTCCTGCAAAGTAACTCACATTTACAAAGTTTTTAACTTTTTTTTGTTTTTGTATTTACAAACTCTTACTGGCGAGGCTGGAAGAAAAGAAAAAAAGAAAACCCTGCAGCCCAGACAAGAAGGAGGAAGACATCAAAACTCAAAACAGCAGATGTTTTTCGTGTTTTTTTTGTTTTTCCAGGGAATTTAATAAGCAAGAATTATTTCCAGATTAATTAAAACGCTTGTAAAATGTCCATCCTGTTTTTTCTTCTTCTTAGAAATGGCTCCAAAAAAGAAGCAAAGAGCAACAAACACAAAGGAAAAATATGTTTGAGTAAGACCTACATACACAGAGAGCTTCAATCAATACACGGTGTTTAAAATCTCCTAGGATGATGCTGTGTGTGTGTGTGTGTGTGTGTGTGTGTGTGCGCACGGTTGTATATTCTGTTTATGTCAAGAGAAAGGTCCATAATATCTCAGAGAAAGCTTCAAAAGAGTCAAAGGAGCTTGTGTGTAGAGTTGAGACGGTGTGAAGAAGCTTCAGGCCTGTTCTCTACCGTCTGGATTTCAACTCTACGCGACGCCTCTTTACCTGGAAAACAGCAAAGCTCAGCATCAGAACCGTCGTCACAGTTGTGCTTTTAAAAATAATTACATGGGGATCCTCAGCTACAAGAGCAGAGATCCATCTACAGGAATAACCGAGAAACAATCCATTACATAATAATTTATCTCAATTGCTTAATTTAAAGTCCTTATTGAGGTGATTATATTAAATCCTTGGTGAAGTTACTGGTGGGCGGAAGATGCTGATATTAACCGGAAACGCTGAGGTCAGTGAACTGAATCTGGACTAAATAAAAATGGCCCCTTATTGTCCTGCACACGATGTATGAGGGTTTCATAAAACTAACTAAAACAAAGAACATAATTGTTCTAGTACATTTTTTATTTATTTTCTTTATCTAAAGCTGTTGCCGTGTTTTTCTCCTCTGCTTCCTGTTAATGCTAAACATGAGGGATACAAAAACATGCTAATGAGCTGTTGATGATCTGGTTGTTGCCCCAACTTATTTCTAAAGTCTGTTGGAAAACTAGATGTTTTAAGGGTTTAACATTAAAATTAATCTCTGGAATGTATGTATTTATCGGTTTGTTAGTTGTCTGTACAACAAATATAGTGAAAAACCTCTCCTGAACTCCATATATGTTGCTGGAAGCAGCTTCACACATTTGTCACCTCAGTGTTGTAAGGTTGGCATCTCAGGCTGGTGTTCAGAGTCATATTAAATTCATTTAATGCAGAAATACAAATTGTAATGTTATTTTTCAATATTCCTTTTTATGTAAGAAAAAAAAAAATACTTTTAAAATTTTTCCTAGAATTCTAGTTATTTTCCTCACATCATAATATAAGATTTAGAAAATGTCCTAGGCGCTCATTTTGATTTCGTTCTTTTTTAAACACACAGCAGTTCAAATCGATTAGCTATCCCTAACTTTGGCACAAAAAAGAAGCCACTAAAAGTATTTTTTTTTTTTGAAAAACCAAACAACAAATGTTGATTTTTTTCTCTCCAACTAAATTCAAATGGTAATTTATGTTTGATGTGAGGAAATTAATGAGCTAACACCCAAGATGATCGAGTGATCTCTGTCCCATGGGAGAGAAAAACAAACGAAATATTTTGTTCCCCTTTAATGCGTCATGTTTTACATTGGACCCTGATTTACTAGAGTAATGTTTCATGTCCGGCAGAGGGAGCCTCCATCGCTTTCTATCAATAAAAATACATACATAAATAAATACAATGTGTTAAACCCTATTCGCACGGGATAAGTATTACCAAGGGACCTCTAATATTTTGCAACAATTGCAGAGAATGTCTGTGATCTGTAAAAGCAATAATTCCACCCCAAATTACCTACCATATTTCGGGAAACAGACATCCCATGATAGTCCCGTGCGAATCTTTATCTCAGTGATTGGGCAATATTGATTCCTTTTATTGTGCACCTTTTTCTAGTTCTTCCGGATTGAGTGATGGAGGCTGCGGTTGCAATTTTAGTCCAAAATGAAGTTTCTCTTAATTAGCTATAAGCCTTTCCTGAAATGCGAGCAGGGTTGACAGTGATCTGGGTTCCAGTTGTACTTTAAATTAGGGTAAAACGCAGAATTTGCTTATCCTGTGCAAATGCGCCAAAAGTAACACAGAGGTGGGGGGTAAGTACTAAGCTGGAATCTTGTGGCATTTGCTGTTTTGTCCTTGAAGAATCAGTGGCTGTATTTGAGTGCAAGGATAAGAAGCTGAGCTCTTTTCTTACCTCTGCAGGTCGATCTGTCTCTTTGTCCCCTCGTCGCTCTGCTGCTGCTGCTTTGACATTTTGACGTTGATGGAGTCTGTGGTGGCGTCCGCCGCTCTCTTCCGGCCTCTGCCCGCGCCGCCCGCTGGCAGCGCTCCTGCTTCCTTCAGTGCTGCTGCAGCGGCGGCCGCTGCGGCTTTGGTGGGACGGCCGCGCCGTCTTACAGGCGACGCTTCGATACCGGTGTCGGGCCCTATCTTCTGACTGGGCTCTTCCTGACAAACCACAGAGAAGAGCCGAGTGTAAACAAAGCGGTACTGCGAGCAGAGAGACAAGAGGTTCCTGTGAGAGTTTACCTTCTTTGCCTCGTTTTTCTTGAAGACCGGGTTCTCGTTGTTCTCCTGCGCTTGACTCTCTGACGAGTCAGTTGTGCTGTTGTTAGATCAAAACAGAGAAAACCCGGCGTTACGGTTTGCTTCCTGTCGTGATGAGCTGACAGATCTGGTTGGCCGGGTGGTTTACCTGTTTTTGTTGTTGGTTGTGACCAGTGGAGACGAGTTGGTGCTGGTGTTACTGGTCGGGTCTGCGGCCGTAGTTGTTTTCTGGATGATCCTCCGTCCTGGTACTGTTAGAGTTTTGTTGACAGTTGCTAAAACTGCAGCAGGTTTGGGCTAAATGGAATAAAAAAAATCAATATGTATGACAAGAGCAGGTTTCCAAATATGATGGCTATTTTCAGACGCTACCATAAAACAGACGTTTGTGTCATTTGTTTACCTTTCCAGTTAGCAGCATCTGTCTCATCTCCCCTGTCAGGTACTCCTTATCATTTTTAAACTCCTGGTATAAGAAAAAAAGTTTATTGGGTTATTTTTAAGAAAACCTCAAAAAATTAACTGGAACATAAAAGAGAAAGCAATAAAATGTTACAAAAAAAATAAACAGAACATTTTTTTAGAATAAAATATTTCATTTTTTCCCTGCATACAGGGTTCCTAGACAGGGGAGTACTTGAAAGTACTTTACAAGTCTGAGTATTATTAATCCATCTACCTGTCCACTCCTTCAAGTTACAGATATTTATATCATGATAACTGTAGAAAAATCTGACAAATTCTGAGTTTTACATTCATTTCATAAAGACAAGCAGGAAGGCTTGGGAAACAAGAAGAGTTTGCAAAAGAAGGAAGTGATGATGCAAAAACGTGTAGGAACCCTTTTTACACCATAAGCCATGTTTCCATCCCATTTTCTTTTTAATTTGAGTAAACTGAATGCCGCAAAAACAGGGAAATGTGAATTAGGCACATTTCCATGTGTTATATAAAGTGTAATTTCAACACGTGTTGACGTTACAAATGGCTGCAAATAAACAGAAAATAGTAGAGTAAGTTCTCTACATCAAAGCCAATTCAGCAAACATGTCATCATCTCCCTTTTGGCGAGTCAGCCCTCTCAGAAACAAAATTCACCGTAAATCTGTGTGTGACATTCAGTTACTTAAAATGTTGCTTTTCCCATCAACATTTTCTATTGGGATACTTCAACATGAGGATAAAACCTGTTGGTGGAAAAACGGCTACAGATGACCATGATCTCTGGTGAATGTGTGACACCTTGTCTTGCACGAGGAAGAACTTCGAGGGCAGGACCGGCTCCTTCTGACACTCTAGGTGACAGGCGGTGCTCTTGTTGGCGATGACGAAGAGCGCGACATCGCAGACGATGTAAAGTTTCTGTAACCAGGATTTGACAAAGATCATGAATTAATACAATAAAGTGAAAAATAAACATCTCTATCAAACTATTTAGTTCATTCTATAAAGCAACCAGAAATTTCATGCAATTTCATTAGATTTCTTTGTAAAAGACAAACAAAATGGGATTTCTGTTTGTGAATTAGGAGTTTTTTTGTTTATTCACACAAACATGTAAAAAGTGTGATATGCATTCATATTTTTCTTCTTTACTTTACCAGGATTGGCATGGAAATCTTTAACCAGAGAAAGGGTTCATGGTAACTCTGGCAAATGTCATGGGTGAAGAAAAACAGAATGTACAACACTGTTCGAAGCCTGGTAGTGTCAGCATAATGCTGGGGGAATGCTTCTGTTTAGAATGGCCAAAAAGATTGGTCAAAGTTGAAGGAGAGAGAGGTAAATATGAACTCCAACCAGTTAGAGCCTGCAAACGGTGTGGACTCGGGTGAAGGAGCATGTGTTAGAATGGCCCAGTCAAAGTCCAGAACGAGTTAAATAACTGATACTTACCAGGTACTTTTATTTATTTCACAAAAAATTTAAATTAGGAAAACACTCAGTAACATTACTATTTAGATGTGTATTGCATTACTTAATCTTGCCTTATTAAATAAACTTAAATGAAAGCAAATACAACAAAAGAGACCTGTCTAAGTTCAAGGGGCGTGAATGCTTTTGCATACCTCATTGGCCTTTGCATCTTCAGGACACTGAGCGTCCTTCGTTTGTTTGATGTTCTCAACCATCTTCCTGAGAAAAGCGTGACTGTTGTTCTCATTCTTGGTCATTATGACCTCCAACATGAACCACAGACATCTGAACGAGGGGAAAAAAGTGTTAAAAAATAAAAAAATGAATCTTTAGGTCACAAGCCACGACGAAGACTCACTCTTTGATGTCTTTAAGCTGCTCATATTCGTGTGGTTTTGTGAAATCGGGGTCGTGGGCCAGCAAGTGAATCATAAATGGAACCACGTACTCAGGAAGAAGAGAGACCAGTTTTTCTGAAGAGTCAGAGAAAAAACATGTTTGTAGTTGAGATTGATTTTGAGGCTTAAGTGCGATATTTAGGCATGTTTTTGTATAAAATAAGCCCATAAGCTCACCCTGAGCTAAGGGATTCTGCTTGATATATTCTCTGCGGACGGAGATGTTTTTGAGCAGGCACTGTCGGGCGTGGGCACGGCGCTCCTTTACTGGGTCCTTGGCGCAGAGGGCGAAAACGGCCAGATACTCCAGCGGCAGCAGCAGCTTCACGAGAGCTAAGTGCAACTTCTGTGCAAAGATCTGCCGAACCTGGTAGCACTCATCCTGGGAGGACAAATGGGACAAGATGGTGAATTACTGAGTGTTGATTTAGGGACTTTAAAAGTCCACTTTTAATTAACAAGCAAGTTTTTTTTTCTTCCTTCTCAAATCGAGGGAAATTCGAAAGAACGAAGGGGAAACTGACATTGATGACAAGGCCACACAGCTGAAACTGTTCAGGTGTGATGATGTCATGGTAACATGGCTCCTGGGCCAACTTCATGATGGCCGAACCGGCAGCTAGCCTCAGACGAGACATGTCTGATTTACTGTAACAAAAAGGAAGAAAGGGTTACTTACCAGTTAAATACATGGTAAATGTTTTAGTATTTCCCAAAAAGGTTAATTCTTCAGAGTGAATGAACACAACCCCACATTAAACAAAAGGCAACAGAGCGGTACCTGATCTTCTTCTGCTCTGTGAGGTCGCCCTCGCTGACCAACATGGCCGACAACAGACGGAGGGTGGAGTTGGCTGACTTGGACTGGTTGTTCTTCATCCCCAGTAACCAGCGTACCAGTAGCTTGATGGCCTGAACCTACAAGAACAGAAGGAGCATTGTTTTATTAATTCGTGCAACCAACAGGTCTTTTAAAAAAAAAATCTAAAAATAAACTCTACAGTTTCCAAAACTAATTCAAAATCTCTTTTTTGTACCGTTTCTACTTTTTAGACAGTTTTTAATGATCCGCCTGCAAAAAAAAGATTTTGGAGTGACTGGAGTAACAAAGGCCCCCCCTAGCTGTGCACTGCCTGAAATGTTCTGATCATTAAACCCTGCTTTAAAGGTAGAACTATGGTTATACATATATATAATATTGTAAATATATAACCAATTAAATACCACATGGTCAAATAGCTTTCCATTTCCAGCTGAAACACCATTAAATAGCAACAAATTAACAAATATTAATATTGGCCTTGGTATACTGGGCCGATAGAGATATGTTAAAAATTGAATAATATTGGCCAGTAGTTATGTTAAGAGCTGAAACAATTACTGGGTCTGGGTCAAATCTGGATCAAATTATATAAAATTAATCTATAAAGAAACTTTTGCAATAAAACTATTCACATATGATTTCAAAACACAAGTCAGCGGCTCAGCGTGAAACTAGCTTTGTTTTCATCAAACTGGGATGCAAATTTTGAGCAAACTGAAAATGCACCCCCCACCAAAAAATTGTTTTAAAAACTGCTACTGTTTTTATTATTCTTTGATCATCACATTAAGACAATACTAATTCTTTGTGTGATTTGCTAAACAACTACAAATCGAATGACGCTATGGGAATAAAAAGTGGCTTTTTCGGCCAGATTAATTAGTTAATAAATAATAATTAGTTTCAGCCCTACTTTTGGTGATACAAATAAATCCCTAGGTTTTATATTTGGTTTTCTTAGAACAACTAATATCATCTAGATATATCCAACTTTGCAGATGTTGCTCCTCTTTCTTACCTTTGCTAACACTTCAGGTGAGACTTCCTCGTCAGCGGACCACAGCTTCCCGTTCTTGTTCCCGACCGACTGAACACACAAAGACAGTAACGATTATTATTCAACGTTTCTTGGTTCAAATATCTTAAAAGTCTAAAGTTCAATCCTGTTGTGATGCTTTCAAAAGTTTTTACAAAGTGAAATCTCCTGCAATTTAAGATCAAACCCAAATAATCAGAGGAAAAATAATAAAATAAAAACGTAAAGGAGTAATGCTAACTTATAGTCGTGAACTAAGAAAAGAATAACATTACATGTCCACTCTATAGAATGGTGAAGGCGGTCACCAGTAGCTGGTGCAAATATGGAAGAGCTAGAATGAAACAAAACGTGAATATTTCTACAAAATTGATAAAAAAGACACCACTTAAAATGGTCTGCATGAAATCTTGAGAGCAAGACGGAAGAGGTAAGTTCAAACAAATATTGGTTGTGTGCTACATGTGAAGGTCTGCTAAAATTTCAATATGTCTGGATTAAAGAGCAAGATTGCAAGACATCTTTTCTCCCTCTGAGACGAGGTCCACACCGGCCCTGAATCTCCTACAAGCTTATGTTTTTATTTAACTTTTGGGCAAACATTTAATACAAAAACACATCCATGCTTCTCCAAAACAACTTCTCCAAGTCAGAAAGGCCAAACAAAGCCACGTTTAACAATTGTTGAGGATCAGAAGTCTCAAGGCGCAGGTGTGGTTTCTGCGTGCTAACGCGTAAATGTCTGCTCCACCAACCCTGTCGTTCATGAGCAAGTCCTTGACGATGAAATTAGCCACGATGGATTTCATCGGCGAGGCGAACTGATCTGGAGCCAGCATGGATATGTGGCCCAGGGACACGAGCGGAGTGATGAGCTGCTCTGGCACGTCTGCATTGAGACTGCGAGACAACGGCTGTGGGTCAAAGAAGAAACTGTTGGTAAATAGACACAGGAACAAAATCCTGATTATTCACCGAGACGTGCTACCCCACCTCAAAAATCTGTGCCAGCTGCACTTCCTTGTTGTTGAAGATGGCGTGAATGCAGTGAACGGCCTGCTTGGCCTGGTGAGGCGTTCCCCGCTTTGCTTTCTGATGCAGGATGGGAATCAATGTTCTGAAGAAGACATGACAGGAAGATATGCTGAAAAGGCCCAACAATTGAAAGGATACGGTTAGTTTTTTCCCTTTTTTTAATTAGACAGTTCCTTAATAAGCGCCAGTGAAATCAGGCCACACAGATGAGGCCAAAAACTCTTTGGATGTCATACACCATGGTGGCTCACAAAATGAATGGAACAATAACGCTTCTTCACCTCACTACAAGAGCGCTGTGCCAAACGGGTAAGTTAGCGACGGGGAACATTGCCATTGGGCCAATGGCCAAATGTACCACCAAATGTCATTTGAATGGAAGGATGAAAAAAACAAAAAAACATGTAACTGAATATTCCTGATAAGACTATAAAAATAAAATTAGAGGATTATTTCCAAGCAAAACAACAGTCTAAAAACACACAGCCTAAGAAATTAAATTGGATTCAGGGAAAGAAAGTAAAACTGCGAGAACAAACCCAGTCAGTCACCAGACACGTTTCAAACTGAACATCAGTGCAGGAAAAAAACAAAACACCGGAGACATCTTAAAGATGTTGTCAAAGATTATTTTATATATTTTTATTACTAAGAATCTTTTTTCCTGAATGTTTTTTAAACTGACAGAAATAACTTTGATTATCTATATTTAGATTTTGCCAGTATGTTTGGGGAATTTACATTTAAAAGTATTTCCCCCCAACAAAAAAAGAAAAAAAACAAAAATGAAAAAAAACAAAAAACATTAAAAGACAACAAATTGGCCCTCTTAGCCATATCTTACGATCGTATCTGTTGTAACTCTGTCTCAATCTTCTGGCCAGTGTTACGGAAAATCTGAATGGCTGCCTCCGCAACTTTATCGTCTTCCATTTTTAAACACTGGAGCAGAGACTCGTAGGTCTCGGCCGAGTGGAATGCTGTGGGATGTGTGAATGACAGGACCTACGATGATACAAAAAGAAAAAGTGTTAACCTATTTTGAATTATTTCAACTGGTCTTTGGGTTATTCATATCATATAGTTACAACAATTTTTATTTATTGATTTTATTTTATTTTAATGTGTGCTTTTTCTTCAACTCATACCTTAAGCAGTTCAAGGCCAGAGCGGATCGCTGTATCAGGGGTGACACCTTCCTCTTCATCATCAGCTGTTCCCTCAATGGACTTATTTAGTAGCTTTACCAAAGCACTAAAGCAAGATTAACAAAATACAAAAATAAGTTTAACAGACGAGTTTGAGTGTGTGATTTCTCATTGTGCAGTTTTAATTAAATAATAAAAATAATAATAAAAAAGCACAAGTTAGGACCCGCAGTTTTCCATCACCACCACTAGGTGGCTCAGTAAATGACAAAGATCTGTTAATGGATTAGTGTTACACAATAACAAACAGAAAGCATTGCTAGGTAAACAGAGGCAACACTGTCTGTGTACTTGGGTAATTAATATAAAAAACACATTTAAATGTATTCATACAGGATTTTACAACCAGTTTACAATGAGTTTAATTGCAACTTCAAAATTTAACTTCATTTTTAGGTATGTGTCAAAACAAGGGATTTTTCTGACCTGATGGCCTCAGAGTCGATGTGAACCGGGGCAATTCGCTCCAGCAAGAACTTGACCATCTCTAGGAAAGGATTGGTCGGCTGTTTTGGGAACGTAAGCTTCCGGGTGATCTCCCTCTGCACAAAAAGTAAAACGGCACAGCATTAAATACTGGCCCTTTTCTTCCCGGTTGTAAGCTTCGTAAAGTAGCGTTTTCAGAATTTGCCATGAAGTTGAACAACGACAAAAACAAGCCAGACTCTTGATTGCTAGGTTGGACCAAGAACCCAAGCTCCTAGCTTTACAACTTGATTTGCAGGATTTCTTTCTCCTTACCACACAGATCTCAGCCTGCTTGCAGGAGCACGTTGGACTGATGAGCATCTCCAGCTGGACTCGGAGCTTCTCATCCTCACTTAGAACTTGGTTAAATTTCTTCATGAAGTCCTGGGCCTTTCCGGCATCCGGTAGATTCTCTGCAATCAGCATTATTGCAAAAAAACATTAATTACTGTGATGTGTATGACACCTATAGAATCTCGTTGAACTCCAGTTTGTTGCATGCCAACAACAAACTTTTTATTTATATTTTGGTGACATTTTATTTTTAAGGCCAATATTGATATTTTTACATCTAATTTCTCTTTTAAAACTGACCTTAAAGATGTGCGCTTAGCATGAGGATAAGATAGCGCCATTTAAGGACTAGAATCAGAGCCGCGAGATTAAACAAGTAGAGTGGTTAAAGAAATAGTCTTATCCAGAGCAAGAGGAAGGCTGCTAGCTACGAGAGAATAGTAACAAGGATTTTGCACTCGGCTCAAAAAATCTGAGATAGCTTATTTAAAACTGTTGGGAGTTTCCAGCGCTAATGTATCCCGAGGACAACAGAATATTTATGCAATACAAATACATCTCTCTCTGCACAAAGTAACAAAGCTGATTGAGAACCTCACCTGAGCTGCAAAAGAAAACAAGCAACTCTGACTTGTTTCCTTTAGGTTTAAACAAGAGTTAGGATGTCTGAGAAACAACTCGGACACTGACAGAAATGTCAGAAGCACACTGGACGGCAGATCTGGCCTTTGCTGCTCCACGAACGAATAAATTAGCTGAAATTGTGTTTTCAATTAGCACCAAGAGAACGGAAGTAAACCAAGCAGAAAACACTGGCTGCCTAACACATGTCTGTACATTGTTACAAGCAATAAATAGGAAACAGCAAACATGTTGTAAGAGGCTGCACAGTTGGAAAGATGCAACTTCTGTGGGGGTAAAAGATCTCCTAGTTGCTAACCAGAATTAATTAACAAAATTGCTGTTTAGAGACAGATTTGCTTGAGAGAAATGCTCAAAAAAGCTACCCTTAGCTATAACTGCAGAAAGAATGAATTTTTATAAGATACTGAAGTATAGGGGCTGAATAGAAATGAAGACCAAGCCTTTGAAAATTTTACTAGTAAAAGTAAAAAAACAAAACTTTAATTCCAGTTAATACTATGGGTTAAAATAAATAGAGATTTGTGGTTGTGATGAATAAAGAAGTATAAATATTTTTGAACGGTACTCTGTATGTTTGTGTTTCATTACTTCCAACTTACTTGAGATACTCAAAAGCTTCCCAAGCATTGCAGTGTTATTGGCCTCAGACTAGAGATGGGGGGAAAAAAATAAAATAAACATGTTACAGATCAGTTTGCACTTTAGTTTCATTCATCCTGAGAGAAAAAACAAATAAACTGAATCATGAACCGACCACCGGCAGCTTGTGAAGATCAAGCAGTTCTTTCACGAGACTTCTGAGCATGTTCTGACACTTCCACATCTCATTCAGTGCCCTACGCAAGAAACATTAATAAGAAAGAGATTAATTGAGAGCAGTGAATCAATAACCTCCTCAGACGACAACAACTTGGAGCCCTATTGTTGGTTGGACGACAGCTTTTCCTTTTAACCATTGTAGATCGATATTAATGTGAAAGCATGTTATGCGTCGATGTGTGTAAAGCTTACAAACGAAAAAGTCAAAATGCAGCACGTCTACTCACTTGACAGCATTAGTGTCCAGACAGGAATACAGGTAGTAGAGACACTTCATCTTCTCCTCTGTGTCAAGACTGTGAGGGACCATGAACTGGGCAAAAATCTTCTCCACTAATAACCTATAAAGATGGAAAGTTTCCATGAATTCCTCAAAGATGCTGAAAATGACAGAACTGCAAGACTCTTGTGAACTTGACTTCATACTGAGTCGGTGATTCAGCCATATGATTCAGGTGATTGAGATGGTTTCAGTTCTGCATATTAACGCATATTAGGTATGTGAAACTTTAAAAATAAGCCTCTCAAAGGGCGTCACGTGGCTCAGTGATGGAGCAGGCGCAAAATATACGGAGGTTACAGTCTTCAGCGCAGTTGTCCCCGGTTAGGTACTCAGCACAGGACCTTCTCCTTCTCTCTCCGTGCTCCTGGCTGTCTGCCTACCGTAAATAAAGGCCACAAGTGCCACTGAATAAATAAATATGGGGGTCTTGAAATATTTATTTTTAGCTAGCGGGGGGTTTACTGTAATTACAGTTGGATTCAATTTACCAATTATTGATGTGATTGTAAATGTTGGAAAATTACATGAATAAATAAATTAAAGCATGAACAAAAATCTCTTGGTTTATTAAAACCTACACATCTACCATATTAAAAAATGCCATGATCTCTAGTCTTGGGACTGAAAGAGAAGGGTTTTCATGTCATGTTCGTCATTTTCAAAGACATGGAATGAATTGCTTTATTTTAATCTCCAAAGCGATGAGTATGCTTACTTAGCTTTTATTGGGGGCTTTAAATAGCTTTTCAGATTTCAGGTTGCTGTTACTTTAGTAATTTATTAATATACACACATTTTGTTCTTCATAAATTATGATTTTTATGGGAAAATATCTAATTACCACACATCTGCTGTGCCAACCTAACTAAGAACATAATCCCTCTAGTCACATTTTGATTTACACCAAGTTTGCTCTCACTTGTCATCGATGCTGTTCTGATAGTAGATGTGCAACAGCTTGTCCTTGATCCAGCTGATCTTCTGGGCGGACTCCTTCCCAGCCTCGTGATGCAGACAGTATTTCTTAAAAAGCTGAGCCAGACCCATCATGGCTTCTTTACGCACTCGCCACTACAGAGAAGGGCAAAATTAAGGGAATAATCAAATGAGGACACGCAAATCGCAGGAGGATGAAAAGCTTGTGCTTGTAATCAGTGAAACATTATGTTGCATATTAATCTGGATATATTGCGATTTTAGAATAGAAACCATCACCACAGATCTCCACAGTACATTGTTGCAAATGTGGTTCTATTTCATCCCTACTGACCACCAGAGGGCGGTGCTGAAAGCACTGAATGTTCCCTTCGCGCACGCGCCGTTCGAGTAGTAATACCAAAAGAGTCACACCTGTGATACATCGGATCACACATCAAGAATCTATAAGTCCTGGCGTCATCCGAGGCTCTGTTCCTTTTTTCGTCTCGCTGCGGTTTGGTTTACAGGCTTCTGCCTTCGAACCTGTTGTTTTACCGTCGCCTGAAGCCTGTTGGCTGTTGGCTGGAGTTGCGGTTCCTCGACCTCCTAGGGCTGCGACGGATCGATCTTCGCTGCAGAAAGCATTTCCAGTTGGCCCTTTGTGGTGATGACAGCATTAGCGCCTCCTCTCCCAACTTACGGATTTTGGCTATAGTGCTTTACAGATACGCACTGTGTTTATGTTTGAGCTAACGGTGTTAGCCTCTGTTCGTTACTTTCGCAATATTTGGTGACGGCAGCGTTTCGCCCCATCGCCCAATTTTAGCCTGGGTTCTTCTTCCTGAGTTTTGGCCTCTTTTTTTGCAGTCTTGCTTGTGGCAGACTGTTTTAATCATGGATGGGTCACACTGTTGTGTAAAATGCGGCACTGCGCTGCAGGCGGATTATGGTCTTGACATGTGTCCTTCCTGCCTCGGGCATGATCACCTGCTGGAGGCTGGTCGGATAATCCCTCCATGAACTGTAGTTGCATGTTCCATGCTTTGAGGGTGCTCGGCTGGCTCAGTTGCAGCCTCAGCGTGACACTGACCTTTCGCCTTCTGGGCACGTGGCCCCAACTAAGCGTTCCAAGCGCCGAAGTGAGACCAATGTTCCCCTGGCTCCGTCTCAGAAAAAGCGAGCCAAGTCTGATCAGGGCCTTCACACTAGGGTTGAGCAGTTGTCTGCAGAATTGGCAGAGATGAAATCTTTGTTTCAGACACGCCAATTGGATCCTTCGATGGCAGAGGCTGGTTTTTCTTCTCAGCCCATGCCTGATTTGACTGCTGAGGATGATGTTTTGTCAATGGCTGCCCCAGCCTCCCACTTTAGGGATGAGGGGAGTGCTCAGTCGACTCACACATCTGGCTCTGGATCACACTCTTCTTCTCAGAGTGCTATTAGCGAGTCAGCCAATGGCTCTATGTGGGAGGTTATGATCATGGCCTTGAGACGGTGGGAGCTGGATGCCCCGCAGGTAGACTCCGCTCCTGAAAGTGCCTTTTTTAGGCGCAGAGGGGCTCCTTCTCCTTTCTCTGTCCCTCCATCAGAGGAGTACCTGAGGGAGTTACATGCGTGTTGGCAGGACCCGAGGGTCTTTTCGCGTCTCTCCACGGTTGGGCGGGTGTTGGTCGCCATGCATGACTCAGCCAAGGCAGGCTTGAAGCGTATGCCGATGGTTCAACCTGCAGTTGCCTCGCTCTTCTTGTCAGCAGATGAGGCTCTGCGTCATGATGTGCGGTGCCCACGACCTCAATGTTGTGTTACAGATGAACTTCTCTGTAGAGCTTACAACGCAGGAGCACGTGCTGGTCGTCTTGGCAATTCCCTGGGGCACCTCACGTTCGCCCTCTCTTAATCGCTTCAGGATGCTGAGGGTGCAGCTGTGGGCTTTAGTGTTGCAGCACTGCAGGCATTTGCACTGATGACCAGAGAGCTTGGTCGAGTGATGTCTTTCTTAGTACAGACTCGTCGACAGGTTAGGCTGGCCTAGTCTACTTTGACGGAGACGTGTCGTAGGACCCTCCGCAAGTGTCCCTTTGGTTCCAGGGGAGTTATTTGGTTCTGCTAATCTGGAGGCGCTGGAACGCATCGTTCAGGCACGCCAAACCAGGCAGCAGCTTTCAGGCCTCAGCAGGAGTATGCCCCCTCCCCCTCCTCGGCGTTCGAAGCACCCGGTTGCAGGACCTGGGTCTATGCCACGTCCTCCCAACTGTGTCCGGGCTGGGGCAATTTATTCACGTGGTGTACAGCAGGGTCCCAGCAGGGACTTTCGTGACCCAGTCCGCCAACCGACCACGCAGGTCCGGGTATCAAACCCTGGTTGCCACCCTACCAAGGCCCATAGGGGCCGTGGTGAGAGGAAAAGATATCCCCGGACGGGAAGTCGGACGCTTTTCCCACCAGCAGCTCAGTTACTGGGCTGCTCATGCCGTGGACCAATGGGTGGTTGCCACTTTAACGCATGGTTCCCGGCTACAGTTCCGACGATGGCCTCACATTTCTTACCGGGTCAAGGTCACTGTAATCACCGACCGGGTGAAAGCTCATGCACTAGACCAAGAGCTTTCCACCCTTCTGGCCAAGGGTGCAGTCGAGGCGGTGGATCCTCTACGGCAACCTAGAGAAAAGAGTTGCCTGATTCCGTATCAGTCGACCACTTTTCTTGGGCTCATGGTGGACTCTACTACCATGAGGGCCCGCA
This sequence comes from Orestias chungarensis, assembly GCA_032876305.1. Taxonomy (NCBI): domain Eukaryota; kingdom Metazoa; phylum Chordata; class Actinopteri; order Cyprinodontiformes; family Cyprinodontidae; genus Orestias; species Orestias chungarensis. Next base: position 1,114,127 of record JAVLVB010001120.1, read on the forward strand.
CATCTGTTGGAAGGGTCGACGATACACTCAGGTTGGTCAGTCGATTCAGGCTGGGCCGGCAGTTTCCATACGTTGCCTTCCAGCAGCTGCTAGACAAACTAACGTCGGTCACTCGGGTTGTGCCCTTGGGCCTGCTGTCGCTACGCCCTTTGCAGAGGTGGCTCAACAGCTTTCCCCTGGACGCCAGTCTGCACAGGCATCACAAGCCGGTGGTGACATGGTTGTGTCTTCGGGCCCTGAGTCGTTGGAGAGACAGGGTTTATCTCTCCAAAGGTGTCCCCATGGGGACTGCAATGTGTTGCAGAGAGGTGATCACGACGGATCCCAGGTCTGTGGGTTGGGGCACAGTGTGGCAACACAGAGCGGTTCAGGGCCGCTGGTGTCACACTGATCATGGTACACACATCAACGTGCTGGACCTTCGTGCTGTACATTTGGCTCTCAGGCACTTTCTGCCCCATCTAATGGGAAATCATGTTCTGATCCGGTCAGACAACACTTCTGTTGTCTACCATATCAATCATCAGGGCGGCACCAGGTCTGCAAAGCTTCTGTAGGTTTCCAGAGATTTATAGGAATGGGCGTTTCCTCGCCTGTCCACCCTGCGAGCAAGGTATTTGCCAGGAAGGCACAATCAGGTCGCAGACTCCCTCTCTCGCCACCGGCCTGCTCTGGGAGAGTGGTCACTTCACAGCAACGTGGTACGCATGATCTGGGAGCGTTTTGGCCAGGCAGAGGTAGATCTGTTCGCCACAGAGGCGTCCACTCATTTTCCCCTCTGGTATTCCCTTACGGGGGTGCTGGGCGCACTGGGCCAGGATGCGCTAGCTCATCCTTGGCCACAGATTCTTTTAAACGCTTTTCCACCCCTCTCTCTGGTTTGGCCTACCGTCCAGAGTTCTCCAGGAGGGCAACAGGCTGTTGCTGCTGGCTCCGTACTGGCCGGCACGGCCATGGTTCCCTCTGCTACGGAGCCTGTGTCACGCCGTCCCGTGGTGTCTTCCAAGCTGGAAGGATCTGCTGACTCTGTTGCATGGGCAGATTTGGCACCCCAACCCTCAGCGTCTCAGACTGTGGGTGTGGCCACTAGAAGGCTCAGGTTGCAGTTCACTGGGTTTTCAGACCCTGTCAGACGCACCATATTAAGCGCAAGGGCATCCTCTACTCTGCATCAGTATGATAACATGTGGCGTCTGTTTTCCCAGTGGTGTTCTGCCCGCAATGAGGATCCGGTTTCCTGCCCTGTGCCCCTAATCTTGCGTTTCTCCAGTCTGCTCTTGATAAGGGACACTCCCCTTCGACACTTAAGTTGTATGTAGCTGCAATATCATGTTATCATGATGGTGTTGATGGCTGTATGGTGGGTCGCCATGATCTGGTATTTCTCTTCATGCGCGGTGCTTGTAGGTTGCACCCGCTGGCGGTTCGACGGGCATCAGTTTGGGATCTGCCCTTGGTTCTCGATGCTCTGTGCCGTCCTCCGTTTGAGCTTTTGGCACAGGTAGACTTAAAATGGTTCTCATGTCAGATTTCCTTTTTGCTGGCTGTAGTCTCGGCAAAGAGGGTTGGCGAGCTGCATGGTCTCTCTGTCAGCCCCTCATGTCTCGGGTGGGGAACAGACAACTCTGATGTCACCATGTGGCCAAATACTGCAATTGTGCCCAAGGTGTTGTCCTGTTTTCATCTTAACCAGTCTTTGACGTTGGCACGATTTCGGCCTACGCTGGAAGAACCCGGCAGGTCTGAGTTGTTGTGCCAAGTGCGGTCGCTGGAGGCATACATTGGAGCTGAGACCAGCTGCTTGTGTGCTATGGAGGTCCTAAGTTAGGTTCTCCTCTTTCCAACCACGGTCTCTCCCATTGGATCGTGGACGTCATCTGCCATGCCTACAGTGTAGGATGCTGCTCCGTGCCGGTCGGCGTGAGGGCATACTCTACTAGGAGCGTCTCGGCGTCCTGGGCGGCAATGAGAGGGGTTCCGCTAGATGCCCTATGTGCTGCTGTGTCATGGGCTTCCCCAAGCATTTTTACCAGATTTTACAATGTCAATGTGACCCCCCCTCATCCTTTGGGCAAGGTCCTTTAGTAGGGGTCCTCTGGGTCTTCTCAGTGAGGTATGGGCTCAGGACTCCTCGTGACATCGTTGGTATTAGTCATTCAGTGCTTTCGCACCGCCCGCTGGCGGTCAGTAGGGATGAAATAGAACCGTAGTTACATGAGTAACTTTCGTTCTTTTATTTTGATTTTCATTGTACATATAAACAAACGAATCCCAACTGTATTACATCTTAAACGTCCTACCCTCTTATCAAGGGTCCTCTCCCGAACAAAGCCCAGCAACTGGTCGTTGACCAAGTTCAGGTCTTTCTTCCCAGCATTGATGATGGTGACGATAACATCGTGTCGGATGGCTTCCTCTGGGTCATGGGAGCGCACTTTTAAATATTCTAGATAAAAATTATAATAAAAAAAAAGACAGGAAATCTTGCTTTTAGTTAAAGCAACAAACAGGAAGGCAGTAGAGCTTTCTGAATGAAGGAGCAAAAGCCACAAGCCCAGAGAAGTCCCACCTGTCAAGTCTTTTGCCAGGTCAGGGTGGTTCATAAGGCAGTGGCTTGCGAATTTTACACACTCTAGTCTGACTGGGACGTGGATGTCGTTGAACCTACACAAGGAATGATTTACATTTATTTATAATTAACTACCATCATATTATAGTCGGTATAATACGGTAAATGAGATTCAGTTAGAGAAATCGGTAGGCATAAAACATGACATTAATTCTGATAAAAAGAAAGATAACAGGCGAATTGTGTATTACAAAAAACGAAACCAAAACATGTATATACACAAATCTCTTAACACACCATTAATCCCGAGGCTACTCACCGTCCTAAGAAACACTGCCAAAGCGGTCTGTTCTGTGAAGCTAGCTCTGAGTCTTTGACCCCAAATAACTTTGCAAGCAGTCGTACAACAGCCAAACGCTCCTCTCCATCATTGCTCTATAACAAAAGCACAATGTACTTGTTATGTATGTACTTGTTATGCAAAACAAAGCCATAAAGTAGTATAAAAAAATAAAGAAAGTACAAGTCGATATACATCAAATATCAGTTGTTTTTTTTTACGATGAAGTGGGAAATGTATCATTGTTGCTGTTTTCTAGAGTGCTCTGTAGTGTTACCTTAAGCTTGAACTCCAGCTGAGGCATGACAGAGGTAAGCAGCATGGGGTCGATGGAAAACAGCTCCTGGATGAGGTCAAACACGTGCTCTGATAGGTCGCTGACCGAAGACTTTCCCATTACTAAAACCTGATTGAAGAACTGTGGGAAAAAAAGAAAAAAAAAAGAAAACCCAGGTAGAGAACCCAATTCTAATGCATTGATAAAATTGACGAAGAAAACAAAACCAAACAAGCAGCTCCTCACGTTTGCAATGCATGTTTCAATGGTTTGGACCGTCCTCTTCAGGAGAGTCTTGGCAAGATCATATGCCTGCTTGTTCAGATTCTGATTAAAAAGAAGGAGGAAAAGAAATGTATTAATTTAACTGCAGCATAGTGTTTTTCTTTACTTTTAAAACACAGATTTCTCTAGCTTAATGTCTGCATGTTAACACTGGATTTTGTTTTAAACAGTGTTTCTGTCACATAAGAGGACATAGATAATATGAAATAAAATAAAATCGAGGTAAATATGGCCGTGGAGGATCAAAACTGACATTCTTGAACCAATAAAAGGCATTTAAAAATGTATATACACCAAAAAATATTAACTAAATCAATATAAGAGTGTATAAATATTTATAAAGATGCAATATATATGTATATTTTTATTTGAACTTTTAATTTGACACTATTATTTTAAATCTAAAACAAAAAGGTGTCTAATTTACTGCAAAAAAAATTAATCATACATTTTATCCTGCGCCATGCCGGGCCCCTGGACTCACCTTGTGTGCAGGTATGAGGTTTATTAGGATTGTGTCCAGCAGCTCCTGTGTGACGCCGTCTCCCTCCATGATGATAGAACTCATCAGATCCATCATGTGCATCTGCACCTTCTGGTTGTGGCTGTTACTGATGAGCAGAGGAAGAAGCGGCTCTGAGGTGTCAGTGCCATTAATATCACAACAAGGACCAGCAGTTTAAATATGTGCAGTTCGTCAGTTATTGTCAAAGACACGTGTAGAACAGCCAAAAACATTAAAAACAACAATTTTAATAGAGAGAACAAGCTTTCTGCATGTTGCCAGTGCAGCTGCTTTAGGTGGAATGAATCAATAGGTATGGGCCTGTCGATGCTTTATGCTTGTTCAGGTTGGGTGTTTGAAACTAGAAGAAGTGTTTGTTGTGTTATCTTGATTTTTGAAGGCTTGCAGGATTTTGCTGCAACTCCTGTAGCAGGGATTGCAGCAAAATCCTGGATTTTTTTATTGTACTATCGTGCCACAATAAGAATCATTGTATTTTTGTTATGATTTTAAATATTACCACAGAGTTGTGTACATGACAAAGTGCTCAAATAGGTTGCAAATAGGTGCAAACTAATTTCTGGTAGCTTTGAAGTCATTTAGGAGATAATAGTGAGTCATTGAAGCTCAATACACCAAAGCTATAAGTTAGGGTAGTTGTTTTAACTGAGCTGACTAGAGGACTGTTTGATACTTAGTGATCGGTTGCATCATCTAAAAACCAAAACATGAGTGGTCTATGACAGATTCAACCAACAAGCAACTTACTTTATAACAGAAAAGAGCGTCTTGAAGAGCTGAATGAAGATCTCGTTGCAGTCCTCCAGTTCAAAGCAGATGTTGTATGATTTTACCCAGGCAAGATTCTATTTAACAACACATAAAGGAAAATAAAATCACCCTCTAAAGAATTCGAATGAAACATATTAAAAAGCTTCAAGCGGTAAACCGCGCAAGTGCCCCTGAGGCGACAAATTTACCTCCAGCAGGTAGAAGTATCGGTTAAACTGAGGGCTCTTGGTGTCTTCTAGTCCTTTCAACTGTCTGGTGATGAACAGGAAGATGTCCTGAGGATACACAAAACAAATAACATAAGCATTTGATTAAGTGAGATTTTACAGGGGTAAGAATGTGCATAACTGTGTTATAAAATACTAAAATGTTACATCTTTTTATTGTGTCTGGCAAACAAATCCAGATCTTAATTACTGTATTTTATGGACTATAAGACGCACTTAGAAGCCTTAAATTTTCTCAAAAATCAGTTGTTCGCCTTTTGTGTGAACTGCGTTCAAAAATCTATAAAAATGTTGTCCGACTTCGGACAGCGCTCCGTATGATTGACTGTCAGACCGTCTACATGGCCTGATTTTTGTGCCACCATGTTTACACCAGGCGCGCAGTGATAATCATTTGAGACCTTACATCTATCTGAAGGAACAATAATTTTAGGCCTGTGCGCACGAATCTCACATATAGCTGCCTGGACACGCCCTCAACTGACGCTTGGCTCCGTCTCTCTCGGCGTGTGACCTTTTTTTTCATTCAATCAAAGCAGGTCTTGAAAATATTATGTTCACTTTCATTTCTAAGACATGTTTGAGTTGTGAGCGATCAGAAAAAGATCTGCACGAGCAGATACAGTTGCGTGCAAGCAGCAAGCCGAGTTTAACGCGTGTCCGAGCAGCTCTGCACAAGTGTGTGTGAGATTTGTGCTCACACTCTTAGATCAGAGATCTCAAATGCATATCACTGCAGGTTCAACCTGGTTGCACAATAATCACGACATATGAACAGGGCGTTCAAAGTGAAGTTGCAATCCGAGCGGCGTCTTTTACCATGCGCTTGCAGTGCAGAACATACGGTATGCCCCACAGCGTGTCTACAGTAGTCACTTCAACTAGAGAATTTAGGGTTACGGGTAAGATTCTGACCTTTAGTTTGTCGTGCGAGGTGTAGGGAGCCTCAGGAGCATATATCCTGAAGATATCAGCCAGGCAGCAGGCCACCAGCAGCCTGACGTCCTTATTAGGGTTCCTCAGGAAGAACTCGGAGGCCAGGTGGAGCGCCAGCCCCAGGTACTGCTGCTTCTCCTCCTCTGAGTCTTGATCCATGTCCATGTAGGTCTTTACCACCATCTGTTAAATGCATCGACAGAGGTGGGGGGCATTTAATATCAAAGTCCTCCTATCCAAGGCCCATTACAGTCTTTATTTAGCCGGAGCTTTTATGCAAAGCGACTTAAAAAAAGAGGGTTTAACATGGACACAATTTAACAATCATAAGTTACCTGCAGTATCCTGAAAGAAGGTATAACATTAAAAGGCATGTCATTCATCAACAACATTCAATTAAAACGCAGATTAAACAAGTACCATACATTGAGTGGTATTTGATATCAGGAACTACAGCTTCCAGGGCAATGGATGAGAGAAAAAAATTAGAAAACAATGGGAACATTCGGTTTATGTTCCAGAATTCAATTCTGACTATGAAGTCTGGATCTTTCATGATTTCTTTAAGGTGGACAGAGAATATGGCGCTCTGATAGTAAAACATTAGATTTGATGTGTACGTCTGGCAAACTTATACTCAACATTTGAAAACCTACACCCTGTTTGGGGACACACCTCGACATTTCTTTTTATAGATTATTAAAACGAAAGGTCAGCATAATAATTGGTGGATTACAAGCTTGTTGTTTCAAACACTAAGTCTAATAACTAAGTCTAATACTCATCCTGGACTTTGTTAATTGCAACAGAGTTCGGGACAGGAGAGAATAATAGCATCTACGGTGGTATGTGTGCGGGTCACAGACTATTAAGCTTGGTTGCAGGTCCAGTTGCGATAGTTAAACTGATCTGTCCCTCTACTGGCATGTAAGAATTAATTAAGGAAATGCCTGGACTACCTTTGTTTAAAAATAAGCTGTAGTGTTTGCCTGAAGAAGACTGCAATTCCTCAAGCTATCCCTATATGATAATTACTTTAAAAAGAACCCTGATTTTCTGTTGGCTTAATCACAGAAGGAACTGCAGAGGGTCTTGTTGGCAAATTGCCCTGTCGGATATATAAACCATACTTCAGTTTTGGTTGATTTTTGCGGCCAGTGAACAAAAGCGGTTGTGCTTTGCCTGAAGGCAGACTGCATTTCACATGATGAGCAGCACATAGCGGATTAAAATTGTGATCTCCCGGTCACCTGCAGTTGGTTTGAAATACATTTCTGTTTCCATTGACAGTGTGAAGGATGAATAGTGATGAGGTAATGAATGTAATTGTGGCAAACCATTGTCATATGATGACGTTGAAAGTAAGAAACGGTGGAGGTGATGTATGCCGTAGAGCAGTCAGCACATTTGTAGTTGTTTTGTGTGGCACCCTCCTCAAAGTTGCTTAGTGCCTGTTAAAGTTATACGGACCCCCTCGGTTCATGACAGAGCTGTCATTCAACAAGCTGTAAGTCGACGTCTAATCACAAAAGTTATGAAAACACTTTATGAAGGCTGAAAAGTTACTCAGTGCTGCTTTAATCTCAGTTTTGTTTCAAAAAGGGATGCTAGCCGATATGAAAATCTGATACCGATGTCCAGTAATAATTTTGTTGGGGTAGCTAGCCAATATTTACTGATATTATACGTTTCCTCATCTTTTAAACATCTTATAAAAAATGGCCAAACCACTGACAATGCATCTAGGTTTTTAGGTAAACACCAAGCAATCCTAGTATTCATAGCAACAATATCACGGTGGTTGACCAAAAAAGGCCAATACCGATTATTATTGTCAATAACATCCCTAATTTGAACTAAAAACTACATAAGAGCAGCAGAACATAAAGAGTTTTTGTTTAAAATCTAAAACAAGCTGGAAATTGTTTTCATACTTTTGAATTAAATTATGTAAATAATAAGATAAACTGCAGATTCTTTCAAATGCTTACTTGCTAAACAGCTTTCCAATCGGCACACTGAATAAAAACCTGTTCAAGATTGTATTTCAAGTCCTGCAAACTGTGAGAAGTGAAAAAGGGAACAGATTGTGTTTCTAAACACTTAAGCACAGAAACATTACATTTAGAAATGTCTACAAATCACTGACGGATGTAAGAGGAATAACCATCCTAACAAAGATTAGGATTATCATAAAAACCAATCCTTATGAAGCCAAGCTTTAAGCTGCGACTTCCTCTTGTCTGCGCGAGAGCTGAAACATGGCTGTGAACCTCTGCCGACACTCAGCGCTGGTGGGGGATGGGCTGACGGCTCCAACGGCTCGGAGAGCAGCACGCTCACTCCCACACAGTCGTTACATCCACACGGAGTAAAGCTCTCGGAGCAGAAACTGCCCTCTCGGCCTTTCAAGCTGGAGTTAACACATCTGGACCCTAACGCTGTCGGTGTGTTTAAGGAGGAGAGCAACATTTCAGACTAAAGCTTGGTCCAAATTGAAGCCACAAAGCCAGTCTGCATTTCATGCAAGACGCTCTGATAACATCTGAGGAACTTCAAAGAAAAGCTTTACCGGGTTAAAATTTTACGCAGCACCTTCTTAACATCTAAACATGCCGTTTGTGTGTATTTGTAACCTAAAACTAGGATCAAACAGATGTTAAATGGGGAAATGTAAATGTGTTCAATGTCTTTTTACATAAAAAAAAAAAAAAAGGCAAGAGTTTCTTTTAAAAAAAACAGCAATGTGTAAACTCTGTTTGCTAGCTCATAATCATGCCGACAGATTCCTAATCATGAAGAAACGGAGGAATGTTGGGCTGTAAAAGTGTGCACACTTTTTAAGACCTACGTTCGTTTTCTACTAGTGAACCCACACAAAAGCTGAATTTAATATCATTTTACACAAGGATCTGCAACCTTTATGATGCAAGATAGTCCAGCTAAATAAATGTAATTTAAAGCCACAAACGTTTAATTAAGTTTGCTTTGTTTCCCTGCCATTTCTAGGGTTTTAAATAAAAAAATACATAAAAACATTTGTCAAAAGAAAGAGGAACGATACATTTTGTAAAAGATGATGAAATATCTATCTGAAAATAGATTTGTGGAAATTCAATGGTAACATAAAAAAACGTAAACCTGCATTGATATTTAAAAACGGAGTTGTTTCTTTACCATTTAAGTTAATAAGACTGGGAAATAAAAATAATACTATAGACAGCTTTGGGTGTTTTTAACAGTCAATGATATTTTATCATGTGAGGAAAATTCTTATCATGACAAGCAATTTATCACAATAACAATAAAACCTATGACAATGCCTTTTCTAATAATGGGTTTTACTAGGTTTTAAAACAAACAATGAGATTTTGTTGTTTTTATGAACTTAAATTTGCAATAAACGTTTTTAATTGTTAGTGAAACACAAAAGACGCAAATCAGCAGCTGAATGGATGTAAACAACTCGCCAACGGTCAAACTGAGCAGCAGAACAAGAAGGAAAAGGACTTTGTTGGTTTGAAGTTGGTACAACTGATAAAGCTGACATATGTGTGTGTGTGTGTGTGTGTGTGTGTGTGTGTGTGTGTGTGTTGGGGGGGGAGCACAACAGTCAAACTTGAAGGCGGTGGGAAACCAGCGGGGGAGAATCAGATCTGTCTATGGTAATGTTTACCAAAATTGGACAGAAACGGATTGAAATTAAAATCCATGCTGCATCTCGTCGTCGCTCAGGTTGATGATGATGCCAACAATATTTAGAACCAACCTAAACATTGTTGCTGATCAATCATGACCTTCTGTTCTGACGGGTGGATAATCCACCATGTCACAAAGATCAAACCATCAAAAACTTGCCTTTAAACACGAAACCAAGCTAACAAGGTTCCTCAGAGAAACACTTCCACAGTTGTCAGTGCAACTGAGCACATCGTGGAGGTGGTAAAGCATCGGATTAGTATTCTAGACATGTATCAGGTATTTGAAACCACAGATTGGTTAAAAATCATCTTCTATTAAAGGCAGATTAGAGCATATAAAGCAACCAGGATGGCATTTATTTTTACTTGGCTGATACTATTTTGCAATAATATGTCGCCAAGTTAGCATATTTTAAAAGTAAACAATGTTATACTTAAAATTTTAACTGCATTCTACCGATACATTTTTTTTTTTTTTTAAATCGGAACTGCTTGGAAATCTTGGGCTTTCCCAGCTGAAATCTTAACTTTAGACTAAACTCTTGATGTTTTTTCAAATTTGGGAAACCCGAAAACCGAACGACCACACATGCCCATCATTTCCCTGTTTTCATAAAAAAAATCACATAATCCAGTGACGCCTTACTATCGTTGTCACAATGAGACACAAACAGCAACTGGATGAGGATAAACATTCGCTAAACAACAGTGTGGTTTTAATTTTTTTTAAATATCGGCTCAATACTGATTTGTAAAAAACTATTTAGCAAAATTGGCGACATTGATGCAAATACTTCACGGCCAGACACACTCGTTTTCTGATAAGAGGATTCCTTGGTGCGTTAATGTATTGTTAATCGCACATTCCTTGTCCTTACAGTAATTTAAAAAAATAATATTTAGGTATTCGAATCAAGGATGAGATATATGGATAAAAGAAATGTTATTAAGATATCTTGTGGTACTATCGCGATAACACACTGAGGTAATTATAACACAAATTCTGCATTTGAAAATCATGCCAAACTAAAACACCTTTCTGTATGACATTAATTACACAAACAAGTTAATTTTCAATCGCAGTAAATGCACTTATGGTAACCATATTTTTTATTTTATCAATCATTCTACTGTAGTAAACGATAAGAGGAAAGTAATAAAAAATGATTCTATTTGTTTTGTAGTTTCCAAACATTGCTAATCTTCATTTATCGTTGGCGATAACTCGCGATAATTATAAATAAAAATTTATCACGATAACAATACAATAATGCACACCCCTAGTAATGACCAGTCTAAACTGGTAAGTTCTTCCTTTCAGTAGACCCAGAGTGCAAAGTTTGCCGTAACATAGACTGCTACAGGAGATCCTTCCTGTCCGCAGCCATCAGCATCAACAACTCTCTGAACAATGGTTGAATATTAGAAGTCACAGCAACATTTCATTTCCCATGTTTACACCTTTTCAATTATGACACGAGTAGTTCATTTAACAAAGAAAAACTCAGTGTAACAGTTTATTAGTGTTCACTAACAGTTTGCATGCTGAGGTTGACATCTAGCTTGACAATCGACTACTTCAGCATTTTAAACTACATTAACACTACATTGTGTTAATCTACCCAAATCTGTTGCTGTTCAGCGACTTTGATGTGATCTATGTTGCTAAACCACAACTTAAACCTGACATACTAAAAGTTTCCAAGCTCACCGGAGCAGATGGTGCAAATGAAGGATACTATTTTGTGTACGATTCTACACCATTTTTTTAAGTGCAAAAATAAATGCATCTACGAGATGAAAATATGCATAACAGATCAGCCATTGTTAGCAGGTAATTTTACATGATTCAAAATTCCCAGAAGGAAAACTGCGTGCTTGACTAGTCGTAAAAGAACCAGCTGGAATAACAGCAAACAGTGGTGGTTTCGGTGAGAGCTGAAGACTTTCTCCCGTTTTACTCTCATCGAAAAACAGAAACTTGTGGAGGCACACGGCGAAAAGAATAACCAAATAAGCAGCAGCTTCAAAGTGGAAGATATACATCGTATTTCAGATAAAGAAAGCCTCTGTAACGTCAGCTAGTGAAGAGCTGCTGCTGCACTATATTTTTTCTCCTCTAACAAACTAAAGCATTATGAGGATCTCTTGAGTTTGAAGCTGCTGGTAAACAAAATGGAGTAAACATTTAATTCGACCTAACAATCTGGTAACCTACTCACGCGTGATAAAATTGTTTTACCTGTAAAATAATGCAACTAATACACCTTAAAAGCTATTTTTTAATGTTTGTTTAGTACACAATAAGGAACAAGATAAAATGTGACGTCCTTTCATCTCAGCCACTTGCCATCTTTATCTACAGCTGCTGTGTTAGCAATATATTTTCACGACATCTTCCCAAGAATCGTCGATCAAACGCCCGTGTAAAACATTTTCTGCCATTCTAAAAATTTCAGCAAATATATTTTTGAACAGCACTTATATAATGTAGGGGTAACTGTTTTGACACAGTTTAAACACGATATTATAATAATTCAATGCCGTTACAAAGAAGTCATTCTCTCTCCTTATGAAATATACAATTCCTCTTAAGGTAAAAGAAACCCACTTTAAAATGATATCTGATATTTACCCCATTGGGAGATTTTCTATATAGAAGATTTGAGTCCAATCCATGCGTCTTTTGCTCCTCTGAAATTGAAACTATAGACTATAACTATCATCTTTTTCTTTCTTTTTTTTTACAGCTTTAACTAAGTTAACGTTTTCTGGTCTGAGTTTCATAGTTAGGTCTCACTTAAAATTTTCCAATAACCTTTCTTCACATGTAAAGACATACTTTATTCCATGGAAAATCTGGATTCTGAGGCTTCTGTTGTCATTAATATTGGGATCATATTAGATAAATATTTGACCAATACATATGAATGGAAAGATACTGTTGTGTTCAATATTTTAAATGTCTTAAACATGTCTCTAATCGAAATAAGCAAACAGCTGTGATCAATCAAAGCGTCACTAAATGATGCTCAGCTCACGCCCTGTTTGTTCTTACTGTACCTTTTTTCATTCTTTTGAACTGTAAAACTGTCAAGACTGCTTCCATGTCTTGTTTTGTTTGTTACTTACGACTTTGGAGGAAAAAAAACAGAGATACTAAACATTCTATAGTCACACTTCTGGTTCTAAAGACATTAGAGAATTATTAAATCAGTGCTATTTTCTGTTAGAGGCACTAAGCAAATTTTAACTGAGCCAATATAAGCGATGTTTAGTCCGATTTAACTTCAGACAGTGAGAAACATTTATGTTTATTTTTTTTAATATTAAACTTCTGGTTTAAACTGTATATAAAATAAAATAATTGGAAATCTCTTCTAATGCAAAAACACCAAAGCTCTACCAACAACTCAAATATTAATTGGCACACAATCATATTCACCACTAGGAGCATTCTGTGGTCTCATAACTAACAAAAAGAAGCGACACGTTCAAATTAAGAAACATAACAGCCAGGTAAGGTTGACTAAGTTGGGGTGAGTATCAGTGTTGCTTTTGATTGTTACTTAGGTTTTTTTTTGTTTAATAAACCTCAAACGCACCTTTAAGCGCTTGACCACCTCGTCGTTGCTGATCTTGTCCGTGATCTCCTTCACTCCGGGAGGATAGGCGATCTTCCCGTCACCCGCAGGCTTCGCCTGCTGCTGCTGCGGGAACTCCATGCTTGTGGATGTCCGGGTCCGCACGGTCTTCTACTGGCCTCTATGGGTCAGAAAACTTTAGTTCAGGCACAAACCCATGCTAGCTCAGCCGACGAAACCTCGCCTGTTTTCGCTATATTTCCCCACTATTTTGATTTCCTCCGCCACAGATTTCATCACACACATCCACACGTCTACAATGAACAGCTACTTAAACGAACACACTTATAAATCAGAAGCTACGGCTCGAACCCGGCATGTTGTTAGCTTGTATGCTTAGATACCATAGCTGGATTTATGTTTTAAACAACACCGTTGCGATAAAGGCGAGCGAGATTAGCTGGGTTTTTTTTCCTTATCACTATTCGGATGTAAAAGTGAAGCAGTGGTGTAATAATGATGTACGAAACAGGACAGTCGCCCTCAAACAACAGGGTTAGCATTTTTTGCGGGAAGGAAGTGATGCTAGCCGCGCTAACTGATTAGCATGCTCGGCTAAAGCCTAGGCCTCGAACTATATCCAGGCGCCGCATCACATCTACAATCACAGAGGAAGTCAAGTAACTCCTTCGTGTTTCCATTAACACAACTGCCGTGTTCGTGGTGGGTTCAGGGGGTTTCCAACCAATCCAACTACTTTGAGGAGTTTAAATTTACTTGTTAGAATCTTTTTTCAACTTCCAAGCATCGGTTCTTCGCAGCCGCTAGTTTACAGACATGGTTGCTGCTGCTGCTGCTGCCGTCGTCCCTGAGCCTCCTCAGTCAACCAACAACTTCAACCCTCAACGGATGAATCTGGAAGAAAACAAATCCCAACTGCTACGCAGTAAGCACCAAGCGACTCTCCTTAGCGTTTACCTTCCAATCGGGCCGTTTTAATTCATTAGTCTGACTCAGAGGTTTAGTTTTTTCGGCACAAAGCTCTCTGTCCGTTCAGTGTGAGAAGATTGGGTGCAGAGCGCCCCCGTTCGCTGGCGGAGTGGTACTGCAGCCCCGATGGCGGGAGCCGGAGAAACAAATAACAGGCGCCATAATCTTTTTACTTATTTGATTTTGCGTTTTTCTGTTCACACAAAAATGTAAATGTAAGTAACCTTTTAATTGTGGGGTAATTTCAGTTATTTAGATTCCTCACGATTGTTGGTGATAAAACTTTATTCAGTGAAATGAAATTATGTTTTGTGGGAAATGCGACATCTAGTGGTGACACCCTTTTTTATACGTTAAGGGTGCGCACCATATCCGTACCTCGGATTCCAGGTTTATATCCACCGGCGACAGGGGCGGTATAAAAGAAACATTCACTGCATAGATAATCATTGTAATCTCTAATTGTATGATATACATAAACCAGAAGTTTATTTTTGGTGGTTTATACTGAATCATAATAATTTTTACCTAAACATTGTCACATTTTTCTAAGAAATTGGATTCTGGGTTTTTAGAACCAAAAAAACACATCAAGGAAAATTAGCATTAGAAATTAATGAAAGTGTAGAAGATACACAGAACTTTATGTTTACCCTATTTAAGAAATCGTTTTAATTTACTATACTGATACTACTTATCATTCTAAAATCTGCAAAATAAAACACATAAATCATGTGCCTTTGTATCCATTTTGGTATCAGACGTTTTGTTAGTCACATGTAATTTAATGAGGGTTTAAGGCGAATGAAACTCCTCCGGTTTATCCGCCGGCAGACGGTTAGGGAGCGCGTCTAGTGACGTAACTGACGTTTTAAGTGAACGTTCACTTCTGCGGAGTGTGCTGCTTTTAACGTTAATAAACACACATTGTGTTGTTGTAGCATTATTGTTTTACGGTAATATGTTGCTGTTTTTTTGTTGTTGTTTTGAAAGGATTCTATTTAGTGGTTACTCTTACCCTCCTACAAGGGGGAAATGGGGGCTTTTATTTTGAAGTCGTTATCTCCAACGGATGCAGTAGCGAGAAGCTGTCATTTCTGACCACTTGGAGTGCTGGTCGGGACACAAATTTTAATTCCTACACTTTAGCCGCCCCAAAATGGATGTAACAGTGGCTGGTTTTCCGCCCGGAGGCTCTCTGCAGGTCTCTTGTTAGCCCCGCTAGCAGCTAATGAGGGCAGTCGGCGGTTACAGCACGGCTACGGCATGCCTCGGAAGAAGAAGAGCAGCGGCCAGAGCCCCGCCAGGCAGACGGGTGGGCCGCCGGAGACCGGAGGAGGAGAACGACCCGCGGGTTACCCGCCGCCCGGGAGCGGCGCCGAAAGACACAACATCCTCAAAAGAATGCAGGAGATGTTTTCACATCTGGATCCAGAGGTTATAAACATCGTTCTTTCTGAATGCGACTTTAAAGGTACAAAAAAAGCCTGTCAGACCTGCCGGGTCAGGTTGTAACTTAGCTAACCAGTTAGCTGCAGCTTTAAATGAAACACAACGTTGTTTACCTCACAGTAGTTCCTGAACAGTTATGTAATAAATGACAGACCAAACCTCAGCTGCAGTTTGTTCAATAAATCTTCTGCTCCTTCTTCCACCTGTTGCCATTAAAAGCTTTATAAACACCAGTGCTTTTACTACTACAGGACTGACACGTGATGATCTTTAATAACCCGCCAAACCAGCATAGTTTTTTAGTGGTGCCAGGGCCGAACCAAGGATTTATGGGGCCCTAGGAACAACACCACAGCATGTCTTATCACCTACCGCAAGAATCCTCAGCTCTGTTCGTCAGCATTTACTGGGTTGTTGTGGATTTCTCCTTTTAACTAGATACAAACTAATCAGAAATTTGTGACATCATATTTTTTTCAAACTAACAGGACTGAGAATGATTTCAGCTGTTTTAGATTTCGCTTTTAAGAGCTAGCGGATATAAGGAATAATCTTGTTTTTAAGCCTTCCTGCAGGTAGTGTTGTTTGGTTAGTTGTAGATTTAGAGCAAAATGACTTTACTTCAGGTAAAAGAATAGAAGCTGAAATGTTTACCACAATATTTTGTGATATTTATTTGTATTCTAAATAAAAAATATTGTTAACAACCACTATGGTATTTTTTTTTTTGTAATTGATTGGCATAGGTAATTTGTCCATGTGATACCTGTGTAACGTTCGGCATGCTAATTATAGGTTTTCGGGTGGGTTTGTTAATAAATATAAATACTGATGACTGTAACAGAAATGTTCACTATCATAGAAAATTGCACAGCCCTTTGTCACGGATTACTATTACAAATGACTTGTAATATTTTACAACAGACTTGTTTAATTTACTATTTTTTTATTAACTGCCATGTTAAGTTATATATTAGAGCAGCTAGCATACCAGGAACATAGAGCTGTGTGTGCAGTTATTACAGAATGCACATCTTTACCCTACAACAAAATTCAAAAACATAGGACAAGCTTTACTTTGCATCCTTCTGTCTCTCAGCTTATATGAACAGCAGGGATGTGGAAGAAAACAATTTTGTTCAGAATGACCACTGTTTAAATAAATAGCAGCAATATGAATAGTCTCTAACACATTCTTTTTTTAATCTTTTCTTATCACATATTATTTATGGGTGTGTTACAAAACAAATTAGGTAGATTAAGCAACAGGACAAGGTTTCAAAGAATGTCAAATTAGATCTGCACTAAAAGGACTTTTCTTAGTTTATATTGAGTTTTTTTTTTTTGACTTCTTATCTCCCTGTTTCAATGTTTACCCTTTTTTTCCTCCTAGGTTAACAACGTATATGATAACTATAATTTTGTTTTGTACCTTTTTTGTTGATCTACCAGAAAATGAAGGTATTTTGGCATAGATGCTAATAATGACCCTGTCTTGTTTGAAATTTTTCAAAACTGTTGTAATATATTTATCGAAAAAGGAAAAAAAAGGTTTATTGTTTTTAAATATTGTAGGAATTATCAAAATCTGGTCTCTGCTATATTTAGTGGTGTATATCTAGTGTACATATTTTAAAGGAGCTTTTCCAGAACCATCAACAAAAATAATTATAATAAAATTGGTTTGTAAACTACTAGAACTTGTATGCGAGAAGTCAAGTGTTGTTGACTTTGCGGCCTGAAGCAGCAGCTTTACTCACTGTTGCCTTGAGACCGGCTCTGTGGTTATGTTTATGTACTTTTAGAGTAACTTTGCTAAATCTTTCACTAAAGTTTGCTTTGGTTTCTGTCTCAGTTGAACATGCAATGGACTCTCTGCTGGAGCTCTCTGATGCGGCTGAAGTCGTCACCCCACAGCCTCCTCCTGTTTCTGGCTTCGAGCGCACCGCTGCGGCCCTGCTGAGCCCGCATCGCTTTTCCCAACCTAATCCAGACGGGAATCCCTTCAGGGCGGCGCGTCACAGCCCCTCTCCTCTGTCCGATAACCTGCTGACGGAGGACTTAGACCTGCTCCTTGATCAGGAGATGGAGACGCTAAACGAGCAGCGAGATGGGACAGATGAGCTGACTAGCCGCGATGCCTCATCTCTCCCCTTGTTCCCGCCACCACCTGTTCATCAGCAGCCACTCCCAGAGCTGCTTCAGAGCAGCAGGGAGGCTCCATCCCTCTCAGGCAGCTTGACGGAGGATCTCTCTGGAGCTTCTTCTCAGTTGAATCAGCTCAGCACGTGGAGAGATGGAGTACTGGAGACACAGAACAATGTGCTTGATTTCACACAAATGACATCAGAAAACTCCACAGACGAGTCTAAACCCGCTTTGGATCTCACAGCTTCAGGGCGTCCCTCTGCTTTCCAGGTGTATAAGAAGCAAGAACCTGCCAAGAGAACTCCAGAACGGACCACACCCTCGTATTTAGATGCATTTGTCAGTGGAGCCAGATCCAAAGTGGGTTTATCAAATAGCAACCCACCCGGACACGCTCCATCGTCCTGGAATTTAAATGCACCAGTGTTTTGTCCCCCGACCCGTGGAAACCAGGGGCCAGTCTTCATCACACCTGTGGCTCAGCCACCCTCCCTTTGGCTCGGTCCTTCCAGACAGGCCCCCCCCTGGTTCAACCAGGGCCCCACCAGTCTATTTCCTCTCAAACAGTCTGCTACTGTCCCCAGATCTTGGGCCCCACTGGCGCCTGCTCCGTACAGCAGGTTGCAGTTGCAAGGAAAGGTGCTCGTCTTCCTGCGTGGTGCTCCAGGTTCTGGCAAGTCAACCCTGGCAAGGTAATTTAAGCCGTCTGTGTTTAGTGTGTAGGTATTATTTTCTTTAATTATTCCTTAATCACGAAACCCTGTTATCTTACCTTTTGTGCTATGTTCTTATACCATAAAATAACCTATAAGACCTTTCAAGTCAAAATGACCTTTTTTTTCTGGCTTTCCAGAACAGTTTTTCTTTAAAACCATTTTTTTTTATTCTCAGTAGAAAAACTGGCAAAAAGACTGTAAAATATTCAGGCAGAACAAAGCAGTGAGAAAATCCAGGTTTTGATGATGCAAGTGTTTGAAGAACTCTCTTTGTATAACTTTCAGTGTATGTAAGGTTATATTAGTTGGTATAGTAGAAGGTATTTACGTTAACAAGCGTTAGGATAGGGGGAGAACAAATCCTACAAAATATTATATGTTAACATAGCATAGTCCTGTCAGTTAAGCTTACGATGGTGATGATACTGATAAAATGCTTTAGAGTGAAACTACATGCATTGATAGGGAACATTTGGTTAGGTGCCTTGCACAGGGGCACAATGATATGTGACAGGTGGTGCCTTGAACTACTCCTCCCGCTGAGCCACCCCAATAAATATGGTGCTTTTTCTTCCACATTGCTAATGAAAACATGACGCATCAAAGAAAGAATACAATTTTAAAACCTTTTAAATATACTATTACCTGTCCAATCACTCCAGCAAATGCTTTACAAAATGAATATATTACACACTGATGTCACCAAGACAATACATTTGCCATACTTATTGGTGCATTGTTTGTGGAGCATATGTAGCTGATACACACGCAGAGTTTTTCAAACCACTTCAGATAGTTCCAAAGCCTTACTTGTAGGAGTATGGGTTTAATCTCTTAATATGGAGATTGTAACATAAAGAAGTTCACATCAGGTCCAAGGACAAACTTCAGAGAGTGGGACCCATTAGGAATATTTTCATCCAATTTCCATGCGAATTATTAGTTAACCTTTTTTGCAACAAAAAAAAAAAAAAAAAAAGGAGTCAGGTTGGGATATTTTAAAATGATGTATTCCTGTTTTATACAGGAAGTAGTAGAATAAGTTTGTGACATCAGAATTTGTTATTATCTTATTTGTTAAATTTGTTTCTACCAAACTAAAAATCTAAAAACGACCTCAAGTGAGTGTAGAAAAATTTATGTGGGATTGAAGAAGGAATGTTTTGAATGTTGGAGCTGTGTGAACCAAAGGTGCCACTTCAAAATGCATATAAAAAACTTTGGCGTATCCCTGTATTCTCTGACCATGGTGCTATCACTGCATTACTTTAGTAATCTGAATACGCGTGAACAGCTTGACGTCTCTTTCTGCTGCAGCTTTTGGTTGAACGTCGACTGTTTTATCATCTGTAATCCATGTTTACATTCCCGTCATGCAGAGACTTGCTGGAGCATAACCCAGACGGAGTCGTTCTCAGCACTGACGACTATTTCAACCGCAGTGGAAGGTACCAGTTTGACCCCAGCGCCCTGGGGGATGCGCACGACTGGAACCATAAACGAGGTTAATGTTCAAATGCATGCTAAAACGAGGTGCAACCGTCTGTTTCCCCCTTTGTCTCCAATTGGGCTTTTCTTTGCTTGAATATGTGCAGTTGATAGAACCCAGTTTATGTTTTACCAATGGAAATTTTGTTCCACAGCCAAGGAAGCGTTTGACAGAGGAACCAACCCTATCATCATCGACAACACCAACATGCAGGGATGGGAGATGAAACCCTACGTGGTTCAGGTTGGTTAGCTTGTGAAGAAGCTCATAAAATAGCTATTTTAATCAAAAAGAGGCTGAACTATTGATTCGTTAAACTAATACTTACTTAATATTTAATAACTAAATAATGGACTATTTACAGCTGTGTTATAAACTGTAAAGTCCCCATTATGCTGTCAGGCACTCAAACATAGATACAAGGTGCTGTTCAAAGAGCCGGATACTTGGTGGAAGACCAAGCCCAGAGAACTGGAGAGGTAAGAAACTGTAGAATGTGTCATTTAGTCTTTTTATGAGCAGTAATGCAGCTAAGGATCATTTTCTGTAATTTTGTTTGTGTGCGTGTGTATGAATTTACAGGCGTACCGCCCACAAGGTACCCGTGGAAACAATTCGTCGGATGCTGAATGGATACGAGCGCTTCGTCACGGTCCAGTCCATAATGGGTTCACACATCCCCGAGTTTAAACAGCCTGTCTTGCAGGAGAACTGCTGCACACCGTTAGTATTCACACGGAATATCTCTCTGTTTGTGCTTAAAATGAATGCGATGTTGATGCTATACTATTTTATAATGGATTGGGTAAGGGTTAGTAACAGTCTTTATGGCAAAAAGCATCTGTTTTTCTTATTATTTCCTATAAATATTCATAAATGACTATTTTAACTTAAAGCCACCACAGAAAAATGAAGTGCCTTTGTGAAAGTATTCACAACCAATTAAACTGTTTCACCTTCTGTGAAGTTATGATGACAAACTCAGTTTTATTTTATGTGACAAACCTAGCCCATGTAGCATATGAAAGGAACCAGAAACATTTTGGCATGTTGTGTTTTTTAAATGGGCTAAATTCAGTGTGACTGGATGAGGAGCTTTTGTGAGCAGGGATTTTTGAGTCTTGTCATAGTTGGATAGTAATCTGATTTTTAACCCTGTAACTAAACCACTCCACTGTGGTTCTTTAGGGTTTTCTTCTTGTTGGAAGGTAAACCTTTGCTCTCTGGTCCTTCGCAACAGATCTTCTTTTCGAATCTTTGCATTGCCCTTTATTCAGCTCCATCCTCCCGTCATGTTTGCCCAACTTCGTCTAGAATTACTTTTCCGTCACACATTACACTTTCCATGTAGAGCCGAAAGGAAATTTTGGTACTCTGGAGGTTTGCTGTGTCCGATAAACGCCAGTTTAGGTGGAGAATCACGTACACTATGATGCTATGGCATATTATTTCCATCTTTACGAGATGTACTGAACTGACCCATTTAAAGCTTGAGGTAAATGTTAAAACCATTTTCTGCCGTAAACTTCTCCACATCTTTAGCTCACACCTGTTTGCTTTGTTCCTTGAACCTCTGAGGCTTTCAGGTTTATAGCATAGAATGGAGAATAGAATGCCTTTAATTGTCATTATACACATTGTACAATGAGATTGGAGGAGCACACCTTTCAGTGTCGTGCAAATAATGTCTAAAAAATATACACTGTAATAAATGTACTATATATACTGTATTAAAACATACTTTCACATAGATTAATTATTAACCGATTAGGTGATGTATGTATAATAATTAGTTATAGTTATCATAGTTGAAGAGTGAAATAGAAATGCACAGTTTTATTAATTAGAGTGAGATTAAAATATGCCTTCAATTTTGTTGCCCTTACACATAAAATCCTTATGAAATTGTTTAAAGAAATTGTTCAAATCCCTTTAAAAAATCTGGAATAGTTTATTTAATTGATTAAAAAACGTCTAACTATATTTATTTTAGACAAAAGAAAATGTCAGGGTCATCTAAGTGAATAAAAACGTACAGAAGTGTACACGTGTGTTCGTAGATTGAAAACATCTGTGTTTTTTTTCTTTTCTTTTCTTTTCTTACAGGCTCGTCTCTGCCGACACGCCTTGTCCCGACCTTGTAGATCAGTCTAGATTGAATGATGGAAATAAAAGTTCCCACCCTCAGCTCTATTCCTCTCTCCCGGACGTCTCGTCTATCGGTGGCTCAGAAGGCGTCGGATCGCGTGACCGCGCCTCTTGTGGATCCCCAGAGTCGCTCGATCTCCAGCTCCTTGGAAAACAAACCAGCAAGTCTGACGTTTGTGTCGTAGATGATATTCTTTCTGGTCAAATGGATTCTGAACTGAACGCTTCCTTAGAGCAGAATCCCCCTAGAGGGGAAGGGACAATCCCTGATTGTATTGTGGAATCTGTGATGAACGAGGATTACTGCAGTGAGGAAACCCCTGTAGCTTTCTCTGATTCTATTGCACAAAGACCAAGGAGGGAACGATCAAGGAGAACATCTGGTTTTCACCAGGAAGAACCTGCAGACCTGGTGAAAGACACTAACCCACCAGACAAAGAAACTCCAAAACATGAGCAACCAGAGGAGGAAACTGTGGGGAGTGGTGAAGAGAAAAATAACTCTGAGGTGCTTATTTTCCTTGGAGACTGGCCCTTTGAGGAGTCTCTTCAGCAGCGACCGGTCAAGAGAGGAGAGAGGCATAGACGGACGCAAGTAAAGGAAACGAGTGATCATGAAAGACCAGAGACTGTAGCATCAGTTCCTAAGATAACAGAGTTTCAGAAGCTTCTTGACCTTATTCAGAGCGATGTGGTCGCAGATCAGATCAGTTTCTCCTGCTCACTCTCTCAAAGCTCCGGTGAAGAACTTGAGGAAGAGTCAGATGGCGTGGTGGAGGAATTTAAAACCAGCAACACCAAAGATGGACAACAAAACAGGATCAGGACTGACTTACCCGACTGTGTCCAGGACTGGAAGGTGAACAAGTCAAACACCAGCACGGGTGGTTGTGACGGAGTCGAGAGGGAAAACAGAGCAAATGGCAGCGCTGAAAGGAGCAGCAATGATTCAGAAGCAAACGAAGAACTACTGAAATCAGACATATGTAGCGACAACGTTGGAAACAAAGATTCAGATCTAATGGAAAACGACGGACCCGCTGAAGCCGAGTCCAATCCAAAACATGTTAACGACCCCTCCGATAATCCAGCATCAGAGTCGTTTGCAGACACAGAAAGCTGTTGGAGCAATCAGGAGACGAAGCAGCGACAGGGTCGACGATCCGGGAAGCAGTGCAAGCTGGCACTCACGTTCTCTCACAACTCTTCCGTTAACGATGCAGACTTTCCGAACACTACAGCGGAAAACTGGGACAACAAAACAAGCGTGAGCTCAGATGACCAAGCGATCAGCTCTGATCTGAAGCCAGATTTGGATCTGCTCTCACAGCCCTGTTCTGAACCACCTCTCGCTTTGGAAGGAAAAAGCTGCTCCACCCAGACAGAACCTCAGGACTTTGCTCTTATCTGGCGTCTCAACCGTTCATGCAGCTCCGACGCTGCAGCCATCGTTCCCGGCAGACACCGGGTTTTGGAAGGAAGCTCCTCTCGTTTTGCGCTGCAGCCGTCCTCCACGGCAGGTGCCGTGCACTCATCCAGCCGCATGGAGGTACCCTACCGGGTGGTGCACGAAAAAGGCACACAGCTGGAGGAGAGAGAGCTTGGCGTGACCCAGGACCGGCTGGAGAGCTTGCACATTCTCAGTCGGCATTTTAAACTCGTCAGCTTCGACACTTTAGAGGATCTGTATGACAAGTGCAGTCAGGACTTGGATTGGACCACCAACCTACTGCTGGACTCCGGCGAGAGGTTTTTCAGGGATGAAGATGGCGAGGAGGGTCACTTCCTGTCATCCGACCAAACTGAAGTGTTGTGTGAGGTTTCAGGTCCCCGTGAACGTTTTGAACTCGTAAACGAGTTTGAGCCAAAAGAAAAAACTGAAGATGCAGCTAAGGAGTCGAATCATGGGACAGATAGTGAGTCGAATGAAGGCAACAATAACAGTGATGTGCCGATTGGAGGAGAATCAGACCAAGTTATAGACAAGGAGAAACCAGCACCAGCTTCTGATTCAGAGCAACCTCCCCAGACAGAACCCCAGCCTTCTGAAACACTAGAGGACTTACAGCACAGCTCCAACAACGACTGTTTGATTACAGAAGCTGATCTCGAAGATGGCGCCCGGGGCGGCACAAATTACATCGAATTTGAAAGCATAGCTCCCGATGATATCGCGAGCATGGACGAGATCAACCGAATTCTGCGGGCTGAGCTTGAAGAGATGGAAAGGGAGCAGAGCCGGAGGAAAGCGGAAAGACCAAGCCGACATCTGGAGATTCAAACCTTAGAGCTCAAACTAAGCACGGAGTTGGCGCTACAGCTGACGGAGCTGTTCGGTCCTGTTGGGGTCAACCCAGGTATCTTCAATAGTTTTGTTTGGTAAACTTAAATCAAAAGCTATTGCTTAGATGAGCAAGGATGTTATATAGCGAGTCGCTTGCAAAATCACATCCCTTTAAATTGTTTGCAAATAAAAATATAAAAATGTTGGTGTGCATTTCTTATCCGCCACTTTTAACCAGATACACCTAAATTAACTAAAGGGCCTACAGTGGTCACCCAATGAGCTAATTTAATCCAATTATGCATATTTCTTTCAAAAAATGGCCGCCCATCCAAGACTAACAGCCAAGAGGCCCGTATTGTCTGTGGGAGCTGCAGCCAAAGCTTGGGTAGGAGAATCTGTTATGAGTACAACTATTATTAAGGTGCTTCACAAATCTGACCTCATTACAAAGAGGCAAATATAAAGATTTTGTTTAAACATGTGGTCATATGGAGAGTAAAGACTAAACTTTAACCTACTTGCAAAAGTATTGGCAGCAGAAAACTGAGTTAGTACATCACTTACAAGCTAGGCCTTTCAATATTCATAATTGAAGTCGTCGTAGTATCAAAAGAGTAATATGCATTTTATGTTTTGAGTGGCATGCATTCATGGTTCGCATACCCGTAATAAATTTAGTCTTTTGGATGACTTCTAACAAGATAAACTTTTAAGAAAAGGGAGGGACTATTGTATGAAACATTTCTTATGGGGAGCTTGGTTGCTGATATCATCACAATATTCAGCAAAAGTATCAGAAATACTTTCGTTTTATTGTCCCTACCTTGACTCAGTAGGGGGCATCAGGTTTTTTTAAAGGATACGAAAATGATCAGCGTTGACTGAAATATAGACCGAGGTAAATGTAGCTGGTTCAATAGTGTGGGAGGTTAGAAGTCAACATCCCATAAAACTAGCGTTATGGCTCAGTATATACTCATGTGTTAGGATGGCCCAGTCAAAGTCCAGACCTAATTACTGTTGAGAATCTTTAAAAATGGGATTTTTACTGACGCACTCAGTCTAATTTGGCCGTGCATGAGCTGTTTGCTTTTGATTGCAGTCACTACAATCAAAAGTGGGATTTCAGAATATTGACTCAAATGGGAGTGGATTAGAAATTCATGTTTGTCCTATTTTTAATTGTACATTTTACGTGCAGCATCCTGCATATCTGCTGCATTAAATCCCAATTATATGTAACCATGCAGACTCGTGTTCAGCGGATGAGTTTGCTGTGCAGATGGATCTCAATCTGGCTAAACTTCTCCACCAAAAGTGGAAAGAAACCATCCAGGTTGGTTTTTGTTTTGGTCAAGTTGTCCCATTTGTGTATCCGCCTTGCCTTTCATAAACGCGCTTTACTTTTTCAGGAAAAGCAAAGACAAGCAGCTCTATCTTTCCAACACCTCGAGGATGGTAAGTTACAGAAAACAAATGTAAACGTAATTATTTTGAAGCAACAAACTAAACACAAATACTTTTATTGGAATAAGTACTATCCAGGCTAAATGTATATGTTTTTTATTACTTCTAATTTTATAGGATGGGGGCGAGATTCCCAAACTAACAAACACGATCCGCAAGGCTGGAGGCAACCAGGTAGTTTTTTGACGAGCAAAAATGGCAACACGTCCCTGGCCGGCGCTCAGATCCCGTACATGGATCACTGGAACGTGTCCCGCCCGCACGTCTCGCTTAGAGATATCATAAAGGAGGAACAAGCTCTACAGGAGAACATGCAGAAGGTATCACACCACTCCAGACGGCTTTGTATCATGCGAGCCCAGAGCTATTCCTTCTCGTTTTAATTAAATCTGTCTGCCGGCTTCTTTCAGACTAGACAGACTCACGTTGACATCCAGTTTAAAGATGGAGCTACGTTGTTGAAAGAGAAGCAACTTTACAAACTTTTCCCGACAATAGACAAGCATTTTCTGGAGAACATCTTCAGAGATCACAAGTATGGGAAAAAAAAAGTATCCAAAACTAGTCATTAGGCTGTTTTTAGTCCGTATTGTCTTTTCTATTTATGCCATTTTAAGCAGAGCTTTATTTTTAATATGAACATTTACAATAATTCAATACTCTAAAAAGAAAAGTTGTGAAGTTTTTATTGTTTCCTTCGCACAGTTACAGCCTGACCCAGACCGAGCTGTTCTTACGCTCTCTTCTGAACGAGGAGGAACCCGTGAAGACGGTTGTTGCACAGGAAGCTCCTCGGATGGACCAGCACAGAGCAGCCAGCAAGGAAAGGGAAAAGGTCGGACTCCTTCTATGTAAACGCTTTTTATGTTTATCTCTTAGTTTTTTCTGCTTTAGTATAAAACAAAAAGCCACCAACTAAAAAACAAAAACATTTATAGTATTCTTTATAAACAAGTTTAAGTCTATGGAGAAAAGGGCTAAAAGGAAGTGATCACAGCTGAAGAGAACAGCTCCAAACATTGTGCTGTTTCTTCTTCACTGGTACAGAAGCCCAAGCCACCGGAGTCTGCTTTACCCAGCTATCAAAATGCAGATGACCCGGTGTATGAAGACTTCAGGGCCGAAGCCAATCTTCAGAGGAGCCGACAGCTTGAGAGCTTCGCAAAGGCAGCAGAAGCTTTCAGGCAGGGTCGCAAAGAGGTGGCCTCCTTTTATGCACAACAGGTAAAAAACATGAGATGCGGAGCGGTATCATTAAATCTAAACTTTGCAACAGTTTAGATTTAGGATGCAGGACATGCTGGCATCAATATCGTCATTTTCTAATATATTGATACCTAATAACAGATTTTAATTTTCATCTTGTTGCCAGGCGTTTGTTAATTTGTTTGGACATGTGACTGATGGTGGGGTGGCACAAGATTTAGGTATTATGCACAACTCCAATATTTATATCAATTTCAGTCCAAATTAAGTATTAGTGTGTCTCCACTTTTAATACTTTTCAAACCCTTCCCACAGTTTATCTCCCTGCAGCCTTAACCTTCATGGTATTTTATGGGATAGACCTACATGGAGTTTGACATATAAGGGAGGCGGGGGAAAAAAAAACACAGAGATGTTTTTAATCTACGAACACACGTGCACACTTCTGTACGTTTTTATTCAATTAGATGACGTTGACATTTTCTTTTGTCTAAAAGAAATATAGTTAGACGTTTTTAATCAATTAAATAAACTGTTCCTGATTTTTAAAGGGATTTGAACAATTTCTTTAAACTATTTCATAAGGATTTTATGTGAAAGGGCAACAAAATTGAAGGCATATTTTAATCTCGCTCTAATTAATAAAACTGCATTTCTATTTCAATCTTCAACTATGATAACTATAAGTAATTATTATACATACATCACCTAAAAAAGTTGCTTTGAATTTTCAAACTATATTTTGGGATACGTCTCCACCAGCTTTGGATATCTGTAAACTACTGTCTATTTTGTTTTTGGAAACTGCAAACACAATACTTCAAGTCTTACTACGGTTTCTCAAAGGAATTTAGATTTATTTGACTGCAACTTCAAACATATCAGTGTTTTATTTATCTAAATATATACATTATAGTTCTTGTCAGATGTTTATGCTTGACAGTGACATTTTGTTCTGGTTTAAAATCCACTCACAAATTACGGGTGACTTCTAAAGGGAACCGTTCAAGCTATATTTTGCTCAGGATGATATGAGGAAAGTGGTTGCCGTTTTTATACCATGTATGTTTAAGAAAGTCTAAAGTTTTACAACCACAGCTGTAGTTTGTGATTCCAAAACTACAAAAGTGTCAAATGTTTTAATAGCAATAAAAAGTAGTTGTTTCCTAAACTCTAAGCACTGTGATAGACGGCTTTATTTAGCACATTAACAATCTAAGTAAGCACAAAAAAATTGGAACACAAATTACCAGATTATTTCATAACAAGATGAAAGAAGAAAAAAATCCATTTATTTTGTCTTCGTTGTTTAATAAGTAATAGGGGAAAGTCAAATAATGACTAAACTGATCAGCTGTCTAACATATCAGCCTACCTCTAAAAATATAATACGTTTTTTCTGTATGGTGTGAATTTTTGTACTTTTAAAAATAATAAGTAAATTATCCACCTGGGAGAATCATTTTTTTCATAATGTTTTGTTTTTAATATCCTATTTTAGGGACACTTGCATGGCCAGCGAATGCGTGAGGCCAATCACAGAGCGGCGGTGCAGATATTTGAAAAAGTCAACTCGTCGCTGCTGCCCAGAAACATTATGGACCTGCATGGGCTGCATCTGAAGGAGGCCTTAGAGCACCTTGCTCAGGTGCTGGAGGAAAAAACTGCAGGTAAGGAAACTGTCTTTACCGCCTCATTTCAGACCAGCTGTCTTTGTCAATCTGATTCAAACGGCAGATTTTTGTCTACCGGGTTCTAAATTATCTTAAAATGTTGCAGATTCTTACAGTTTAACAGTAAAAAAACAAACCCTGCAGAAATATTTGATAATAGTATAAATGCAATGTCTGAGCTTGGAGAAAGTAAAGCAAAGATAAAGGGCATAAAACAGTAGGAAAGAAAAAGCAATTCAGTTGAAAAATAAATCTCTGAGGCTAAAAATAATAAAAGCAAAGATGGCGAAGGTAGTTTACCTGGCAACATTTGTTAAAAGGAATTAAAGCCTCAAAAACTAATGTTTTGAACTGTATTGTTGTTAAAAGTTTGGTAAACACAACCACGCAGTTTCGTTATTAATTTTTTAGTCATCGGTTTAAAATTCTGCACAATATAAAAATACATTGATAAATGTCTTGGAAACACTTGCTATTTATTATACATTTTTTTATACAACAACTCTTGATCTATTTTAAAAGTGGAGAAAACTAATGGGGATGTAGTCATCTTAAAGAAAGAAAAACTTGATTTCAATGAAAAGCTAAAAGGGGCAACTTTAATTGTGATTTATTAAAAAATAGTGAAATATATTGGAAAGCTGAATCGTCTTCAGACTGGTCTCTCTTGATCTGTTTAAGGTCTGGTTGCTGCTTTTGCGCTGAAAGTAGGAGGGAGCAGTTAGCCTTCGAAAAACAGAAGGCGTTTGAATGATTTAAAAGCTTCCTGATTTATCTCGTTAAGGGTTTTAAGAAAAGCTAAAGAATTTCTGAAAAAGTCAGTTTAGGTTTTTTTTAAGTTTAAAGGAAGAGTTTGTAGTGGTTATTGCATTTACATAAAGTACAGTTTTAAGGAAAACATTTTGAATGAGCATTAAGTTGTGCAATAATCCCTGTCTGACGGTTAAAACCCAGTCGAGGCTACATTGTGGCTTGAACAGGCTCCTGTTAACTATATTGTATGTGCTTTCTTTCTCTCTCTGGCCTCTTTGTGAACAGACTGCGAGCAGGGTCTGTGTCAACCTCAGCTCTCTGTCATCACAGGAAGAGGGAACCACAGCCAGGGGGGAGTGGCCCGCATCCGGCCCGCCGTCATAGACTACCTCACCAACAAGCACTACAGGTACACAAAGGCTCACACACACACACACACACACACACACACACGAAAGAAAGGGACACGTTCGCCTTTACCCAAAGTTTCTCCTGTGTGTGTGTGTCTCTGTCAGGTTCACTGAGCCAAAGCCAGGCCTCGTGTTGGTCTCTTTGAAGTGAAAAGACCCCGTTTTTGCTGCTGCTGAGAGCCAGAAGTCTCTTCGTCACTCTCGTCTCCTAGAACAATAGTATGTATGGTGTGTAAAAGCGCAAACCATCAATATAGTTACCCCTTCAATACAAACACTCGTCTCTATCTGTCCTGCGGCTGCTAAAAAAGTCCAAAAGTCGTATTTATACTAAAAATAATTTTAATCCTTGCCACCTCGCGTGAAGGGACTAGAATAGTATTAAACAGAAATAATTTATTTTTTTTACCAGTAAAATGGTGAAAAGCGTCTACTTTTTAATCATACATTTTAGGTTGTATTTTTTACCTCCTATATATCGGATTTTGAAGATTGCAGACTTAGTGGAGTTGTATTTGAGCTCTGCTGTTCATGTTTTGCCCTATGTTTTACCTAAATCGGTTATGACACTTTTTGCCTCGAGGAGGCCGTTTTTTGAGACGCAGCTAATGCATTAGACTTGACGTTCTTCTACATGTTTATTACAAAGTCAATAGCTTTAAAGAAGAAGAGGCTTTTCTCTCGATTGTAGTTGTAGAGGCACCAGAACCTCTGCTTTAAACTTCCCAAATGACAGTAGGGGAATGACGTGTTATTAAACACATTCAGCAAACTTCTGAAGGAGAGACCCCGTTTTTGCTCAGCAGCTGCGTCCCTCAGCAGAACGATTTATAAAGCCTGTCCTATTTATGAGAAAGGTTAGCTGCTAATACTAAAACTCAGGTGACCCGCTGTTTTCAGCTCATTCCTGGTAGCTTTTAAAATGTGTTTTTGCCAAGTGTTGAACCAGCAGTCTTCCGTAGGACGTTATATTAGGGTTAAATTGCCTTCTTATTTTTGTAAAATCACTTCACTTAATGTTTATATATATATATATATATTGTTGTAAGCAAACTAATTCTAAAGAAGAATGTACTTTTTAGCCGTTTTATTCCTGATTTTACAAAAAGCCTGATATTTGTCAAAATAAATTTATTTGTTTACATTTTCTTCTATTTGTCTTCTTTTGTGTATGTATTCTTTTTTTTTTTTACTGTGGTCTTGTTTTACACATTTATTTAAACGCTGTGGCCTTCAAAATATTGATACTTTCTAATCTGTTACTGCAGTGTTGAACCTTTAAGATATATCTATTTTCTCCAGCAATATGACACAGGCACACTCATCCTACTTTAAAATAGGAAAGAGAAGGGACTATTATAAAACAAAACAAAAAACTTGATATTTTATTTATTTGATGGAAAGAAAATTGATCAACCAAATCAATAGGCATGCATTTCTTTTTGACACCAAGAACACAACCAAAAATTATACCAAAGTTAAATGAATAAGATGTTTTTAAATTATTACAAAGTAAAATGTATTTTATTACTTATTTTAATGACAATTTGTAATATCTACTCCCTTTTAAAAAATATTACCTGCATATATTATTATGTACTGCAAGCCTACTGGGTGAAAAGTGTTGGGAAAAACCTCAACAATCCAACAGGTGGCAGTAATTCTCACCTTTAACACTAACCCACGCTAAGTAGTAGATTTGTTAACATTTAAAAAAAAGAAAAAAAATATTGTAGTTCAGCGACAATTTACAGTAGTTACAATGCGTCCCCCCTACTTTGCAACATGTAAGACTAATTTAGAATGTTAAAGAGAGGAAACGGGACACTTTTACACTACGCCACGACAATTTGGGTGCTCCAAGTCTGTCTTACTACAGTAGTTTGCAGCTTCTTCCGATGTCAAAATGTACTGCTTGCGTCAACAGACAATGTTTGACCGTTAACAGTAACTCAAACCTCTGCTTTTCATTTCTTTTCACTTACTTAACCACTTATAAATCAGACTTTTTTTTTTTTTTCAAAGTGCGCTATCTAAAGTAAAACAAGATGGTTTCGTTGTAGATGCAAGAAAAAAAATTGATTGCTCCGTTTACCTAGTTTTTCATTCTTTCTTTAATTGCTGGAATAATCAAGTCAGAGTTTTCCTAACTGAGAATAAATCGTTAATAAAAAAGAAAGATGTTCCGGCCAACAAATACCTATCAAAGAAAATCTAGATTTTTTTTTTAGTCCACACATCTTGCCCAGGTTTATTCTGAATCACATTTAAACATCTGTTGACGCAGTGACGGTCCAAGAAATAAGCAGTCTTAGGTCGCCCTGCGAGCCTCAGGGCCCCACAGGACAAAACAAAGCAATTTGGTATATGATCCTCTATGAAAACCATAGTTTACAGTTATGTAAACAGTCAATATTTAAACTTGCTTTAACCACTTCTGCCGCCTGATACACTTTTACTGCAAAAGGATCCGTTTGTAAGAGCTGATTTACATTTAGAAAATATATTACATTTTGTGCGTTTTCTCTTTGACTCATAAAAAATAAAAAACAGCTTATTAAAAATGTATGATTAAAATAACTATAATATACAATTCTTATGTGTATATTTATTGAAAAGGCAAAAATTTACTTTATCTTTGTGACAGTTTATTTAAATTTTTTTTCAATGAGCACTTTACTTGAAGTACAGTTTTGCATAAGAACTAATAAAGAGACAAAACTATTTTTTTGATTTTTGTGGAAAACCGGTACTTAAAATCAATGAGATGAGAAGATGGCTCAGAACACACGTTTGGGTTTCATGAAACAACTGTGGTTCCTGTTTACATTTTAATCTGGTAGTTCTACCGCTACTACTCACACAATCAAACACCTTCTCCTCCATCACAGCTGTTTTTGCAAAGTAACTTCTTTGTTGTAAAAAATAAAAATAAAAAACGAATTTCTAAAACAAATGCCACTCTAGTGCCTGCTATGTATTTTCACCATAGCGGCAGAGAGAGCATTTACAAACAGTTCTGCAGTTTGGTTTGACATTTAATAAAACAAAACAGTCTAAACTACTGGCACTGCTTGATTGGATTGTTTTGGGTTTAAGTTATAGGTTAAATTAATGTGTTTACATGTTACCAGTTTTAATTTGTACCTTACTTTAAAAGCAACAACAAAAAAAGTTTCAGCTTTGGTCAATTTT
The DNA here is from genome assembly GCA_032876305.1 of Orestias chungarensis. Taxonomy (NCBI): domain Eukaryota; kingdom Metazoa; phylum Chordata; class Actinopteri; order Cyprinodontiformes; family Cyprinodontidae; genus Orestias; species Orestias chungarensis. Next base: position 1,147,277 of record JAVLVB010001120.1, read on the forward strand.
GGTGGCCAGTGTGAACAAAAGCAGTAGTGTTTTCCCTGAAGGAAGACTGCATTTCCCATGAGGACCAGCGCATAGCGTCGTAAAATCCTGATCAGTAAGTCACCTGCAATTGGATTGAAGTACATTTCTGTTTCCCGTGGATGTGTGAAGGATGAATATCGAGGAGGTAATGAATCTAATTGTAGCCAAAACAATGTCATATGATGATGTTGAAAGTGAGAAACGTGGAAGTGATGTAGTTCGTACTTAGTGTTGCTTAACAGAACATTTGCGAGAAGTTGTGAACATAAGTCAAAAGTTTCAAGGGACAAAATCCAACATGTCAGGCTTTCATCTCGATCCTAAATACAATAGGCCATTTTAAAAGACACAGTCATTGGCACACATTATTATACATCCACCTTTAGGGGATGGTATTACTACTGTGTTTGAAAGAGCAGCTTTCAGAGAATACTTTTGTTTTTAACATTGCATTATTCGAAGTTTGAGCTGCCAGTGTTGGAGATAAGTGGAGTACAGATTTAGTTATTGGGTTCATTCTCATCTGCTTCAATTCATGCTGGGACTTCTCAATTTTCCTCATTGTACTTACTTTTAATAATGTCCAGATGTCTTAGCTTTAAGTTCCTAATAGCTCATACTGGTTGTTGTTTAGCAAGGTTGAGCACAACTAAAGGCTGTACGAGTACCAACAATAGCACTTGTACTATAAATCTTAATGAATGAACCAAGGACCTAAGTTGATTTAGAAACCCTTTTTTTTATATTGAAATGTGGAGAAAGACGTTTGAACAGATGAGATAGTTAATCCCAAAAGTATTTATACCCCTTTCTGAGTTGAGATTACAATTTCTTGTTTCAGAGAGCAAAAATGACAGACATCAATATATTGCCAAAACTGACAAAAAAGCAGAATATTAAAACTTATTCCGTGGAATAATGTTGGCAATTAAAGCCTCATTAATATATATATTGTCTTGGTACAATTTGTTTTTTTTGCAAATATAAATATACTATAATAAATTTTAAAAAAGCTCAAATAACCAGTTAGACTTTTTAGAGATGTTAAACAAGAGATGCCGTCACTCTCCATGACCCATGATGCCCTGTTCAAAAGGCCATACCAGCAACCGCTGGGTGCACTCAGCAACGTTTTTGAAATCAGTTTGTCAGCAATTTTGTTTTTTAATGTGTTTTGTTATGATATGTAGAGAAAAGGGTAATTTAATATGAGATTTCTAGAATATGTGTCAGTTCAGCTAATCAGTGCTGTGATGTTGGCTACATTTACTCTTCTGTTTTTTCAGTTTAATCTTCTTCGTGTGCATCAGCTGTAAAAACCTCACCCAAAAAGAATTCAAACTGTAGAAAGTAGAAAGATTGAATAAGAAGCCTCATTGCATGAAGCGCAGCTGCTGTGGGGGAGGCAAGCTGTAGATGTGTCACACCTCCACACTTTGACAAGCGGATGTCTTTTAGTTTGCCTGTTTCTCGCACTTTCTGACTTCCCTCCTCTACCTATTTACTGAGGCTGCATCAGTATTTTCTGTCTGTAACCTCCCAATTATCTGTCCCTTTTCCTGTCCTGTGTCACTGGGAGGTTCAGATTGTTGTAGCTCAGTAATATAAGATAGATTTGGTGGAGTTTGAACATTGTTTTGTTGTTTTATTTTTTCAACACGGAGACATCTCACTGGCGGCAGCCGACATCCGTTCGTCAAAGATCGGGGTGACTGACAAGGTAGGCCCAAACATTCACTTTTGTTTCTTGCTCTGTTGATTACCACCTTCTTTTCATATTTCGTCTCAATGCAATAATATTATCTAGATGCTTACATAGGTTTGCTTTGTTTTTATTTCTAAATCTGACAACTTGTTCAGTTTTTTTGATCTGACCATAAAATGAAGAGATTTTATACTAATTATGTAAATTTATTAGGTTAATCCTGTTAGTTTCAAACGCGGATTGTCAAAAATGAGATCATTGAGCTGAAATGTGGGAAAAACCCAATGATTAACGTGTCCCATCTGCGCGATGGCAGGTCTTTCCATCTATACATGGGAAGGTGGTTTTGAGGTTATTCTTACTTCAGCCTTACAGAAATGCACCTTACAGATAGAAGCTGCTCGGAAATCATAAGCGAATAAAAGAAATATACATTTCTGTAATCGTGTGAACGATCAACCTAAAGGCCGATGATTTATGTCCCTATCTATGCCAGATTTTAGCAGTTCAACATGTGGTCTAGACGGCAGAATGAAAAACGTTTTTTATTTTTTTATTTAAAACAGACACAACAGATATATGCACAGTAAAACAAATGTAACCTTGATGATGAGGTTCAGAAGATAAGCACCTGTTTATATTGTCAGGATCAAGGTTTGGATTCGGGGTCACACCCAAACATACATATCTTTACTTCCGTATTAAAATCTCTTATGTTGTCCCAGATTACCTGATTTTGAGGCAGTGGTGCTCGCACATTTACGGTAGATGGGGTGTTTAACAATGATTTTTATGTTCTACAGGGCCTCACAAAAGATAAAACGATAACTGAAACATTCAACTTTCTTGCTCTCTCTCATACCTTAACAATTCTTTATTGCTAATATCCCCTCTCCTTTGTTCACAGAAAACCATCCCTATTTAGTGACAAACATCAAGATCTAAATCAGCACATCGATGTCCTAAAGAGAAACCCCTGGAGCTGACCATGGACTGAGTTAGAGTGGAATTGGGATTGGCCACGATGGCCTAAAGAACAGAGAAATTAGCTGAAAGCGTCCGCTTGAGAGGTGTTGGCTTAACGCTCAGGTTCAAACGAGCCTTTTAAGGCAATTTTACTCAATTGTCACTAAAAGAGAGCAATTCTGATAATGGATTTTCATCAAAGAATGTCTGAGCGTTGTCTGTTATGAAAACTACCAACTCTGAACACAAGCGCAACCAAGACGTGAAGAGCTTTCATCCCGCTAAGCTGTGAGAAAAACTTTCAGTCCAAGAACCAAACAGAACCTGAGAGGTTTGTTAATAAAGAGCAGCCATGAACGGCCTAACGGAGCTGTCCGTGAAGTGTGTTCTGGTTGGTGACTGTGCGGTCGGCAAGACGGCCCTGCTGGTCCGCTTCACCTCAGAGACGTTTCCGGACTCATACAAGCCCACTGTGTTTGACAACACGGGTGTTGAGGTGTACATGGACGGGGTCCAGATTAGCCTTGGGCTGTGGGACACAGCGGGCAACGACAACTTTAAGCAGATCCGGCCGAGATCGTACCAGCAGGCCGACGTCGTCCTAATGTGCTACTCGGTGGCCAACCCCAACTCCCTGGAGAGCATCCGCCGCAAGTGGAATGCCGAGATCCGAGAGTACCTGCCCAGGGTTCCGGTGCTGGTCGTAGCAACCCAGACGGACCTGAGGGAGGTGGGGGTTCATCGGAGCAGCTGCATCGCTCCAGCGGAGGGTAAACGTGTGGCTCATGAGGTGCATGCCAAGGGCTACCTGGAGTGCTCCTCTCTGAGCAACCGCGGTGTGCAGCAGGTGTTTGAGTATGCCGTCAGGACGGTTTTCAATAAGCACAAGAAACGAGAGAGAAGGCGCATGTTCGGCTTGAACCAGTGCAAAGTGTTTTGACCTTTGACTTTGATCTTTCTGCCACCTGGTTTTTCAAATCTGCGGTTCAAACTCAGTCAGCCATGCAGACAAGCAAGGACCCAAACATGGCTTCCTGTCAGGCTGTTCTTCACTAATGCCCCCCGCCCCATGCCGAGAATACTAAAGAAAGACGCTGCAGGCCGAGATACCACTATAAGGGGTTGGACGCTTTCCCACAGATACACCGTCATAAATGTTCCGTCTTGTGCTATGCCAAAAAGAACATTTTCTCATTTTACGAGAGGAGAAAATAACATTAGGTTACTTATGCAAGTGAAACCTTACCATGCATTTCAAACAATTACGTTCTTGTACTAAAAATATAATGATGCAACAAAATATTTTGGATATGGTTTCATGAAGCTTGAACACTGGATAGTCAGGTTTAATGAAAGTCACGGTGCCTACACTTTAGGTTTGGGATTGTGTAAGCAAAAGGGTTTTTTGTTTTGTCATTACCAAATTATTTAATTAATTTAACAGTATAAATAATTACTTGATAGCTCTTTCACGTTGTTTTATTTTCTTTCGACTATTGCATTTGTCATTTCTCATTTAAGAATACATTTTTAGTTAGAATAAATTTATTTTTCTAAATCTGCAAGGGTGTGAATAGTTTTGTGGCAAGAGGTGACTCAAATGTTTTTAAAACAATTTATAAAAAGTTAAGGAGCAGTTAGGAATAAAAATAACTTCAAGAAATAAAACTTTTTTCTTGTAATTTTTTTTCCTCTATTAATATTGATTCATAAAGATTTATTTTGTGAAATATTTAGATGGTGAGATAGCTTTATTTTTAACAATAGTGAGACAAAAACAAAACTCAAATTCATTAAACACAATTCTGTTTTTGTTCATTGACTTTGAATAAATGACTGAATGGATATACCTTTTGAGTTATTTCAGATGTACGAGAAATAAATGAAAATAATATTTGATGTTTTTTATTTTATTTATAAGTCTCTGTTTTTTCGTTGTTGTTGTTTTTTTATTTACTTGGGTTGAATTTAAACATGCTTTATCTATTCACCACGCTGATCATCTGTGGTGCCTAGAGAATCTAAACAAACTGCGGAGAAATCAAACATTTGTAAGACATTAAATGTATAACCTGCTTGTAAAGACTTGGTTTAGTATTCTTCTTACACCAAACCTCTTAATAATATGAATTTGGTTTTGGTGTAAGCATTAACATAAGATATGTAAATATGTTTAAACTATTGTACAATATTTAAATAAAACCTGTGCTGTATAGGGGTTTGACATCCGGGGTTTTCCTAAAATTAACGATTGTTGATTGACAGGTGCTCAAAAAAAGGGAGTTTTAAAATGTTGCAAACATCATCATTATGTTATATTCTGATAATTGTAGATAGTTTGCAGTGCAGTGGTAAAGCAATGAAACAAAGCTTTTATTTTCTACCCACGGTGAAATATTCATGCAACCTTTATCCTAATTAATCTGCAGAGCAGGGTTGAGGTTTAAGGCTGCTTGAGTTGATAAACCACAGATAAAGATTGTATAAGACGTAGAGATGTAAAGTGGGGAAGTTCAAATTACAGATAAGACTTTGAGGATTTAAATTTTATCCCGTCACGTTGAGCCAAGTTCAAAGAAAACTAGTATTAGGGTTCTACCAATTAATGTATGTTTGTGAGGGAGAGTTGTAAACATGCATGTAAAGGTATTTCAATTTTTAGTGTGTAAAATTCTAAGTAAAGTTTTAAGTTAACAGTCGACCAGGAAAAGAGCTCAGACAAACCATCTCTTCCCCCTCATGTTTTCTCCCGCTCTTTCTTCGTGTGCCTCGTAGTCTTTATGTGGCGTTC
>JAVLVB010001120.1:1152859-1183885 GCA_032876305.1 Orestias chungarensis
CACACACACACACACACACACACACACACACACACACACACACACACACACACACACACACACACACACACACTAGCAGTGTGCTGAACCGTGTGTCACGGTTATAGCTGTAGACATCTGAAGAGGGACGTATGTGAAGGGCAGATAAGTAGTTCTTCTCTTCATCAGATTTGACATTGTGACAAAACAGCAGCCACAACACAGATGCAGCAAACAACTTTGATAACACTTGCGTTTCATTTACTGCCGCAAGCATCTGCAGGACCTCACTGTATCAGTGAGGTCCTGCAGAAAGCAGGACAGAAAGCTAGCTGGACCTATTTGAGGCTCTGGGTCACCATGGCAACAAGACTGAATAAGTTAGCCCTGTGTGTTGTCTTGTTATGTTTTGGTGCTTTAACCACAAACCTTTTAATGAAATGCTACATCAAAAAGGGGATTTGTATTTAAAATACATTTTCTCGGTTCATGCCTAAACCGGTGACTGGACATATGCTAACAAGTATAAATTACGCTTTCTAGGCTTTGTACGTTTCCTTGTACTGTATCATGCTGTCACATAAAAAATATAAAATAAAACAATGATGCGTTTTAATATTAAAAATTACGTTTAATTCAAGCTACCATAAACACTTTACTAGGTTTTTCCTAAATTTAACTGCGTCCTTATGAAACATTCAGGATTGGGCACAACTAAGCTAGGGACCAGATCTGCAAGCTGGGAGTTTTAACAGAGACTGATCACACTTAGTTATAAGAAATCCTTTTTTGGATAAAAACCCCTAAACCAAATTTAGGTTGTTTCGTGATGCCAGTCTTTACATTGAAATGTGCAAACTTTGAATTGATTTATAACAACAAATTAGATTTATGGGTTGGACTCTGCTTAACTGGGTAAATAACAAATATCTTAAAAATATTACAGGGGCTTGGATTACTAAACAAAGGATTTAAGGTAAAACTGACTGATCAATCAGTATGTTTTCTACAAAACTATGACTCTAGTGATCTGATCAAGGTGCTGCGACCGTAGACTTAACACCATGCTAAACTCCATTCATAATAAAGCGATGAGTAGACGTTGTCTTTGTTGGTATCTTTAATGTTGACTCCTTCACCATGACATGGAGTGAAAACTATCACCAAAAACACAGAAAAGTCCAAATCCAATGTACATGAATTACAGAAAAGTTATTATAAATCAACACAATGTATATAACATACAGCCTTCTCGTATCTTTGCTGCTTCGGCATTTGCTCTCATCCGTCCGGCTGAGCTGGTTGAACATCCACTTTTGGAAGCCATCTTGTGAACTGATCGTTTAATGTATTTTCACTCTAGTGTTCTAATCAAGGTGCTGCGACCGTAGACTAAACACCATGCTAAACTACATTCATAATACAGCGATGAGTCAACGTTGTCTTTTTTGGTATCTTTAATGTTGACTCTATCACCAAAAACACAGAAAAGTCCAAATTCAATGTACATGAATTACAGAGAAGTAATTATAAATCAACACAATGTACATAACATACAGCTCAAGTTTGCCAATGGTATTTTTAACCTAGATTGATAGGACAAAATCAAATATCAACATTTTTAACTAAAATGTTTTTAACCGTACATTTACATAAAATAAACAATTATATGCAATGATGAACTTCCAAATTATAATATTTTGTAACTTACGACATTGATACATCTGTCCTTAGCTATGGATGAGATTGAATTGACTGCAGACCATGCTTCCCTCTCTATGCAATTGACAATCAATCAGACAGGAATATAGAACAAGACACTCCCCGCCTGACCTCTGTGAGGTTACTACCTCATTACACAATATTATTACACATTAAAAATTAAACTTGTACCGGAAGTAGCAAAACAATTTCTGTAATAAGTCTACGAAAAGTCTTTAGAGTTCCCTGGTTGAATACCTTTACTTCAACTTGTCGAACATGCCCGTCTTTTCCAGGGAATGTTGACGTTATTCTTCTAGTTGGCCAGGGATTGTGTTCAACTTGTGTGTCTTTGAGCGGAATCACGTCTCCGACTTGCAAGTCTCTGCGATGAGTAGTCCATTTTTGTCTGTACTGCAAGTATGGCAAGTATTCTTTGCGCCCCCTTGTCCAGAATCTTTTTGCAAGTGCCTGCTTTTGCTTCCAATTTTTGGTGTATATGTCCTCTGAGAATTCTCCTAGTGGTGGAAGAACGCCAGACTTCTGTGTGAGAAGCATGTTTCGAGAAAGGACCTGGGGATCATCCGGATCACTTGAAACAGGTACTAACGGTCGTGCATTCATGATTGCAACAACCACTGCCATCAAAGTAGAGAGTACTTCATGCGTAAGGTTGAAGTTGAGCTGGAGGAACATGGAGTCTAAAAGTCTTCTCGCGACACCATTCGTTCTCTCCCAGCTCCCAGACATATGCGAAGCATGAGGGGGATTGAACTCCCAAATGCATTGATTTTCAGCGAGAAAACTTTGAATTGTTGCGTCCTGTGAGTTATTGTCCATTCCGAGTTTTTTGCTTGCAGCAATAAAGTTTGTGGCACAGTCTGACCTCATCATCTTGGGCGGTCCTCTGATTGCGAAAAAGTGCCTGAGCGCATTTACGCAGCTTGATGCATCCATTGACTCTATTAGTTCAATGTGGACTGCTCTTGAGGTCAAACAGCTGAACATCATTGCCCACCTTTTGCTCTGTGCGTGTCCACCACGAGTTCTCATTGCAGCGACCATCCACGGACCAAAAACATCTATTCCAACATAAGTGAACGGTGGGCATGCTTGGAGACGTTCTGGAGGTAAGTCAGACATGTGTTGTTCTTCAACCCTATCTCTTAGCTTTTTTGCAGAATATGCAGTTGTGAAAGACTGTATTGATGAGTCTTTTGCCACCCATTATCCAGTACCCTGCTGCACGTAAGGCCCCTTCCGTCAGTATGGTAGTGTCGTGTTAACAGTAGAGCAATGTGGGAGTTCCTTGGCAAAACTACTGGACTTTTTTTGTTTGTATCCAGAGCTGAATGTTTGAGTCGACTTCCAACTCGAATCAAACTATCACTCATGATAGGATTAAGTTTCTCGAGGCAACTGTCTTTTGGTATGGGCTTGTCAGAGCACAACGCTGAGTTCTTTTTCAAAAGCAGACCTTTGTGCTTTATTATATGCAATGATGAACTTCCAAATTATAATATTTTGTAATTTACGACATTGTTACATCTGTCCTTAGCTATGGATGAGATTGGATTGACTGCAGGCCATGCTTCCCTCTCTATGCAATTGACAATCAAAAGAAGAAGTGGTGCACAGGAAGTGATGCTCTGCCCTGAAGCTCACTTTACTTTTCAAAATAAAACTAAACAATGTAACCAGGCAGGAATATAGAACAAGACAATGACTGCTGTCATATTTTATCAAGGCAGGAAAAGTTACTCTTATGCTGTTTTCACAAAGGTGTTTATACCATTTTAAAGGAACGGTTCCACTTAGGTCCGCCTTATAAGGTCAGATCTGAAAGCTCAAGTGAACTATGCCGCAGAACAAACCAGTGAAATCTTGTCTAAAAGAAAACTATTGAGTTTGTCTATATTGCAGGAATCCAAATGGACAGTTCAACAAACTGGTATCTTGCTTAGTTGTGAAAGTGGGACGATGCACCATCGTGGTTTGAAGGCACCCTTGTTTATAAAAATAAAATAAAGAAAAAAATAGACTGAAAACCTTTTTAAGCTTTTAATGTTTTCACGGTAAACTTTCAGGAAAACATGACCTGTTCAGAAAGAGAAGAGTCATCTGGATCAAAAAGGTGGCATTTATAGTTGCGAGGTCACCTACAGTTTAGTATTAAAGTAATACAGTATAGTTTAGCAATAAAAAATAAAAAATATATAATATAATATAAAAATATAATATATCCAGCAGTAATGTTAAAAAAACATCAGTATGTATTTGATCTCACACCAGCAAGATTTTTAGGTGTGAGATATGATGATGAAGGTACAGTGTGGTGACAAAATAGTATTAGTTTATTCATTGCATTTCTATGCATGTTTTTAGACATAAAACTAACCAAAAGAAAACAAAAGCAAGCCTGAGAAAATAAGATTTGAACCCAGAACCTTGATGTGAGGCTTCGTCCCAGCTGCCACTTCTGCTACAAAAACACACAATAGGCCTTGACAGGTCTGCTGTCCTTTCAAATAACGTTGCTGCTGTTTTTCTGCACATCTCTGTTGCTTGCAGCATTCTTACTTCTTTTAAGCCTTTTCTTGTTTTATTAACCAAAAATAAGCACGCACATTTCTTATAATACTTTTTTCTTCCCTAGATTATCTATTCAGCAGTTTTAATCTGTGAATGATATTCTTGATGAATACAAAGTAAAAGTAAATTTGTCCTAACTGTAAAGTCTTTTACTCTTATTTTATTTTATTTTTCCATCTATGTGTGAATATGCGTTCCATGATTTACCTTAACTGGTGGCTATGACACTGAATTTCCTCACTGTTGGACAACAAAGGAATATTATTATTATTATTATTACTATTTGATTGTACAAAAACCTCGACTACCGTTTAGTCTAGAATTAGTGATGCAAACAAAGACATAATTACAATATGTAATTGTTTTTTTAACAAATACTTAAATTTGGATAACAATGTCCTGACTAAAAATAAGAAATTTTATCAAATTGTAGAAAAAAACAATATGTCAGTTTGATTAACCCTTTTTTTTTTACTTTTATTTGATTATTTTACTGTTTGTTATTTCCTTTCCTACATAGTTTAAGTAAAACCTAGGATTTGCGTAGAAGCACTTCTATCCTGTTGAGCAAAGGTTTGAAAAAAACATCTCAGCTTCTGGGTCCCAACAAGAAACACACTAAAGGTACGCACCAAACCTAAAACGATAGGTTCTTAGTTCAGTCATAGAATCAGAATCATGTAGCCTTCATTTAAGAAAGGTAAAGCACGGACATTAAAAGGAGTTTTGCCGCATACTAGCAACAACTGGAGGTTATCAGAAGAAATTGCTGAGTACACAGTCATCTGTGGAGAGGCGCTTTCCACACCCTCAGATGAAGACATTTACGTCACTTACATGCAACTGTTTCCATGGCAGGCAGAAACCGTTCCTGTCTCGTAGATGAGGCTAAATAAAATAGTCCTGTCAAACTCTGAGCATTAATCTGACCTATGATACAATAGCACTGCTTTAAGGAAGTACAGGGAGATCCTCCGTGAGATGCATGCCCTGCTATTAAACTTTAAAAACATTAATTTTTAATGCTTAATTAGAAGCTGATGTCTAATCATCCGGCAATATTTAACTGAATCCTAATATATTCACTTTGCTGCTCTGTTAACACTGATCTCCAAATGAAAAAAGGTGTTGATATTCATGCTGCAGATGAGTTTGTCATATTACTATTTTCCCTCGTCCAAAAATATAGGCGATGATAATGTGAGACCCTTGTAATTTAAAAAGCATTCAGTTTGCTCCCACTTTTCTGTTTACATGGATTTGAATAGAGCGAAGATCTCTCTGAGGGCCCCACTGTGTTTATGCAACTTGCCTGTCTGCCTTTTATAAAGGCTGAATTTATTACATCTTCTCCCTTTCAAAGAGTTTTTGTATAACTTTAAAACAAACTGGCAACAAATCTTCAATCAATCAACCTTTACCGTCTAAAATCCAATTTATTAAAGGTATTGTTTAGTTGTCTTTGCATTGTGCATTTTGTGCGCACACACAGCAGCCAGAGCAGTTCTTGTTCCTTTGCTGTTGTGCGAACATTTTAAGCTCTTTATCAATCAGCAGACAGGCTCGAATTCCAACTCTTGGTTTGGACTGTATTTCGTTTTATTTCTAAAACAAAAAAAACAAAACAAGCACAAAAACCCAAAACCTATCACAAAACAAACCAGCAAACAAAAAAAGAAGAGAAGAGGATTATAGCTTGAAGAAAAAAAGTTTTTCGCTACCAAGTGAAAGTCTGGCTTCTTTTCCTTTGCAATCACACACACATATATGTACACACTCTTTTAGATTCACACAGGAAACACCTGTCCCGTGTGAGCTCAGTACCACAGAAACTCAGTGACACAGTAACATCACAATGTGCAGTTTCTATGCAGTATCGGAGTACTATGTCAGTAACATTTGTCAGTATTTTGTGCTGGTGTAGACTTTATTCTGGTAAATAAACTGAGCTCCTTTACTAAGTTTCGTGTGAAAAAGCCACAAAGGTTGCACAGTGGCAGCTTATTAATTATAGAGGATGTTTAAAGTCAGCTCTGGAACAGTTCTGTCACATCTAGGCTATGCATATAAATGTATTTCTTAACATTTGTATTTCAAAATAGAGGAAACAAAAATTAAACAAATTGCTAACTTTTCATTTAGTACTTTTAAATAAAAATAATTCACGATTTACCTAGAATATTTAGTTTTTTCAGTTACCTGATATTTTATTCAAAACAAAAGATAAAAATCAGCAGCTCTTCAGTAATTATTTCGTTTAAGAAAATCTAACAAAACATGTTAAAAGCTCAAAGTCTCCCTCACATCAGACACTCTTCTTTTTAATTTCTGAAAATATGTTTTTAAGATGCTGAGGATGAAAAGACTTGTACATGCAGCAATGCAAACATGTTTTCATGCGTATAAAAATAAGCTGACTAAGCTCTCCTGACTTTACTCTTTGATCAGATAGAAAATATTTTGTCATTTTACATTTATGTATATGCCTATAGTTTATGCTTTTATCTAAAGAAACTTACAAAAGAGGGTTAAACATAAAAAAATGGCATAAGGTACAAATTATAAGTTACCTACAGTATCCTGGAAGAGTCTCTAACATTAAGGATATAACTTTTAGCCTCATTCACAAGTAGTTGACAATAAAAATTAAAAATAATAGTACAAAAAAAAAGAAAAAACAACCAAAAGTGTCTAACTAAGCAATTTCATAAACCTACATGGCTTTGAATGATTTGTAGATATACTATATTTACAAAATGTCCAATAGGATCAGTAAATGTTTGTCTTTGTTCATCGTCTGTAGACAGGAAGAAGTTATCATTGCTCAATAAGTCGTATTCCAGTGATCTGTATTTACACTGGGAGAACTGATCACTGATTGTAAGAATATTCTCAGAGATATCCGTCAGTGCGTGTGTTTGCTCATTTTCAATGACATAACATTTGTCAGTAACCGTGCAAGGCAACCCCGCTCTGACTCTGTGCATGAACACAAGTTGAAGAAGACTTTGGGCATCACATTTCAACTGGAGACATTAAGTAATATGATATCGCAGTGTGTGTGTGTGTTTGTGTGTGTGTAATGTCCCAGGTTCCTATTCCACAGCAGCAATTACATATAGAGTCAGATGCAAGCGGCGACTAACAGCCAGCGAAGCATTCAGAGCCTCTGACAGGATGTTAGACTTCAGGAACGTCCTGTGGTCTCGTCTTGCTTCGCCTCAGTGCTGCAGAGCTGGCAACCAAACTGAGTGACTCTTTTTCGTTCTGGACCAGGCAGGTCTTGGTGACCGCTGTGCTAAATATTTGATCACATTGCTGGAGAGAAGCAAAAAAAAAAAATGTGGACAGTAGTGATGATTTGGATAAGCCTTTTGGTGCAAGGTTGGATTTTCAGAAGGACTTTATCTTATTGATTGGCTTGTTTTTCCTTTTATCTTGTTCTAGCTGAAGAAATTGAATTTAGTCTGTGATCTACCTTTCTTTGTATCCTCAGTTTCCCATGGTGCTCAGGGCCATTATGCCCACAAGCTTCTAAATGACCTGATGGAGGACTACTCCAATGCTCTGAGACCTGTGGAGGACACAGACGGGGCCCTCAATGTCTCCCTTCAGATCACGCTGGCACAGATCAAAGACATGGTGAGTACAGAGAATTCACGAGAAGGCAGCATCAACAAACAGGATACTACAGGTGTAAGCTCAAAATGCAAAGAATTGGACAGGGATTCTATGAGGTTTTTTTCTATTCTGGAAGATGCAAAGTTTTTGTCTGGCTGCAAAAAAACAAACAAAAAAAAACAACAAAAACTAATAGACTCTTTAACATTTTGCTAAATTACACAAAATATACAAAGGGTTTTTACTGTTGAACACAACTTAATCAAGCTTTCAAATATAGTTGCATATTTCAGCATGATCTGGATTACAGAAAGATAAAACGTTGCATTACCATTTAAAAAAAATGTATTTTTACAATGGCATAAAATGTCATTATCATGGAAACAGCTGAGCAGTTGGGCAGCTAGAGAGTTCTTGTATAAAATCCTGACCTCGGGTCTTTCTGCATGGATTTTAAATGTTGTCTCCATCCACAAAAAGAGTCTCTGTGGCTAATTCAATCTTTCTGCTCTCTAAAAAGCAGCTGGTTGTCATTTATTCCTAAACTGCCTTTGTAGGTTAGAACAGGCAAGGGTATATATCAGTTATTAAGTATAATATAATATGATAAATAACACATAAAAGAAAACAAAGTATGGCTGTGATTAAAATAACAAATAAAAATGAGACAAATTGTGAAAAAACTATAACTAAACATGTAACACAACGATTAACAGTAAAAAAAGTAAAGTAAAAAAGCTTAAATTCCCACATAATTAGTTTTTGGATGATTGTTTCTTTGTATTGACATGTAACGATTAAAAAGAAACAGAACTAATTTTTGAAAATATTTTTATCGCCATTTACCATTTTGAATAATGCAGGAACAGCCAATTACTAAATAAGAACTTGTATAAAAAGTGTTCAATATAGCAAATTTCAGTTATCACATTATTTCTGTAACATTTAGGATCTGTTTTTTATTGACTCAGATGTGATTACCATTAAGGATTGAAATATTTTAAATTGTTTTTTTTAATGGAATTCCTGTGTCTTAAGGACGAAAGGAACCAGGTTCTCACAACCTACCTGTGGATACGGCAGGTCTGGTTCGACGCTTACCTAAAGTGGGACAAGGAGGACTACGATGACTTAGAGATGATAAACATCCCCAGTGATCTGGTTTGGAAACCTGACATTGTTCTCTACAACAAGTAATAGGAAAGGATGAAATAGACATTTAAGAGAGACTAAAAGAAGGCAACACTCATTCATAAGTGTTTCATTTTTCCTTATTCTGTTAATCCAGAGCAGATGAGGAGTCATCAGAGTCACCCAGCACTAATGTGAAGCTTCGTTATAATGGAGAGATCGTGTGGGACTCTCCGGCCATCACAAAGAGCTCATGTGTGGTGGACGTTTCCTACTTCCCATTTGACTGGCAGTCTTGCAATCTGACCTTTGGCTCCTGGACCTACAATGGAAACCAGGTAAGTTGAAGCAGGGAGTCAAGTGAACTCATAAAGTAAAAGACAATAAAGACATTTTCTTTATCTGTAAACAAATTATTTCCATTAAACTGTAGCTGTCTTGTTCTGGACATGCATGTTTATGACAAAATCAAATTGAAGTCAGTTCATGAAGTTCTCCCTGCAGCTGGACATCAGTTTGGGCATGGACAGCGGAGACTTGTCCGACTTTGTGGAGAACGTGGAGTGGGAATGTCATGGCATGCCCGCAGTCAGGAATGTCATGATGTACGGATGCTGCTCAGACCCGTACACAGAAATTACCTACACCCTGCTCCTGAAGCGCCGTTCTTCCTTCTACATCTTCAACCTGCTCCTACCCTGCTTCCTCATCTCATTCCTGGCCCCCCTAGGATTCTACTTGCCAGCCGACTCGGGAGAGAAAGTGTCCCTGGGTGTCACGGTGTTGCTGGCGCTGACCGTGTTTCAGCTTCTGGTGGCAGAGATCATGCCTCCTGCAGAAAGCATGCCCTACATAGGTCTGAACCAGTTTTTCTCCATCTTAAAATCATAATTTTGTTTGTTTGTGAGGTCAATTAACCCACTCATTTACTCCCAACAATCCTGTTTGAGAGACTCTTTTACCATGTCTAAATTGGGCAAAAAACAAACAAAAAAGTTTCCTCAGACTTCTTCAGTTGTTTAGGACTCAGTTTTTGTTGTGTGTATAAAGCCATCAAGCATTTGTTTTTGTTTTATAAAATGAATCTAAGATTTGAAACTTTCATCCTCTTGAGTTTTTCCATGTTTTGTCATTTGGGGATGGTTTGCGCCAGCAGATCCACCCGACCCCAATAGGGACAAGGGCGTATAGAAAATGGATGGGATGGTTTGTTCAGTGTGACACCACATAGCACCACATGTTTACTATGTCTCCAACATGGCTTCTGGCAAACTGCAAATGGGACTCCCCATAGTTTTGTTTAACAATAACTTTCTTTGAGTCACTCTTCCATAGATCTGCATATTCTCTGCATTTCCTCCAGTCATCTTTGGCTGAATCTCTGATAAGAGTTTGGGTGGACGACCTTTTCTTAGTAGGTTTAAGGTGCGCCACTCTTTCCATTTCCAGATGATGTCTTAAACGGTGCTTTGTGGGATGCTCAAGCCTAAGGAAGTCTTTTTTATAGTCTAAGCCCGCTTAAAACGCAACAACTTTATCCCTGACCTGTCGGGTGTGTTCCTTGGACTTCTTAAAGCTGTTTGCTCCTAAATATTTTCTTATCTAACCTCTGAAAGCAGCTATATCTCTACTGAGATTAAGTTACACACAGCTGGACTCCCTTTAGTTTTTAGCAATCATCCAACAACTTCTGAATACTTTTGCACACTACAATTTTTTATTTGTGAAAAATCTTTAAAATTGTGTATACTTTTCTTTTGTACTTCACAATTGCAAACCTCTTTGTGTTGGTCTTTCAAATTAAATTCCTATAAAAGACAATAATGTCTGTGGGTGTAATGTGACAAAATATGAAAACGTTTAAGGGGTGTGACAACTTTTGCAAGCTACTGTATATACACAATAAAAATGCTATCCTATGCTAAAGTTTAAAATCTGTTTATTTCCTAAACGTTTTGGATCTCAGACAGTTCTAGATTAAGTGCCATGAAGATTGAACACACCACAATGATGTTTATGATGGTAGGAAAAAGCTTTTCCCTGAATGCATACCAAAGAAGAGCCCACTGGCCTCTATATTCAGATTCGGATTGTTATGGAGACTTGCTGATTTCTTTGCTCTTATGCTTGTTTTAGGGATTTTTGGTAAATTCAGTTATAAAGAATTTGAAACTTGCTATACTTTACTTTTTGATGCAGATTGTTACTCTATCATGTTTGGTACTGACAAAATCCTATTTATTTAAAAACTGTTAAAGCTTTTGTTATTGGTTACTTTGACCTGTTTAGCAAGTTTTTGTGAGCAAATATTGTGTTAGACAGAAGTGGTTTAAATAAGATTAATGATATGCTGCTACAACTTTAACTTGTTAGTGTCGTGTAATATTACGTTGCCTAAATGCGTCATTCTCTCTGTCTTGAAGGAAAATACTACATTGCCACCATGACTATGATCACAGCTTCCACATCGCTCACCATCTTCATCATGAACATCCATTTCTGTGGTGCAGAAGCCAAACCAGTTCCTCACTGGGCGAAGGTGCTAATCATTGACTACATGTCAAAAATCTTTTTAGTCTATGAAGTTGGGGAGAACTGCATGACACCCGAAAGCGAGAGGACCCCGCTGAACCCAGAAGAACCAATGGGTGACAAGGCTTGCGACTATAATGACAGCTTCCATGATGGCTACCATCATGACAGTGACCCTTACAAGTACAGCAATGGCCAAGCTGTTCATCACAACAAAAGGCATCACAAAAGCCACAGGAACAGCAACACCAACGACAGATACCACTATTACAACAACCACAACAATTTGGAGAGAGGCGAAATGAAACAAGAGCCCACACAACATTACCTGCACATCAGACGGGACGACCTGGACTACCAAGCTCCTCTACACCTCCGAAACATTCAGCACTTGAATGACGTGTTTAAGGAGCAAAACCTTTACACCTCTGAGAAAATTCAGCTGCCATCTTGCCCTTGCTGTTGTCCCTCCCTCCAGCATAAACAGGTGACACAGCCTTCTGCGTCTGCTTAGTATGCTTAATGGCTTCATCACTTGAGGGTTCGTTTTAACTCATCTGTGTCTTTTTAAGGTGGTGAAAAACATCCAGTACATTGCCAACTGCTTCCGAGAGCAGAGAGCCACCTGTGCAAAGGTTGCAGAGTGGAAGAAGGTCGCCAAGGTGATGGACAGATTTTTCATGTGGATCTTCTTCATCATGGTCTTTCTCATGAGCATACTCATCATTGCCAAGGCGTCTTGACAGAGTCTTTATCGACAACAATCCTCTAGTTTTACTGTGCAAAGTTTTAATACCTTCAACAGTCAACCAAGCGAACATCAGATAAACCCGTTTTGTTCTCAAAAATAGACTGTGTATGTGTGTAAAGAATATATTTTCCAACTAATCATGTTAGTGACCACAAATATAATCACTTACTTCACTTAAAACCTCCTCCAGCCCTCATGGGTAGGCCTAGATCAAAGATGTGCTTGCATGTGTCACGATGCACTGAGCGGTAAGACAATCCTGGCCCTTGCCTTGAACATGCATAAACTCTGCATTATTAACAAAGTAACAGTCAGACATCCAACTATAGGCATTACGTTTCGGACATTGGACAACCCGATGCTGTTTCCAACTATGATCTGTGTATTGTACAAGAACCAGGGGGACATTTTCTATTATTACTGAAACACTGTATGTTCTCTGTGCGTGATCAAAGAAGATGCAGAGATCACTGAGGCAGTCTGTCCATTTTTTTTTCTATGAAACATCTGACAAAGCAGAATTGGTAATATTTGATGACTTAAACGACATTTACGATTCAGACAAGGTTATGGTATTTAATGGTGATACTCAGAACATTCTTATCAATTAGTCATTCAGATGTGCCTTCCAGAAGTGCCAGACATAGTACAGAGAAGCCAGAGACTCTAGAGGTTTTCAAATAGTTCCTAAATCATTTGCAAAAATTTTAAAAACATTTTAAAAACATTATAAGTTAGGCCCAAAACCAAGGTCAAAGTAACAGACTTAGTCTCAAATAAATAAATAAAAAGACATGATGGAAACTTAAATAGTGGCAGATCAGATCACTGTTGACACCAAAGGGTATATACTACCAAACAAACTGATATACAAACATTTAACTGTCAAATATAGTGATCAGAATAGTACCAACAAGTAACCTATGAATGAAGGAAACACTACTTGGTCATAGCCATCTGCTCAAAATAAAATAAAAACTGAACAAATCATATACACAAAATATCTTCTCCCCTTACAATCAATGGTATGACCCTGTTAGGCACTTATGCCATTAAAGAAAAACATATGCAGCTGGAAATCTTCTTTGTGGCTCTCCAGCAGTAACTTTAAAGGAACTGGCAGGTCAAACAAAGAGACAATCGGTTGCACATTAACCCATCTGACTGACAAATGAAGTCAACTGGATGTCTGCACAATAAGTTCAAGGGAGGATGACTTCAAGTACAAAATGAAAATCATGACCAGTGGTTAATGTATAAACTTCTTTCAGAAATGAAAAACATACAAAAAAAAACAATTACTGTTCCTTCCCAGGTCAGATCTGTGGCAGCAAGAAGAGCAGTCACAAAATGGTTCAATCAAAATTACAGATCTGATATTGTTCTGTAAAAAGCCAATTTACTAGCTGTCCTGGCTATGTATGAGTGGGCATTCAAAACAAAAAATTGACAAAAAAAACGATGGGAACATAAAGATTGAACACGATCCCTTCTTTCCGCTTTTCGTTTCGTGATTCATGGCCTTTATCTGTTTAGTGCTTTATCAAACGTGGAGGACTTCAAATCTCTTTAGTTATTCACATACTGCTACCTCCTGAGCATGCATTGCCCGTTCTACAGTAAAATCTAAAAGTTTATTACTCAAGCTTTGACGTTCTCATCACAATTCTTGAACGCATCTAAAAGATACTAATCCTTACATCTTAGTTGTTCATAAAGCTGAGTGTCATCTAGTAGAGAAGCAGAGCAATCACTTTATTGTCTCAGAAATCGAGCAGCAGATGCAAAGATAATATCTAAGGTCCAACTCCAGTTACTTTCAAAAGTAGGCACACCTCTGGTAAACTTTAAGTTTTTGGTATTGAAAAAACAGACGACGTTTCATAATTTGAAACTGTTTTTCACTTTATATGATTTTAATCAACATAATTTCACTTGGTTTGATAATATTTTCTTGTTCTTTCTAATGAAGGTTCTCTGCATGCTTCAGAATTTGAGGAAAACCATTGCCCACAGTCTGTTTTTAGGGGTACAACGTATTTGTTTAGTCAGATTTTGCATTTTAACATTGCAACGGATACATGAAGGCTTGGGGTCAAATTGTGTCTATGTTTAAGAGCAAAATAAAATTTGTTTAAAGAAAAATAAATCAAAACGCATCCACCATAATGTTTTGCTGTGACCATTGTGTTGTTAACTGTTTTTTTTAGGAATAAACATAATTTTAGAGATAGCTGAAAAAAAACAACAAAAGAAATGAAAACTTTGTGACAGACCCTCACACAAGAATTTAGATTTTAGGCAGGTCAAGATTGTTTCTTTTTGAAGAAAATTCCACTTTACTCTTTAGCCCACACATCTGGAAAAAAAATAAGAGATAGTGGTTACAAGTAAAACACAAAAACTATTTGTTGCAAGCTTTTGCAAAGGTTGCTAACCAATTTAGAATCACCAACAATTTCTAGTCAGTGCTGTCCCAGATTTTGTCCAATTACTTTACATTTTGCATCCATGTCCTACATTTCATGTCTCTTACTTTTGTACCATATGATAGTTGGCTTTAAATAAAAGGATAAAAAACAAAAAGTCAAGGAAATTCAAAAAGAGTTGAAATTTTTTTAGACAAATTAGATCGCATTTGAATTATTATAGTTGTGAATGCTGAAAACACATACAAATATATTTGTTTTCTGTTTTTGACTTTGGTGGAAGTGAGTATACTATTGAATAGCACTGTTCTGAACCCTCTGGGACATTGCTTGACATAGAAAAAAACCCTAAAAAAAGCGTTCACTCCAGTGCGATACTTTTACCACCACAAGCATATAAGCAGAAGATTAGGATAAAATAATCTAGTTTTGTATGCAGCTGTTGAATTCAGAACACAAAAAAAGAATGAAATACCCACCTATTTATTATATATTTTTCTGCTGTGGGATTCAGATACAGTCTTCAAAGTGCAGACATGACAATTCTAACAAACGGTTTGGTTGCATGTTTAGAGAACAAACACATGTTGATAGACATAAATGTAATAGTTTGTTGAGGGAGAAAAACTTCTTGAATAAAAATAAAATCCCTTTAAGGATTAAAACAGTTGTAAATTGTATTAGCAAATAAAATTTTATATATATATATATATATATATATATATATATATATATATATATACCTTTAAATGTTGAATTTAACTTCAACAATGAATTAGAAATACAAATAGATGATAATAAAACCCAACATCAGACAGAATCCTCTTTAGTAATTAATAAAGCATATAGCAGCCAGCAAGAACAATCGACTCTAATGTCGCAGGAATAAGAAACTTAATATTTTACGTCCAAGCTGTAGCTCATTATTAGCCCTATAAATAGGTGAACTTGTTTCAAGCTAAATGAACATACATCAGCCGGCACTCACCAAAGGTCACTCTCTATGTGAGGTTTTAAAAGAGAATTTATCCCCTACAAGACTGAGGAGAGATGAGAACACAATTAATCAGTAAAATAAAAAACCAAAAGCACTTTTTTTTTCTGCTTATTTCATGAATCACTGTATTGAAAACCAGCTGTTTAATAACGAGGCATCATAACAAAAGCATCAGCAGTTTGAAATGTTTGTCTCCATCTAGTGGAGTTTGCAGGCAAAGCCCACTTGCATAATCTAGTAGCTCTGGACATAAAAACCTTAAAAACCTTCTTCTGAAAATTTTAGCATATACTGTTCGGGCTATAAACTTTAGTGTATTTTAATTAAAGTTTTCTGTTACAGACCAATTCAAAGTGATAAAAAATGTAAACTTGCGTGAATGTCTTCGACTCAAAGGTAAAAGTGTTTTAAAGTGTCTTAAAGGTTAGCGCCCTATTCTCCCTAACACTCCAGCTTCTGGTCAAAATGACAATTCCTTCCATGTTTAACAATGAATATATCCTCAGTTACATCTCTGATATATTTTTCTCACGAACTGAATGTTAGATATCATCACTTTGAGGATGTGTGTGCATTTCTTTCTTTTTTCTTTTTATCCTCCAATACAGACCCTAAATATAATTTAGCATTTCCCAAAAACTCTCCACTTTCATTAACCTATTATATTTTAAGTCATATACATTTTAGATGTGTATATTAGTATTTAATAGTGTTTTAATATATAAATTGGTTTGTTCTGTCTTTTTTCTTTATCTTTTCTGTTAGGAAGGTACATAAATACTGTCTATTCTTCCAGCAAATGTAGTTTGATTTATGTTTGAACACAAAATGGCAGTGGCATATGTGCTGATTTCGGATGTCTGATCCTCCTGATCTCAGTGGGGAAAGGAAAGTGTATTGATTTAAGAGTTTCCTCCTAAAAATGATTAGTCAGCTCCCTTTTTTGATAAAGCAATCTAATGATAAGACCAAGCTTGGATCAATTGGACTTTGATCTTCACTTACCTCAACGTACCAGCACATGAAAAACAAAGCATAACAAAAGCAAACTCTGTATGTATCGATCAGAACTTTGCTGGACTGTGATTTCTTGCTGTTTTGTTAGTTCTCCGAAACCTGCTGCGTTGGGCGCTTTGGAGACAGACTATTGAATCACACGTCTTCCAGACAGATTTTAAAAAGCTGATGATGATGACAGGCAGAGTTCGTAGCTGCCTTCACATGACATAAGGTCAAGACACACCCCCAGTGACGGCGCCTAAATGGCTGTTGAGTATTTTTCTGTCCTCATTGTGCGGATGAAAATGATCAGGAACAACATGACAACTCTCACGAAGCAGTCGTCCATCAGCACTGCTGGTATACATATCTTTCTTTCTCTTTTTCTTAATCTAAAGGTACTATTGAACTCTAATCGTTTTGTCTCAACAGGCAAGAAGTCCACTAATCCATCCACACCCATCAGAATGGTTTTACTGGGGAAGACAGGAAGTGGTAAAAGCTCCACTGCCAGCTCCATTATTGGCCGGAAAGTGTTGGACCTAAAGCTTAGCAGCCCCTCGATCAGCCAGCGCTGCCACAGGGCAACTGGAGAGGTCCGTGGTCGTCAGCTGCTGATTCTTGAGACCCCTGGTGTGCTGGACACTCATCAGACTCTGCAGGAGGTACAGCGGGAGCTGAGGAGGAGCGTCAGCCTCCTCTTCCCCGGACCACATGCTTTCCTGATTGTTATTCAGATCGGAAGGTTCACTCACGAGGAAAAGGAGGCGGTGCGACACATTAGGGAGGCAATGGGCTCCCATGCTTTAAGGTTCTCTGTGGTGGTTTTTACCCACGGAGACCGTCTGGAGGAGGGGACATCCGTGAAGCATTGTCTGATAGACCAGTGTAGCGACCTGGTAGAACTTGTGGCTGGATGCGGAGGTAGATACTGTGTCTTCAATAACCAGAACCTTAACAACAAGGAGCAGGTCGCCGAACTGATCGCTCTAGTAGAGGGAATGATGCTGAACAACAGAGATAGTTGCTACAACAGCAGAATGCTTCAGAAGGCAGAAGAAGAACTGGCTCATCAGCTGGAAGAGGAAAGGAAGCTGCTCACTGAAAAGAATGAGCTTCTGAAACAGAAGCAGGACAATGCGCTGAAGGAGTGGTATGAAAAAGAATTGGAGATGATTCAGCAGAAAAGCAAGAAGGAGATGAATGAGCTCAGGACAAAACTGGAGCTGGAAAAACAGAAGGAGGACAAAGTGGCAAAAGATCGAGAAATGGCCCTAAGGCAGGAGATTGAGAAGAAGAAATCGCAAGAGGTCGCGAGACTGACAGAAATGGAGAAAAAGAAGAGAGGAGCTATTGAGGAGCGACTTGATAAAGTCACCAAAATGCTGGAGGAGCAAGTTGAGAGGGAGAAGAAGATGAGACAATCCATGGAGGAGATGATCCAGAAGGACAGAGCAGAGACTGAAAGGAAACAGAGGGAGAGGGAGCTTCAGCACATCCAAATGGAACAGGTGCTCAGACAACAAGAGGAGATGGAGAGAGACTCTCTGCAGGGAGAGCTGGACCACCTCAGCCAGAGGCTGGAGGAGCTGACCAGGAAGGAGGAGGAGAGGAAGAGGCAAATGCAGGACCTCCTCAGACAGGAGCAGGAGGAGAATCAGAGGGAGCTGGACCTGCAGATGGAGCAGCTGAGGGTGGAGAAGCGGAGAACCGAGGCCTTCAGACGGGAGCTGAAGTTCCTGAAGATCAAGATCGAGCAGCAGAGAGAATGCGAAGAGCGTCTGAAAAAACTCCTGGACGAGAACCTGCTAAAGGAACGGGAAAACTGTGACAAGCAGATCTCCTCACTGAAGAAGATCTGTGGCCAAAAGTGCACAGAGATACTCGACAAAGGGTCTCCAGAGAGCCCTCGCAGAGGGACAGGTGTGGTGGGATTTGTGCAGGAGATGGGACTGCTGGGCCTGAACGCAGCTCTGGAGAAGGTCGGAACTCCATGCTGCATACAGTAACAATAGCAGCTCAAAACTAACCTAATATACGTATACTTCCTTTCATGTTCTGCTTTCTTTGATGATAAAATACATGAAACACGTGCCTTTTGTTGCATTTCTAAACCAGCTTTGCAGTTCAAGAGACAGAACAGGCTTTCTTCTCTGCAAAATAGCTCCAACTCAGATTGGGTGGACAATTTCTCTAAACTTAAGTCTTCTAATGTGCTACAGATTTCAGTCTTAAATTTGACTAAATCATTATAGGACAAGATTATATTTTGATCAATCCCTCATGGCTTTTAACACGGTGAGTTGAAAATATGCTGTTTCACATGTGTGATTTTTCTTTTTTGGTCGAATCCAGTCAGTTGTATTTTTCCAAATAAATGTGGCCCACTTCAAACCCATGCCTCATTTCTCTGGGTCTCCTACAAAAACAAATGGCAAACATGGCAAAACAGCACACAAAAAAAAAGATCACTGGATATACCTTTGAAGACACGGTAAGCTTTCTGGAATTGACAGAGCCCATTTACCCAGAGTTAGAAAAGAAAAAGACTTCCCACCATGAGAGCAATTTCATTCTAACAAATGGAAGCGATACACGTGTGTCCTAAATCAGCAAATGCACATACTCTCAGAAACGATAGAGATAATCTGATTATGAACTCCCCACCCTCATGTCCCATGCTGTACTCCCGGTGTCCATCATTTAATCTGGTCTCAAACCAAACCTCCGTTGACATTATTTAAAGAACACACATCTCTCTATGGCTGCGTCTGTCTTTTTTTTCCTTCCGTTTTTTTTCCTTGGAAAAACACAAGCTGTGGGCATCGCCACCTGTTTATTCTAGAAATGAATAAAATCAGCCTTAATCTGCAGTACATCCCGAGATATTTTTTTTTATGTCTCTCTGCAAATGTGTTTGTCTTTAAGTACAATTGTGTTACAAATCCTGTGGGTTCAGAATGAAAATGTGACACTAAAAAAAAAGGTGCCAATTGTATGAGAGCCTGAATTAAACTACGATGACTTTTTTATGTATAATTTTAAAATTCAAATAATAATAAAAACAGGCTAGGCAAACCATTTATGGTGTAAATGTTTAACTTTACTCGTGCTTCATGCACTCCTAATATAGCCTTTGCCATTATAGTAGAAATTCTGAGGTTAAGGTCTCATTTTTATTTGTTTCCCTGCTAAAATAACTCCCTGATTTTCGCCTCATATGTGACCACCTTCTCTCTGGGTAGTCAGCTGGTTGTGCTTGGCTGTCTCCCCTCCCCTATAGGACTGCTGTGGGCTCACAGCTGCTGCAGCAGCACAGATTAGTCTGCTCTCAGCATGCCGTGCCATCCCCACGGGAACTGTGTGCGCCTTTTAACTTGTTAAGCCCACGGTCCTTATCTTACAGCATTGCCATGCTATCCCTACTGGATCTGCACCATGAATAACACCAAAGGCTTGGCTCTACTCGGCTCGGAGGAGCCTCCGGCGCACAGAGCTGTCACCGGATGCGTCCTGGCGCTGCTCATCGTATGGACTCTCGTGGGCAACACGACAGTGTGCGCGGCCGTGTACCGCTACCGCCACCTGCGCACCAAGGTAACCAACATATTTATCGTGTCCCTGGCTCTCTCCGACCTCCTGGTGGCGGTGCTGGTGATGCCGTGGAAAGCAGTCGCGGAGGTGGCCGGCTTCTGGCCGTTCGGCGGCTTCTGCAAGACGTGGCTCTCCTTCGACATCATGTGCTCCACGGCCTCCATCCTCAACCTGTGCGTGATCAGCGTGGACCGCTACTGGGCCATCTCCAGCCCGTTCTCCTACGAGCGGAGCATGAACAGGAGGATGGCCTGCGTCATGGTCGGGGTCACCTGGACCGTGTCGGTAGTCATCTCCTTCGTGCCCGTGCAGCTGGACTGGCACCGCGCGGACATAGGTGAGCACAGCGCGCGCGTCGCCCCACGCGGGAAGAGCTGCGACTCCAGCCTGAGCCGCACCTACGCGATATCCTCCTCCCTCGTCAGCTTCTACATCCCGGTTCTGATCATGGTGGTCACCTACACGCGGATCTACCGGATCGCTCAGACGCAGATCCGGGTCATTTCCTCCTTGGAGCGCGCGGCGGAGCGCGCGCAAAGCTGCCGCTCGCACGTGCCCGAGCTGTTCCCGCACATGTGCGCGGAGGTTGGCTCGTACCAGTCCCGCATCAGCATCCACCCGGACTCCCAGTGCCCCAACCAGTCCCACCGGGAGCTCCGAGTCTCCATCAGGAAGGAGACCAAGGTGCTGAAGACGCTCAGCATCATAATGGGGGTCTTCGTCTGCTGCTGGCTGCCCTTCTTCATCCTCAACTGTGCGCTGCCCTTCTGCCCTGGACCAGGGGCCACGGGGACCCACCGAGGCCCCTGCTGCGTCAGCGAGAAAACCTTCGACGTGTTCGTCTGGATCGGGTGGAGCAACTCCTCTCTGAACCCGGTGATTTACGCGTTTAACGCGGACTTCAGGGACGCCTTCCTGCGGCTGCTGTGCTGCCGCGGCCGAGGGTTCCTGTCGACGGTGAGCGCCGCGCTGGAGACCGCGTTGGCGAGCAACGAGGCCGGGCAGCAAAGACGGGACAGCGCCGCGAGGGCGAAGCTGAGCGTCTCCACGAACACGCGTGGGAGTCAGGACAGCGGGAACAGCGCGTTGGCCGTGTTTCTGCACCGAGGAAGCCGAAGGGAGCCGGGGACAGACACCGAGGAGAGACTTGAGAAAGACCAGCTTACTCACATACCCAGATAAACTTACAATATCCAGCCTCAGTAGTTTTTTTTCTTAGGTACTATTAAACGATAAAAGTGTGGGGGTCCAACAGTTTCCCAATTCAATAAATAGAGAAAACAAGTAGGCCCCATTTAAGTCCTTAATTAGAATATTTCCTTACCTAATAAAAAGCGGAAACAAGTATGTGCGAAATTTATGTTTACAAACATTATGTCTGGTTTTAAATCTGGACTTTAAAAAGAAAACAAAAGAAATATTGGTTATAAACTAGTGTGATCAAACGCTTTTTAAAATCTTGTCCTATTCATCCTTTATTCAGCTCTTTGTTTTTCTGTCTATTCTCAGATCGAACATGTTTTCTGTGGCACTGGACATAAAACAAGTTTAAGACTTCGATGAACTCAATGTAATAATAACCGAAACAAAGAAATTATGAACAACTAAAACAAAGCCCCCATATTGAAACAAGTTTTTTTTTTTAAACTAGATATTTAATTTCTACGACTGCTAATAAAAAAACTGATAAATATTCTATATATGAATGCAGAAATAGTCACAGGTGGTGACTTTTTTAAGCACTAACACAGCCGTGGTAGTTTTTAAACGTTCTCATTAAATATAACTAATTTAGTGGATGGATGATAAAATTGATACCTCGGAGTGACGACTGCCTGGCACAGTTTTCAGAACAACTAGGATACGTGAATGTCTAAAAGAAGCTGTGATAATCAAATGATTATTTAAATATATACTTAGTAAAATGTTTCACCAAAGAAAAAATACATTTACAAAAAGCTAAATCACTTTTTTTAATCTTTGAAATCCTTTTGTACTCTGGTCTAAACATGTAATTTACACGAGCGATCAACTCAAAGCTCCAAACAGAGCGTAGGGGTTAAAGTTGAATCACCATTATTTCACCTCTACTCCACCTCAGGAGGCTGTTATGGATAATACGGTGTTACAAGACGTGTCTGACAGAATGCGAAGCTGGTTGTTCACAAACCTGTGCAGAACTGAGCCTTGATATCATCCTCTTGAGAATTAAGTTGATCAGCAAAATCTTATCCAGAGAACAACATTCTGAGGATGGTTAGCAACAACTTTGGTTTTATTTAAAGTGAATGCATTTGGACAGCACACATCGATGTTGCATCACAGAGTCCAGCCCCGGGGGAAATCCCATAACATAAAATCTTCACTTGTGAAGATTGTTCATCCACACCTCTTGGGTTCAACAATCCCAGCTGTGTAATATGAATGCTCACATGGTCTAAGTAAGATCTTAGCAGTATGCTGTGGTTGGGTTTTTATCCTGGAGTAACAATGTTAAAGGGGCTAACATAACTCATCCTTATAACCGCTTACAGTGCATGTTAACCAATCTGATATTGGGAGCACAATGACTGTTTTGCACATTCAGTAAATGATACATTTAAACACTTCTGCATTCATTTATTTTTCTAATTGATTTTATTTTACTTGGATTTAACTATTTTAAGAGTTTAAGTATTCGTCACATTGTGGCACTTTATGAAGACTATATGATATATGAATACTAGAAAGATTGTAGTGTACATATGCAATGAAAATGTTTTTATAGCTCACCTGTTTATTTTAGGACCCATCAGTAAATACGTTGAGTTTCAATCGGTGGACACAAATGCTATTGTTTAATTGCATTACATGACAAATAACAACAGATTTTGTTTATAAATATGTGTCTGCTTGTGATCTTAGTTGGACCTAAATTTTCATTAGGATTTAATTGCTATTTTTGTGGTTTAGCACGACTGGATGCACATTGTTGTGGACAAAGTTTCTTGCCTCTGACTTTTTCTGGTTTAGTGTTCAGAAACTGAGAACAGTTTCCATTTTTAATCTTTTCTAAAGCTGGGAAAGGTAATGGCAGAAAAAAGAGAGAAAGAAAGGGAATAAGCTAAACTCTCACAAAGACATCAGCTGAAGACTTTTACACGTTTTATATTCCAGATTGTGTGCCTAGGTGTCGCATTCATTTGATTGCATTTAAAAAAAAAAAAACAACAACTGTTGTCAAGGCTCTTTACTAAGCTTTTTTTATAGCTTGGAGATAGCATTTTACTTCCTAAAGGTTACATTTTAAAACTACATATATCCTGGAAAGAGTTACACTACAGAGTATCTTGATACTTTATGGCTTCAGATATGCATTTCAGTCTTTCTCTAGTTGGTAATGTGTGCATTTTTTCTTCATGTATACATTTGGATGAACAGTAAAACCTATGAACAAGCAGTTTCCTTAACTACGTTATTACAAGAAAGCCATTGCCTTTAAGATAGGGTTTGATAAAGCTGGTCTTTTTGGTATATGTCATTCATGTTTTGAGATATGTAACTTGTCAACTTCTATGAAAATGCCAAATAAATAATTCAGATGTGTTTCAGGTGGAGGAGGGGACAAACACACACATACACGGCCTCAAACCTCCTCTCTAGGGTTATAGGGCAAGCTCATAATAGTGCGAGAACTAATTTATGGTTTTAGTTGATTTTTTCAAAATCCTCTCCCCCGCATGCTAGGCTGGTGTGGGATGCTATGGATTAGTGGGTTGAAGTGATTATCAGGCTGTTTGTCCGCATCTCCCTAAAATAACTCTTTCCCTGGGCGAGAGCCCACACTGTCTCTAAAACATTGCTGTGATCAAAATATTTCAACTTCTTCAACATCCAAATTAATCACATATCAAAGATAAACATATTTTAGAATGATTTTATTTGAACTGGTACTGCTATATCGCTGGAGGTTTTTGGAGCCTAAAGCAGAGTTGCTCCACCAATCAGGTCTGACCACCTTCCCATATCTCTGCTAAAGAAAAACCTCCCTCTCTATGATGTTGCTGAAATAGGCACAGATAGCCCAATTCAGTGTGATCTTTAGTGTTAGTTTTCCTCCATACTCAGCTTTTTGCAAGTGCGCCAAAAAAGTTTCGTTTTGCTCCCACCTGAGCATATTTGCTGTGTAGGAAAGTGGATTCTATTTTAATATCTGGCTCACCTCTGATGACTATTCGGTCCACTTCACGGTTGTTATGCATTGCGTTTTCTGTGACAGAACAGTTAACGAACTAAAAAGATGTTTGTTGAATAATTTAAAAACAGTCCAAGCAGCGTTAATATTTTTGAATATGTAAGGCACCATATTCAAAGAAGTATAAAAATAACTTGGGGTTTAATATACCATGATAAAGAGCTGCATAAATGTGTTACTTGAAAAGTGAGAGACACATTGTAAATTGCTTTAAAATATAAAATCTGTTTGAAAGGTAACATAAAAGTGTAAACCATTAAAGATGATTATTATTCCATTAAGCAATAAAGTTTGTATTAATTTGGACAAAGCTGAATAAATAAATGGCATACTGGAGTTTTTTGTAAGTTATTATATTCAGATATACTTTCATTTTTGTCTTGATTTGCTTATAATAATACTGAATCTTTTGTAAAATAAAAAACGAAACAAAATCTTCTGTGTTTGGCCCAGTGGGTAAAATAGTCGTCTTGCTATCACAAACTTCTGGGTTTGATTCCAGCTTCAACATGTCACGTGTAGATGCGCAAGGCATTCAACGCCAGGTTGCCGAGTCAGCATGTTGGTGGATGAATGTTTGTGAGTGGGAATGACTGAACGTGGCTCCAGTGTAAAGAGCTTTGAGCAGCCAGTATGACTAGAAAAGTGCTAAAGAAATTCAGTCCATCTAGTTTTTCTAGGCAAAACACTGAAACGTTTTGATGCCATTTACTCATGAGGATTTTAGTCGCTTGTTTTCCACCAGTGAATTAAACTCTTTGCATTCCCTTCCCACTCATGTATGGGAAACGCATTACAGGTCATTTCTGTCTCTGAATCTTTAGAAATGGGATTATATAAGAGACTCACATGGGCACCATTCTGTTGAGATGCACTGTGTGCTCTGTTTCCCCTGCTTCTATACTCTGAAAGAAACCGGCATGAATAATTTGTACTTTGGGGTTGTTTCTATGAAAGATGTCCAGACGAGTGAGAACATAGAAGCTTTTACGCTGACACTCAGAAACACAAGCCGTGATTCCACTGAGAGGCCTCCGCGGAAAGTGAAGCAAAGGAGTGGAGCTCTCCTATGCTACCCACACAGATCAACCGTCTACTTATTAACGGCTTCACATTTGTCTTTGTTAGACCTCTTTGTTCTGGTTAAATATGAAGGTGCTATAATTGAAATAAGAGAGAATTATTAATGAAAACTTTCAAGAGGATTTTCTGCTATTTCTTCTTGAGGACAGACTAAAAATAAAATCTATTGACCTTCGGTGAGTGCTTTGATTTTTACTCAAAGCAGAGTGTTTATAACATAAACCTGTTCTATCATAAAAGCTAAAGAATACAATTTCTTTGCCATAAAGACAAATTCTTTTTTTAAATTTTCTATATTTTTAGCAAACCTAAAGGCCTCCACATGACAGTTATTTTACCCAAGCATCAACCAAAAATATAAATCTTTTACCAACCAGTATATTCTTACCATGCAAATGTACTTATATATTAATGCACAAGCATAGTGCTATCACTGAGGAAAATAAATGTAAGTTGGCTGCAGCACCAGGGGAGCTTTTCCTTCAGTAAGGACAGGGAGTGCTAGTCATAGCCCATAAGATGATAGCTTGAGCTAAATGCAAAACATTAATGAAAGAAAAATAGCTACAAAATAAAAAAAGACAGGTTAAATGGAGCAGTTTAGATTTTCTGAATTTCCCAAAATTTTGACCTAAATAATGTGAAGGATCTGTGGCGAAACTTGAAAACTGAAAGCCACAAAATTCGAGGACCTTTGTACTGTGCTGCACAGAAAAAGTGGGAGTCACTATGGGAACAGAGACTGAATGTGCTGACCCTTTCCCACAACAGAGAAAAGATAGTGTTTGTTTCTAAAGTTTGGATGAACGAAAATCCCCTGTAGTTTTTTAGGGGAACTTCCAAAATAGACCAACAGACTCGGACTTGTATATGTTGGTGTATTACTAGTATAGGATTCTGATACCTAATGGGCCAAATGCATGGCAACTACTTTGGACTTTTAGTTTAAAATTCCCTTCAAAGTAAAAGCCTCAACATTTCATAGGTCATATAACCGGTTCTCCACATTACTAATCTAGCTAAAACATGCATTAAAATAACATTAATCAGTCTTTATAAACAGAGCTCACAGATATTGAATTTTTACACGTTTTTGGTTTTTATTTAGTTGCAAAAGGGAATTCTAAATTTGTCAGTGCCTGGAAAATATTTATTATCCCCTTTCATAATAAAGGGTTTGGTTATTTTGTAACTTAAGTCAGTTTAAAAGTTGTTTGAAAACTGCCTTTGGATTAAATGAATGGTAATCTATTAGGGGTCTCTGCTCGTCAGTTATTTCTTTCTAATAAGTCAAGATATAGAAAACTGTAAACCAACCAATAAAAATAATAGTTGGAATGATGTTGAAGTCTGCATTTGTTTTTTTTAATTAGCTTTTGTTCCCATTTCAAACACAGCAGCAACAAGTAATTAGGAGTTCTGACTTATTACTTAAAGACTTATTATACAGTTATGTCTGCCAGTCACCAGGGATTTGCTTTTCGTTCTGTGAAATACAGGAGTGAGATAAAACAGTGTGCTAATGTTCCCTACAGGACCAGCATGTTCATTCATGGTGCTTTGACCCTGTAATGGGCATGTAACCTACATCTTTCAGCTGCAGGGAAGCATTGTGTGCAAGAATGGTTGCCGTAACAAAGAGGATTAATCAAAAAAAAGGGCCACATACATTTTGAAAGTGTGCAGATGTTGCATGTAGGTTACCTAGAAAAAACATCCTCCAAGAAATAATGCATCTTGTGGGGAAATTAAAGTATTACTGTGCAATTAAAGAGGAAATAATGGCTTTAAACAATGTCGCATGTGATATGTTTTGAATTATTGTACCCTACCTAGAGGCAACGGTTATTTCAATGATTTGTTTCCTTCAAGAGACTTACTAAACTTGCATTAAGAAGCTTATATAAGTATTATGTTATCTTGCAGGCAGTTTTATAATAAATAGAAAGGTAAATGTCCCACTATTGTCTTACATTTATTTACATTTACATTCATACATTTAGCAGACGCTTTAATCCAAAGCGACTTACAAAAAGAGGGTTTAATATTGAACTACGACTCAATTTACCTGCAATATGCTAGGAGTGGATTTAACATTAATAATGACACTCATTTACAGCATTTAGGTAACACAGAAGGCCCAAGTACCATACACTGAGTGCTAACTAATATCGGGGGGGAATAAGTGCTTTTAGATCTTTCAGGGCAATAGATACTCTCGGAAGAGCTGGATTTCCAAGGATTTCTTGGAGGTGGAAAGAGAATCTTTTGCTCTGATAGTGCACGTAAGGTCGTTCACCAGCGAGGAACCGCAAATGAGAAGAGTTTAGATTTACCTACGGTGGGTTTTGGTCGCGTTAGTTGGCGCTCCTTGGAGTAATGGAGCGGGCGGGCAGTGACCTAAGGGTTTAAGAGGGTGTTGAGGTAGATGGGCGCTGATCCATCAAACACTCTGTATGCCAGCATTAGTGATTTGAATTTGATGCGTGCAGCTAATGGAAGCCAATGGAACTGACCACCTAGGACTAGGAGCTGTGTCGCATGTTGAGTTAGATATGACCTAATCTTCCTGATGTTGAATAGAGAGAAGTAAAACGATCAAGCGACAGAGGCAACCTGATCTGCAAAGGTAAGCTGATCATCGATCATGACGCCCAGGTTTCTTACAACCTTAGTGGGTGCCACAGATAGGGAGTCTAACCTGATGCTGATGTTGTGGTGAATACTTTCCTTGGCTTGGATGACAAGCAATTCAGTTTTGGAGAGGTTCAGTTGGAGGTGGTGATCTTTCATCCATGCAGATATGTCGGAAAGACGTCGTCTGGAGCAAAAGGACAGATAGAGCTGGGTATCATCTGCAAAGCAGTGATAGGAGAAGCCATGCGAATGGATGATTGGGCCCAGCGAAGTAGTGTACATGGCAAAGAGGAGGGTGCCCAACATTGAGCCTTGGGGCACCCCTGTGGTGAGGTGGTGTCACATCTATGTTTTGCCTTGCCATGCCACCTTGAAGGATAGTCCGTTGAGGTAGCATTCAAACCAGTGTGTGTGTGGGAGTGTGCACTGCCCTCAATGCCAATGTCTGCCAGCTTGGTAAGTAGGATGCTGTGGTTTACAGTATCAAATGCAGCTGAGAGGTCCAGTAGGATGAGAACTGATGATTGGCCTGTCGCTTTGGCTTCTTTTAAGGATTCCATTACTGACAGGAGTGCCGTTTACGTGGAGTGACCGCTCTTAAAGCCTGATTGGATAGAATTAAGGAGGTCATGTTGGGAGAGAAATTTCATCACCTGCTTTGAGACAGCTCTTTCGATGATTTTAGATAGGAAAGGGAGGAGGGAGACCGATCAGTAGTTCTCCACTAGGGTTGGGGCTAGGGAGGGTATTTTTAATAAGGGACTTACCTGGGATTGCTTGAAGGCAGTGGGGAATGATCCGGTAAATAGTGAAGCATTGATCACGTGGGTGGCTGCTGTCACAATGTTTGGAGCTATGGCTTGCAGGAGTGTTGTGGGAATAGGATCCAGAGGGCAAGATGTAGGGCGGCTGCTTGTGAGAAGCTTTGATACCTCATCCTCGGTGAGAGGGGTAAAGAACAAAAGGAAGCAGTGGGCTCAGCAGCGCTCAGAGGAAGGACCAGGGACAATATTGTCTTATTGTCCCACAGTGAAGAAATTCGGGTGTACACATGCAACCCTCTCTCTCAGTTTATTATGATCAGGACTTCGATGATGCATCAGATCATTAATAAAACATTTTAAAACAGGAGTGTAGGCTTAATTAAAACATGTCTATTACCTGCTTAAACGTTGTTATATGCAATGGTATTTTGAAGCCTTCCCAGAAATCAGATTTCATTTTCATATTGTCTGTTCTGTTCAGGTTGTATAAGTTTGTAATATTGTAAAAACTGAATTAATATAGTTTATTAGCATTTATTTGAGGGATTTTTTATAGTTACAAGCAGGTAAATACAAATATTATCTGAGTCAGCAAAATGTTGGACATGTAATAAACTGGCAAACTACAAATTTAAAAATAGTCTGTGATTTTGAATGTTTTGCTCTCCTTCTGACCAACATTCTTACTCTGGTGCAAGTAGCAAGACCCAAAACTACAATTTCTTAAATAAAGTGTTAACAGAATACTCTACAATACTGAGCTACTAGTTTTGCAAGACATAAGAATAAAGAAGCAGCTGCAAATCTCACTTCTCTGCGTGTAATCAACCTGTGTTGCCACACCACACCATCCATTCATGGTGGATTTTTTATTAAATATTACATTAAGACACAAAAAATATTGAAAGCAGACAACAAACTACATACTATTTTATAATTTCAGGATTTCTAGCTGTTCTGGTTGTAAAAATATTATACTTTTTATTCAGTATCTAAAAGTTGCACAATGAAACGTTTTGTTTGTTCACATAAAGTGCTAAAATTTACAAGTTTAATTAGAAATGTGTCTGCTTAGCACAACATTTAGAATGCTATGACCAATATTGCATTCACGACTCGTCTTTTTTGGGAGGTTTTCAATGGAATTTATTTTTGTTATTATTGAGGTCAGTCCAAACTTACTTTATGAAGTTCTCATTTATATCAAATTTCATTTTGAAATGTAAAGAATAATAATGCTATGTTGATTTACATGCAGAAATATATGGTCCATTCTAGCTAACCAGGCAGAGATATTGCATGAGGTTTACTTTGCTGCAGCCCCTCATACTAAGCAGGAAAGAATTGTCAGTGGCAATTAAAGCTATGTTAAGATTTTTAATTTATACAGTAAAGAAAACAATCAAAAGCACTTTTGTTTTTTTTTGTTTTATCTACAGAGAATATAAAAGTAGTTTAAAACACTTTTGTTTTAAAGATTAGGGTTTCTATGCAGTCCTGTTGCGTGCCCCTGGCTGTCTCTTCTCATTCCTACAACTGTGTGAGAAAGCTGAATTATTAGTGCGAGGCATCACAAAGCCTGCCATCCTACTCTAATAGTGTCCTTCTACCTTACTAAAAATAGACCAGACACAGGAGCGCACTCGGAGGGAAAAAGCAGAGTTTGTGAACCATGGATAGTGCATTCTAGTGAGAAGTGGCAGTAGCTGTCAGTGTTTCGTTCAGTCAATTTGAACAAAACAGATCTGAGTTATAAAGAAGTACCAGAACTATGTGCAAAAGCACCTTGGAAGACAGGCATGGTGCACCGGTAATAAAACAATACAGAACATACAGCGTGAATAAATGTGTGAAGCCAAAATTAAATTCATTAACATGGTCAGAAGGAAAACACTAAGTGATGAGAAAAAAAATAAACATAAGAAATTAAACAAGCAAATAAACAAAAAAATAAAAACATAAGAACAAATAAACCTAAAAGT
>JAVLVB010001120.1:1183985-1224114 GCA_032876305.1 Orestias chungarensis
ATATATATATATATATATATATATATATATATATATATATATATATATATATATATATATATATATATATATATATATATATATATATATATATATATATATATATATATATATATATACACAAAGACTCCCCAAATATTTATTCTTACAATTTAATCATAATATTTGGGTTTACATTCAATGTTATTGATCTGCACAAAACCCTTAATGGACAGAAGTTTAGGAGGCAAAATTTAAAGCACTTCATGTTTAAATAAAATGAAAAGAACAGGTTGAGCTGTGACACATGTAGCTCTTAAGAAATCAGAGTTTAGAAAGACAAATTTAAAAGTTCAAGGCTACTGAAAAGTACTTTACACATAATTACTTGAGCCAAATTGTGTATTCTCTCGTCAACCAGCTTTACTAATAGATTGATACTCACTGGTTGAAGTCAGCAGGGTAACAGAACTCTCAAGAAATAAAGGAATTAGAAACACCTTTGCAGAAGCTTTTCACTTCTACTAATTTCAAAGCCGAGCCACAAGAATGCATGGGTAGTGAGTGCCTATAATTTGTACTTTTTAGGGGGATTAGAAAACTAAAAGCTTTCCACACCACTCAGGGATTAGAAAAGCAATGTCACTATGACACATTAAGAAGCAAGAACCACATGCTTTGGATTATTTAATCACACTTGAAGACACATTTCCCAGCCACATAAGTCTGTTTGTGTCTGTTTTTCATCCTTTTTTCTGACCATCATGGTTACCGTGCAGCTATTTGGTAAAAACCCAGTGTCCATTTTGATAATTCTGCAACAGCTAGACTATTTCAAAGAATGAATTCATGTCATAGTTAGATGGAGAACAATTCAAATAAGAACAATTGAGATTGATTGTTGAAAAAACAAAATCCAAGTATATTTGGTTTCTCTGTCTTTATTGAGCTTCCTGGTGTTTGTTGACCTCTGCTGGTGGCTAAAAAGGCTTTTCATCTGAAGACGCTCAACATACTCAGGTTTTTTGCTTTGTATGTGACATTTTTTCTAGTTAGGTGCCTAATTAAGTGTCTATTTGGTTAAATTATAACTTTGTTATATGCATTTAAATGTTTATTCTATTCTATTCTATTCTATTCTATTCTATTCTATTCTATTCTATTCTATTCTATTCTATGTTCATACACTTAGTTTTTTTTCATATTTGTGCATTGCTTGGTTTCTTTCAAAAGCATTTTGCATAACATCTGACAAGAGCAGTATTCCTGCATGGCTTTTGACGAACATTAAACAGTAACTCTTACTTTGTTCTTTCTTCTCAAAGACTGGAGTAAAAGATTAATTTCTTATTCTCATAACCCAGCTGTGGATCTTTGTAGACTGAGAAACAGCATCATTCCTGAAGCTGTGAGACTCTCAAACACACGCAAGGACAATTAGAAATGAAAAACACTTTCTCATTTAACCGGCACTGTTCACTTTAATATCACACTTTAAAATGTCACTTTAAAATGTCAATTAATGTCACTTGCACTCCGAATTTTCATTGCTACTATGTCCGAAGTCCCATATTGTAGATTCTGTGTCCATATGGTAGATTCTTCGTAGTCAAATCCTATTCTCGCATAGTTCTTATATTTTATTATATTATTTTAAATTGCTATCGGGGTGTAAACTGGACCGGGGGATTAGAATTTCGTCCCACCTCATGTACCACATGTGATGTGATGACAAATAAAAATTCCTTGATTCCTTGTAGTTCCTCCATTGTTACTAAGAGATTTTTGACTGCTACTCTGATTATTTCTTTTCCTGACCAGGCTATAATTGTTATGTTCGGTGTAAATGTTTTGACCGACATACAGAACATATTAGGTAAATAGTGGATGTGCGTTTACAAAAAGGCATGTCCATCTGAGGGTAAAAAGGGGCAACATATCCAATTCAGGAGGAATAATAAAATTTTCTGAGGATGACAGGGGAAAACGGAGACTTCTGTTGGTTTAGAGTTGAGTATGGCTTTTGGTCCAAAGAATGATGCTGGGTCAAAGCTTTTTGACAGGTCGAATGTTGTTGGAATGGAAGGTGTTGGAGTATGGAGAGGTGTTTTGCTAACACAAAAAAGTTCTGTATGCTGATTTCCCTGCCTTGCCTTATCTTCTGATACCTTGCTACATCTGATGTCCTGGATCAGA
The DNA here is from genome assembly GCA_032876305.1 of Orestias chungarensis. Taxonomy (NCBI): domain Eukaryota; kingdom Metazoa; phylum Chordata; class Actinopteri; order Cyprinodontiformes; family Cyprinodontidae; genus Orestias; species Orestias chungarensis. Next base: position 1,186,161 of record JAVLVB010001120.1, read on the forward strand.
CCATGTTTCTGGACTCTGCTCTCCCGCCTTTGGCTCGCCCTTGGATCTGTCGGTTTGTTATCTGCTCTTATGTTGCCTGGCCTACTGACCTAATTTTGTGTACCTGTTCACAGCCTGAGCCACACACCATTTTTTTCAGCTTTGCCTTTTTTTTTCTATGACCACTTTTTTTAATTCTTATTCACTAGAAGGATCACTCATAGTGAGTCCTGTCGTTTGTTTGAATAGCTCGAGCACATCTGCATTTTTAACTGTTTATTTTAATGTGTTGTTTGAAAATCTAAAGCTTCCTGTTCCATCTTGCCAGGTAACAAATAAGGCTTTTGCTCAAAGATAATTAAAACGTAGTACAAAGATTAAAGGTAATAGTTAAAGTTACTTATGTATAGCTGAAATTTTGGACTGCCAACAACACTTGCAGAAGTAAGTTTCAATAGTTTTCTAGGAGATGTGTAGAAAGAAATATGTATAACTGGTCAGGCCTGTGTTACTATATATAAGGGTCATTGTGGTGTTAGACAAAAAGTTATCTATTATGTTAATACATTTTTTTTAAATGATTACTGGTTATTTCATAATCTTTAAATCATTCTACTTTGAAGATACTCTCAGCTTTAGAGTCTTGTTTTGGGGGATTTTCTTTATCTTTGGCCATGGATGTATTACTGTGATTTTTTCACAAGAAGGTCAAATTGTTTTTACGTGTATAATATATTTCCTTAAACATTTAGTTCCTTTACATCTTTTAAAATCAACGTTTGTCTTTAGTAAACAATGCAACGAATGTAACCAGAGTTATTGTGGAAGACATTGAGAACCTCACCAGGATGAACTTTGAACAGTTGCGGAAAGTGAGCGACAGATTCAAATACTTTGCTCGGAGCTGTAAAGAAATCCGTGATATTCACAGTGAGCAAGAAGGTAGGCATGCTTGACCTGTTTAGAAATTTGCTATACCAGGTATTAACCAAACAAGTTTTAATGCGATGATGAGAAATGAACTGTTTTAGTCAATTTAGCATTTAATAGCTTCCAGAGCATGTTTGGGACAAAGATTTGACATTAAATCAACACCATCAATAAGAGAATTTCATTATTTATAAGTCACTGGATCTAATTTTGTGTATTGTCTTCAGATGGGATATACTACTTAACAACAACAAATGGAATGAAATATCAGACTTTCTGCGATATGACCACTGCTGGAGGCGGCTGGACTCTGGTGGCCAGTGTCCATGAAAATAGCATTTATGGAAGATGCACTGTGTGAGATCGCTGGTCCAGTCATTAGGGTAACAATCCAAATTTGCTCGATGGAGATGGAAACTGGTCCAATGGAAACACCTTTGGCATCGTAGAGAGTGCCACATCAGATGATTAAAAGGTAGACCAGATATTACTGAGCAAGAACTGTTTTTTAGAAGGAAGGTTTCACCGGATCAGTGTTTGTATTTTTTTTCAATTGTATTAAGGCACTAATTTGCGTTGAGGAGAACTATCCAGTCAATATCATTGCAATTAAAAAAAGAAGCTTACATAATTTGAAGAATTTTCTTTCCTTATTTGCTATTTTAATTAAAAAAGTAGCAAAACACTTGGTATAACCCGACCTGCCCCACCACATGTTCACCAAGGTTGCTTTACTGTTTGCAGCAGTTTATGAAGAAGGTGGATGTGGTTTGAAGAAATGAGAGGAGCACCAAAGAAGTTAAAATATTTCACTGTGGGTCAATTTAACGTCCTTGTTAAAATAAGATTAATCAAAGTTGATGATCTATTGAGATTAATTGGATATGTATTGAGTTAGCTGATAAGTTGTTGATGGTCAGACAACTGTGTGGCAGACACACTGTGAAAGCCACTACCTGTTTTCCCAGGATCTATTGGCTCCCGCTAATCTAAAATAACCTGACAATGAAAGCAATATCCAAAAACCAACCACCTTTTAGTTGGAGCCATGCAAAATTTGGGAAAGGGTACAGCCACCACCTGGGTTTTAAAAAACTGAATATGAGATAATTAAATTGAAAATTGATAACCATCCAAGCACTGACTTAATTGGACTCCATCAGAATTTATACTGCTGTGCCCTATAAACGTATTTTAAACAGAAAATGACTTGTACATAATATGCTTTTTTTAGCAATATACAAATGCAAACCAGTGAATACTTTTAAATTAGGATGAAAAATAGAATTCCTAAAAGTTTAGTACATATTAAAAAATTTACTGTAAAAAGTATTGTTTGCTTTTCTGTTTGTTTACCTTATCAACTCACCAAAACTTACTATAGAATCCAGGTTATTATGACATTGTTGCTGAAGACATGTCTGTGTGGCACGTTCCCAACAACCTGCCGATGGAGCACTGGAACCTGGCAGCCATTCTACCCTATCACACCAAAAGGAACTTCCTTCGTCTTTTTGGGGGAAACCTATTGAACCTGTTTGAAGTAAGTCTAGAGAGATTAAACAGAAATTGTTTCTGATGTTTAATGAAAAGAAAATTTTGTACAACTCCTTACAAAAAGGCCTACAAATCTTGCATTTTTGCAGCAATTTCCAGTGCGATACAACATTGGCTCTTGTTCTGACAAAGGTCCTTCGATTCCCATTGTGTATGAACATGGAGACAAGAAGTCCACCAGTTATTTATACGGACCAAATTCAAGAAGTGAATGCAACAAAGCTAATTTCTCCTTGACCATTCATTGTAACTGAACTAAACTGTAATCATTTAGGGCTTGTTCTTCTGTTTCATGAAAAAGATGAGTTTGATCCTGGGTTCATCACATTTAGAGCCATTAACAATGAACTAGCGGCCATGGCTATCTGCTCTGCTGTTAAACCTCGAGGGTGCCACTCTGCACATGTGAGTCTAAGTCTGGTCGACTTTCTATCCGAGTTTCCTAGTCACATGATGGACGCGACAATAGTTCGGTGTTTTAGTATTTCCAGTATTGTTTTGGAGGCGGAGGATATTTCAACCCTGACCAGTGTGGAGATTTTCCATCATTTGACTGGGATAGGCTTGGAATCGATCAAGGATGGAGTGCCTCCAAGGAGATGACTGAGTCCGCTGTGCTGCTGTTTTATCGCTGAAAAATTTACCCTGACGGAAAAATGCATGTAAACTCAACAGTAGATGGCGCTACAACACTATAAAGCTCAATTATACGATCTAAACTTTATGGCGAGGAGACAGAGGTGGCGTTTGAAAATGAGTCGACAAAAGAAAGTTACTAGAGAAAGAAATCTAAAAGATGCCTCATTAAAAGTTTGCCTTTGCATCAACCATGGCGGTGTCAACAATAGGTTGTGAGAAACAAAGCATTTTAAATTATCATAATCATGATATGATAAGCAAAGGTCTAATCTTAACTGAAAAACTTTAACAAGTCCAGAAACCTACTGTTTATAAATGCTTTCTTTCTAATCTGACAAAGATTATGGTAATTTTTACAGATTAAGGCAGAAAACTTGATAGACACAATGCTTTCCTTTAATTTCTCAATTCTGTACTAATGTTTATCTGCATATATGAATAAAATACATTAAATATTATGGTTTTAATGCGATGAATTGTAGTAAAGTTCAATAAATGGTCTGTTTTATTCTTTCTTTTTTTTTTTGCACTTACCATCTTGTAAGGGATAAAGGATAGGCAAAACAGGGTAAAATGTTTTATTTTTACAAAAGAAATTACTTAACAGGAGATGAAAAGCAGTTCATTGAGAATAAAACCAAACACAACAAATTCATTAAGGGTTCTAATCTGTGATAATTATCTGAGGGATGATTTCTCATTAAGACCGTTTACTGCAACAAAAAGGGAGATGAGAGGTGTGAGGTAAATATTGTGTTTAATAAACAGACATCAGTCAGGAAACTGACATTAGTCCAGGGATGGCGAAAGAGAGAGAATATAAAGCACAATGCACGTGTGTCGAGGTGGTGATGGGGAGAGAGAGAGAGGGTAGGAGGTCATATTTATCTGTTACACAAGGCAGCCTCAAACAGGAAGGAGCAGGAAGCTCTATATAACATACAGATCAGGATCCAAGTCTATGGTACAAAAAACTTAGCAGCAACATGTTAACATCTGAGACCAAAGGGGCTAACAAAGTAGTTTCATTTAGAAAAAAGTCACAGTATTTTTTTTCTTAAAAAGGTAAAAAGAGTTCTCTATGCATCCGCTAGGATCAATGCTACTCACAAAGTGTGTGGAGTACATAGGTAGGGAAATCTATACGTTTATACTCTAATATAAAGAACCTTCTGGTAATGGCACAGTACAAACTCTCAGGAAACGCAACAAAAAATATACAAAGTCTTCACGTCACATTTGCTGATTAAAATGTAACTAAGGTCTCTGGCAAGCACAAAGGTTTCAGTGATCAAAAAAAGAAACATTTTTCTTACACCAAAAATAAAAGACAACGTTTTGTTAGTTCAGCTATCTTGACAGAGTATGTCTTTTCAATACAAAAATAAGGACAAATATAAATTATTATATATTAAAAGACTCAGGCTGATACATGGGGACTCTAGTGAATAAGTACAGATATTTATGATACAATAAATACTTGTCATTCATGACTTGGGGAAGGTGGTGATGCACAAACAGAGTCGTGTCGTCATCCAGCTTGTTGGTGTGTATGTGGGATTCTCTTTTGGGGGGGGGGGTTATCACTGCCCACACTGTGATTTAAGGCAGCTCCTCCTAGTTATGAGTCTGTAATAGTACAAGTAGCAGTTGCTACAAATGATTCACAACTGAGAGACGCAGGATATCTACTGGAAGTGGTGAGTCGCTGGTGAGATGCTGGTTCTTCAAGCAATAGAAACTGTGGCACGCCACTGGGGCTATCACAACCAACGAAAAGAAGTAGATGAAGAACAAAGTCTTTTTTTTTGTCTTTTTACCCACTTCATAATAAAAATAAGTCTGCTTTTGTACTTTACAATACAATTCAAAATCTCCCCCAAGGAAGCATCGGTCATCAGTCCAGCACTGACAGGAAAAGTAGCTTTTTTTTTGTCGTTTCTCTTGTGTTTTTCTCTTACTTTTTTTTCCTCTTTTACTTTTTTTGGGGTTTAAAAAAAACAACAGGGCGCTTAAGAATAATACTCCTGGGCCGTGGACAGTTTCCTTATAGGGAACAAGAACAGATGAACGATCAGGTAAGGATGGCAGGAGCTCTGTCAAAAAAAAAAAAAAAAAAAAAACACTTCTCTTTTGTTTTACGAAGAACACTTTGTACAACCGCACTTGACAACCTTTTCCACTTCCTGGACAAAAGAAGAGCCATCAGTACACTGGAAGGTGTATTTCCTGCGTTTGCTACGGAGGGGGGTGCAGCAGGTGCCCTGACTGTCTGCTCCCCCCGGACAGCTGCCTCGACACTCTAGATGGGAGACCTTCTCCTGGGTTTGGCACGCCGCGTAGCCTTGCTGTCTCTGGTAGAAATCTCTGATCCGTTCCCCTCTGCAGGCCACCTCTGCAACAAAACACAACATTAAAAACCCACAGTTTTCCAACGACACATAGCCGTGGTGCTTTTTGCAAGAGTTGAATCAAATCAGTGGAAAATTCTTGTGAACCCAGGAGCTCATATGTTCCAAATGTCATGTGGATTGTGAACTGTTTGCTATTATGTTAAAACTACAAAGTAATGTGTCAAGGATAAGGAGTAAATAGTGGGGAAAAGGGTAAACGAAACATGCGAATGAATAGTGAAACATGCAAAAGGGTTAATACTCGGTAAAACCAAAATAGTCAAGTCGACAACCTGTTTTGTAAAATCGATGTAAAATTAATGTATACAACATCCTGGTCTACAGCTATAACATCATCTCAACTTCTAGGAAGGAATTTCAGCAGTATTTTTTGAGAATGACAAGCTACTCCACGAGGGCAGCATTAGTGAAGTCAGAAGCTGTTGATGACAAGATCCGACCTTTAGCCTGTACTCTAATACTCTTTAATTTAGGCGCTTGTGATGGGTTGAAGTTAGGAAGTTGTGCAGACAAAGTAGGTTCATACATACCAATCTCGGCTCGCTCATACACTCATGCATTTCCTTTTGGATGTTTTTTAGTGCACTGCTATTCACTCATATAGTCCCTCAAAGGTACAATGTGCACATATCACCAAATGTTTACGTTTTTAGAAATACAGCTAACCTGATTTTGCACTACTATGGCAAAACAAAGGATATTTCTGATCGGTAATAAGTAACTGTCATGATTCCCATTGGTGCCATCGATTGATTTAAGATTTACTGGGACTCAAAAAGTTATTCAATCTTTCATAAATGGTTTTAGAATCAGTAAACCTGGATGCTTGATTTCATACAATGGGATCCATGGAGCACTTGAACTCAATGATTTGGTAGGGTAGGAGAATATTCTTAGACATATACTGTCGATTGTAAAAACTGGTCTAAGAAAGGAATTGTAAATTAAAAATAGATTTTTGATTCAATAAGATTCAAGTCATGATTTCTGCTTCAGTCTTTAGGTGGGATGAGCTTAATAAAAGCAAAAATCTTTGAAGTTTGCAGAACTTCTTCACATTTAGTTAAATATTGCTTCTGATGACCAGACTTTATTTCTGCTGTTCCGATTAAATCATTTTTTAAGCTGGACCGATGGAGCAGGCTGAACATTGAATAACTTCTTATGTTTTCATGCTTTTTTATGAATCTGTTTTTGAAAGCTTATATGTTTTCTTTTATTATGTTTTGAGACATTTGAAATTCACTCTGAATTAAATTACAGGAAAATTACTGTTATTATTTGAATTATTATTTTTTGTGTTAGAATCATGACTGTTCTTCGAAGAATCAAGTATATATTTTGTTGCTGCCTATTATTTTCCATGCCATTTTAGTAAGATGTGGGCATTCATGTTTCGTCTCATGTTTGTAGACCAAACAATAATTACGAAAAAATATATACTCCAACTAAAAGTTGTATTTGCTAAAAAATTTAATTTGTGATTATGCTACTCTAACTGAATGTGATATTTTTTGACATATATACACAAGTGTGTATATATGATTCAATATGATGGACAATGTATTCTTAATAAATACACAAAAAATGTAGGCAACCTTGGTACGTTTATCTTGCATTGCATTGGAAAACATGAAGGCCAAGGATTTTGAGATGAAAGGATTAGGTTTATATGTTATTGGGTTATCTCACCTGAGTACCACCTCGTGTGGGATTATGAGGAAGCTCAGGAGAGGCTAATTTAAAAGAGTGGAAGGGTTAGAAGCGTATAGAAACAACAAACAGTGTTAAACACAAATAACAGTTTTGTTAAAGTCTAGATTTGAAGAAGTTTAGTCAAGAGAGATGCTTTATAATAATAGCAATAGTGTGTTATTTGTAAAATAATCTCTGGTTACTATCATAATAGACAATCATATATATATATATATATATATACACACATACATACATACATAGACAGATGCTCATTATTTTACTGACCTCTGTCGCATGCCTCCCCTGTGTAACCACTGTTGCACTCGCAGTATGCTTTACCAAGGCCTGAAACTCGACATTTGCCATGTTTGCAACGAGACAGGCTACAGGGATTAGCTGTGTCCAGGTCTGTTTCATCACAGAGAACACCAGCAAAACCAGGCTGGCATCGACAGGAGTAGGAGTAGGAGTTGATTGGAAGGCAGGTACCATGAATACACCTTTACATTGGAGGAGGAAGGGACAGTACCAAGGATACAATTTAGAACAGATACAGTCGGCCAGTGTACTTTCAACATGCTGCAGAACCTTAATTGAACTCACTTATTTCCATCACAGGGATTGTTAACTTGCTGGTCACACAGTTCCCCCGTCCAACCAGGATGGCAGGTACAAGTGAAACCTTGATGACCCGTTGGGTGGCAGTCGCCTTGGACGCAGGCACCGCTCTGGCATGGCTGGCAGCCCGGCTCCACCCCATTTCCCAGCCACTGTCTGCTGCTCGGAAAATTACCTGGACTTGCAGCACCTTGGTTTTGCCTGGCTCCCAAGTCCTGGAGCTTTCCGTTGATGTAGAGGTTACGGAGGCATCCGTGGAAGCTGGTGCCGTTACGACCTCCCGAGCTGAGCTGCAAGGCGGAAAGACCACCAGCAGCTGAGGCCTGTTCTGGCATTCCTGCACAAAGATTTGATGGATCTTAAGAGCAGTTTTAAAAATACCAAAAGAATGGACTTTGAAATTTGGTTCAGGGGTGTGTTCCACATATTGAGAGCTGTGATTTAAGGTTAATCTTTAAAGATGATCTGACCAATAAAATGGAAGTGATACTGCAACAGGCAGCCAGTCATAAAACAGGAATAATATCCTCCCTTCAGGTAAAAGCCATTTGGTAGGATTTGTCACCAATTGAAAACAGAACAAGGATAACTACGTAAAACCAACATTGAAAAATTAACAATAATCTAGCTGAGTTGTAATGAAGGTATGACCCGATGAATGAGGTTTTAATTTGACACTAAAGTTAAATGTTTTTGTGACAGTGGAGCCCCTGTCCATAGAACAAAAAACCAATGGTAAAATGGGTACCTTTAAGCTCCTGACTTCTAGCATTGTTTCATTAATATAAATAAAATAACTGGTGTTTGCATAGGGAAATAATCCTTTCCTTTAAATTGGATAGAAACCTGAGTATAATCTCCATAAAAACGGAAAGCTATTTTTGGTTACTTTAAATTTTTAAATCAAAATTAGTAGTTTGATAAACAGTCTTATGCCCAAGTAGAGGATCTCGTAGGAATATTTATTCAATATGTTGTCACATTTTTACTGTGGATCAATTATTCTCACACATCAACTGAAATATTCACAGTGTGAGCCCTTACCTCCCAGGTAAAGTGGAGAATCAATGTTGAGTGTGGACTGTTTGCTGATGGAGCTAATCGATTTGGGTGGTCCGCCGTCAATGGACAATGACAAAGTCTGGTCAACTGCTAATAACTCTACAGAATGAAAACTACCGTCGTTCACTGTCTCTACGCTGGGAGAGCAAGAGGGAGAGAGGAGAAAGAAACTGAGAAAACATCTTATATTAAAGTATCTCTGATTGGTTGTTAGACATATCTTAGAGAAAAACCTGTATATCGCAGAAGGCGGGTAGGATCCAGTGTCGTAGCTAACCCTGAGACGTCCTCTGTACAGCTCTATTGCAATGTGATCATTATCACCCTTGTACAACAAGACGCCGCTGTCCTCGTCAGTAGCTATCTGTAAACACAGGTTGATGCAAATGTCACTGACCTTAGTTTAATTTCTTTTCACGATTATAAAATTTTACTTTTTAAACATTTTTATCTGTATTTAACCCCATCCATTTTCCCAATCATCTTTGATCATCTTCTCTGCTGCTGAAGAAATCAATTCATGCATCACAATGCTGACATACAGCAATCATTTCTATCTGTGCGGAATGTGTGATGAGATTTCTGTATAAAGCAACGTTTAAAAATAAAAGTTTTTTTTCAATTCAGAAACAAGTAATATGGTCTATCATATTAAAGATAAAATAATTGTCATGTTTTGTGGCTGTAATATGACAACATTTAAATAAGTCATGGAAGTTTGAATATTTTTACAAGACATTGTATGAGGTTTTTTATACATAAGGAAGTGTTAGGAACTTGGCTGAATTGCAATAAATAATTTTAGGTTAAGCCTAATTTTAGATAATTTTAATCATTTAGTATAAAAACCTTAAAATTAATGATTCAAACAACTGAAACCCATAAAATACCATATTCTGTAAAAGTATTTATCTTTGTCATTCGTGTTTGCCAACTATTAATTGTGCAGGTAAAGCATTCTTTTGGAAGGAGTTTTTAAATAAGATCATCTGTTATTCTTCAATGATCCAAAATTGACTGCTGTGACTATTACTGTGTGACTCTCCAACTAACTGTTGATATACTTGTTACATCTGTGTTCATATTTTCTTTGAAGATGTCAGAGATTAATGTGGCAAAAAGCTAATCTTCTTCATAAAACACTTTAACTGGGGTTCACGTAGTTGCTGTGAACTTTAAAACAAAATTTGTTTCTGGTTATCAATATTTGTCATCACCCTATGCATTTCCTTAGTGTTGACCTACCATTGAGTTTGCAAGTAAAGCATTCTGGCAAAGTTGAAGAAAACTTCGGAAAGCTGCTAAGCAAGACTTTAAATACACACTGTTACCTGGTGGAAAAAATATTAGTAATACAATAGAACGTTTGCAAGTTGCAAGAACATGTGAATATTCCAATGATGATGAATCAATAACATTTGTATTCTATTCTATTCTATTCTATTCTATTTACCTTTCTATTAAAACAGAAATTTCAAATAAAGACTTTGTTCTGATCTGCAATGTCTTTGCTAAGACCAAATTTAATAAAAATCTTTTCCTTCAACAAATTTTACGTTTTTGATGCATCTGTCTGCCTAAGAAAAAAATGTCCATGGATGTCTAGAGTTTGGGGGAAAAAGTAAAAAAAACGAGTAACAGAATTTTGTGGACTCTACCTGTAAGCTGATGTTGGTCTGTGGCGAGAGGAGGTTGGAGGGAAGCTGCAGGTAGGACTCCCGGTTAACAAAGTTTACGCTCACGAGCGTTTCACAGTGCTCGCCTTCGTAGCCATGGAGACACTGGCAGCGGGGGTCTGTTCCCACAACAACGCACTGAGCTCCGTTTAGGCAGTCATGGTTGTCACATGGACTTGTTCGAGGCAGAACCATTGGGGGAGTGAACTCACAGAACAGCCCACTGCAACATATTGACACATACAGTACATCTAGGGAACAAATGCATAAAAATATACTCTCGATTTTTGAGTAAATAGTAGTCTCTTTTTCCAAAACACACACAAGTCAGACCGCCTGCAGTACAAGGTAATCGAAGGCTTGGATAAAGGAAAAGAAAGAACATACTCAGGGAATTAATAAAACAAGAGATTGAGATGAAGCACTGCTGAAAAAAAAAGCAAAACTTTGGAGAAATCCCAGGAAAGGAGTTGACAAAAATCAATATGCATTATTGAGAATTTTGCAGTTAATGGAGTTAAATAAAAAAAAATAAAAAAGATTTTTTGTTATTGATATGTTTTCTTTTACCTGTATCCCTCTGGACAGATGCAGGTGTATCCATTCACGGCATCAATGCAATGACCTCCATTCTGACACTTGTTCTCTTCACAGTCGTCGTAGTCCAGCTCACAATGCTCACCTACGTAGCCCGGAGTGCACTCACACCTGAAACATGCAAACAGATGCCCGTTAGATTATTTCACAGCCACTCAAAACAAAAAAAGGCTCAAATTATATTTTTGATTATTGTATAAAAAGCCATGGCATATCTCTATTAAATTAAAAGACTAACCAGTAATTTAGCTCACAGTTTACGTATGCAAGAGCTGCAGCACAAAACACTTTCTCTGTGTATGTGCATGAGTGGGTCTACGAGCAACTCACTTGTATCCCTGAGGGGTCAGGATGCACTTTGAGTCGTGCTGACATGGGTTCAGCTCTGGTGTGCAGAAATCTAGTTTCTCCTCACACAACTCCCCTAGAGACACACAAATGTACAAACGACATAAGAAAGCTTCCCAGTACAGTGTTAATGCTACATTCCAGCTATAAATCCTTATCTCAGACCTGATCTACAACGAATGTGTTTTTATTTCACTTTCTGCATTGGCATCACATTCAGCAAGTACATGTCTGTTCCGTGTGTGTACTATAAGAGTGTGGTCTAATGATGGATGACTCTGTTGTGGCAAACACTAACACAGTGGTCTGATAAATGATCTCATTGCTGAAAATGTCATATTTCAGATGATATTTCAGGGGGTGTTCTGATCATTTGAAGTCAAGTGAATCCCTGATGACGCTCCGGGGAATAATCCAATACTCCTGGCAGCAGAAAGTCCACTCAGGGAATAATTACACAGCTCTGTTGGGGAGATATGAGAGTCTGTGTTTGTGTGGGACTTTATGCTTCTGAAGTGTTCTGAAAATACTGAATGTTTTAAAAACGTAATGTTTGCAAATTGAATATTATTTCTAAATAAAAAGTCTCACACAGCTGTGCAGTGAAAACTTGTTATACACCATACATTTGGAGTGTATTTTCTTTTCGTTTGAATTTGAATTGCTCATCCAAAAACATGCTTTAATATGGAAGAGGCATTGACAAGATCCCCTTGGGTCCACTGTGACAGTAGGAAATGTAAAACCATTCATTTCTGCAGAGACTTGATCAGACTTTGATCTGAATGTCAGGATGTTACATCAACAATTTGGATTATTTCCACTTGTCTCTGTCAGAGTAACAAACTGAAATCTTAGGAATCAATAGATACATGGTAATAATCAGCATTCTTCGGTCCAGTTGTCACTCGTTTGATTTGTTGTAGATGATCAGAGTGAAGTCTCTTTCAGTAATACCCTTTGAACTTTTAAAAAAATTATTATTGTTTTGTCATGTTACAACCCCAAACTTTCATGTGTCTTATTAAAACTGCAAAGCTGAAAGAATGACATCATCACAGTCTTGGGGAAGTTATAGGGTTACACAACCAATGCCAATTGTTAAATGTCCCTTATACCTCAAGATATAATCAGAATTGAACAGACCCTCAAAGATGGAGGCACGTATTCATTTGGAGGGAGCTGCAAAGATCAGAACATAAACTGTTATTCACTTTTGTCTTTGCAGTTTGCAAAGACAGAAGTGGATAACCCCAACTGATTTTAGTTTTTTTACACATTTAATTAAATGTTATGTATTAGGTGTTAATACTTAAAAAATGCAGTTGTAACAGGACAAAGAGAAAAGATATATTTTTCTAAATTAGCATATAATCCATGTGCCTGAAAGTCTGAATAAAACAATAAAATGTCCTCTCTTCAGCAGATATTCGACCAACAGATCTTTTATTGAACGTATCCTTTTTAGAAAAGCTAAAATTGACCAAGACACCATTCTATCTCCATAGAAAAATAACCCCAAAAGCATAAACATGCTCACATCCGTGCGAGCCCAGTGTTCTGACCTCGGCCTCCAACAATGAGCATAGCTATTGAAATATGGTGCTTAAATTTTTATTAAATGTCACCTACACTCTCCTTCAACTATAATGAATGTACCTTTAACTCTAATCACATTTAAAAGCGGATAACAGAGGTTCTCTGCTTTACTGGTTCCAAGATGCATCTTTAACAACGGTTTGTGCACATAAAGCAGGAGGCATGGTTGAAGTTAGGGATGATATCGAGGAGATAAGGAGGGAGAGAGGGACAGGGAGGGCACAGGGAAGAACATACTAACCTCTCTCCACCTCATTGGTAGCAGCTGCAACCACACAAAAAAGGATGAGAGATGAAAAAGAAGTATAGCAAGACATGAGAAGAGAAAAGACAGCAAACAAAGATCCAAAGACAGAGAGAGAACAGCGCCACAAAGGTTAGCAGTCAGAGATGATCAGCACATTGCAAAAGCAGACAAACATGTCGCAACAGACCAGAGAGAAAACATGACATCTATCTCTAGTTCTTGCCAGAAGTTTATATAACCTTATTATTCCAATAGTTTTCATAATATAAAAGTATTGGTCTTTGGAGTGTGCTAACTACATAATATACAACAAGTTTAAAGATGCTGTAAACTTTGAATAATCCTTCATGGGTGAACATTTAATGTTGGATTGAACATAAATACTGCACATTCCAGCTATTATTAACTGGAATAACGTTACGTAATTTAGGCTGGACATTTGACCACTGTTTTTTGCAGTTTATTTACATTGAATGGTTTCCTAGGTTACAACTTGCAAAATTTGAGCAAGCACAACTTACAGGTCCCTCTCCTTACTGTCTACAGAATAACAGTTGTAACAATATTATATTTCTTTGGGATGAAACAAGAACAATATGCCTGTACTTTAATTGTATGCGTAATAATTTATTTCTGTAAAAATTACCAACTTCGGTTTTAAGAGAAGCTAATAGCTGCATGAAGTGCGTTAACTTCAAGCTTGCATGCTGAGCTTCCAAAAGTCCCAACTTAAATCTTATTAAAAACCAGATGGACGAACATGGATCTGCCAGAATATGGACACCTTTAATCAAGTTTGACCTTCTCTTCCAACAAAAAGTTTAAATATCCACAAAGAAGTAAGCCATAAGCTTACTGATGACTATAAAATGCATCTAACTCGGGTCATCTTGGATACTTCATTAAATATTGGTATTGATTTAGATACTTTATGTATTTTAAGTGATATGTTTTTAGAATTTAGATTTTTTTTGGGTAACAAAACAATAAATACATTGGTTTTTCCAAAATGTATAGTTTGCAAGGATTCCAACTTTAAAAACCTATTAAAGAAGAACGTACCCTTGATGGATATTGAAAAAACCTTTAGCTGGCACTATGTAATAGAAACCCAGTATTCTGACTAAACAAGGTTTTGAAATCTTGTTTTTAATATTTGTTTTATATTAGTAACTTATATTTGATCATTTACGCTATACTGGCTCAATATTAACTTAAAGGCGAGGAGCTGTTTTTTATAACAAATAAAAAAAACAAAAAGAAAAACTTTGTAATTTAGGAAGTAGATTCTAAAACTACATTAGACAATGGTACAACTCATAAATATCTCTGATGTTTCTTTGTTTGAGGTTGGTGAGAAATTGTTTGTGATAGATTTTTAAAATAGAGATATATTGAGGATAAAAAAAGGCTTTGCACTTGGGCCCCCCTGATTTTCCAGTTCCTTGAAAAATGCCGTCTTACCTGTGTATTCTGGTGAGCACATGCAGGTGTAGTTGTTGATTCCATCGACGCAGGTGGAGTTGTTCTCACAGTCGTTATCCTCACAGTCGTCAATGTTGATCTCACATGTGTCACCTTCGAACGCCTCTGGACACACACACCTGAAGACACACACAAAAGTCTTACAAGTCGCTGATCAATAAGAAGACAGCTACTCTCGCAGACAACAACAGTGAACCTTCACGCACATGGTTGATTTTTTTTGTATATCAGGAGGATTCTTTATCACACACGATTTAATGTGACAGATTTACAGCCAAAATTGATCTTAAAGACCCTTTTCCCTAATGGCGACGTTTCTCAGCTTAATAACTACTTAACAACTTCTACACATACACCAACTGCTATAATATGGACTTAACCAAGAGCTCTTTATGCATTACATGCTCTCTTGGATAATACCTCATTATCGTCAGCAATAGACCTTGCAAAAGAGAAATCACACAAAAATATAAAAATGTAGGCGAGGAACTGATAAGAGACAGCAGCAGAAGAAACAGAGAGGGGACAAAAGGAGGAGTCATTTTATGTTTTTTATTATTATTACAAGTAATTACTAAAAAAGGGTGTAACACTTTTTTTCATAATTTCTACAGAAATTTAGCTAAAGCCCTCTTAAAGCAACACTAAAGAAGTTGATTTTGACGGCCAGTGTGAACAAAAGCTGTAGTGTTTTGCCTGAAGGAAAACAACATTTCCCATGAGGACCGGCGCATAGCATCGTAAAATCCTCATCTCCCGGTTGTCTGCAGTTGGATTGAAGTACATGTCTGTTCCCAGTGGCTGTGCAAATGATAAATAGCGATGAGGTAATAAATCTAATTGTGGCAAAACAATGTTGTATGATGATGTTGAAAATAAGAAACGGCGGAAGTGACACATGTCGTAAAGCAGTCAGCACATTTGTAGTTGTTTTGTATGCCAGGGTTCCTGCCACCCTCAAAGTTGCTTAGTGCCAGTTAAAGCGATACGGACCACCTTGGGCCATGACAGAGGTGTCATTCAACAGTTGACGTATAATCAGAAAAGTTGAAGATATCTTATGAAGGTTGAAAAGGTACTTAGTGTTGCTTTAAAGAAGATCATGTTCTTCATGTGTCAAAAATATCCCAAAGTGGCCTTTGCATTATTTTAGTTTTACAAATATTCATATAAAGCAACATGATTCTACAATGCTGCAAGCATAGAATTTATGGCTTTTTAGAGATGAAGATTTCTTGTTTGTTGCATGAGGAGTTACTCCATTAAAATGTGTTATGATCCATTTTACATCCAAGTTTTATGCTTATAGCTTCACGCAGGTGCCTATTTCCATCGCTCAGAGGGGGCAAAAGACAGGTTATACCTAAATAGGTCGCACGGCAATCACACGGACATGCACACAGGCAGAACTAGGGTCAATATAGAGAGGATATTTAACCTAACATAAATGTCTTTGGGCAGTTGAAGGGAAGAAACGGGAGTATCCGTGTTAGCATGAAGAGAACATGCAAGAGATGCAGATAGATTTTTGTCAGGATTAATACCCAGTTCTACCAACTCAGCTAAAATTCAATTCATGTAATATTATATACATCTACAGAGAAAAAAACAATGAATGGGAAAAATCTATTTTGAAAGTGTCTCACCAAAAGTGGCTTCCTTCCCCTTCCTTCAGGTGGCAAGTCCCACCGTTCTGGCAGGGGTTACTGATGCAGGCATGAATGGGTTCCTCACAGCTTTGGCCCTACAAACATCAAACATGCAAAAAGTTTCAACTTTAAAGAACATCAGCCCTTCAAAACAAATGTGTTTACCTCTTTGTTATGTACCATACTGTATAGGCATACCAGCACGTCATTACCTTAAATCCATAAGGGCAAGTGCAGCGATAGTAGTTTACGGGGTCAGCGGAGCATGTCCCATCATTCTTGCAGGGACTCGACAAACAGGGATCACACTTGGCCTGGACACTCAGATCCACTGGGCCTGCATCAGCACCACCAAACAACACAAATATAGAAAAAAAGCTTATTAACAATAACGTTTTAGACTTGACCATGTGGACTAGGTGGGAATACAAAGGTTTACACACACTGGATATTTGTATGGCCTTGCACAGATATAACCCAGATTTATCACTGTTTCTTTTATGCATTTCCCCCCTAAAATGGTCTAGTGTTGTGATTTGAATAATAAACATGATTTAATAGAAGCTGCTTTCTGAATAGTTTTGCATATAAAACACCAATTAATCAGAGTGGAAGCAAAAATACAATAAAACAAAACATTGTAAAAAACAAAACAAAACAAAAAACATGACATGATAGCCAGAAGCACGTTTCTTTTAGAGATACACTGTGTAGCCAAAAATATTTGCTCACCTGCTTTCACACACTAAACATACATTTTTAACTCATAAAGTTTAAAACGATGTAAACTTTCACCTTCCAGCAATAAACCTTTAACTCCATACATTTTACTGAGGTCAGAAATTGATGTTGAACAACAAAAACCTGACTCACAGTCTTAAATAAATCATTTCTAAGGTGATGTATCAGGTTGAGGGTTTCTATACTGACTGGTCAAGCGCTAGAAGGCTAAACTTGCTCATCTATGTCCTATTAGATGTTGCTTTGTGCACTTGTGAAAAGTCATTTTTGAACAGAAAGTGAGTAACCCTAAACTGTTCCCTCAAATTGCCAAAAATGTGTTTGTATGTTGAAGTGTTGAAAGTTCTGTTCAGGAATGCTCGCTAAAGCGGTCTGCATACTTGCTGGATTTCTATACCCTTTTGGAAGTTAACGTTATTATAAACACCTGAATTCAACTATTTGAAGAGGTGAGCCAATACCTGTTGCAAATAACAGTATAAAACAATAAAATTGGGCTTATTTTCTTTTCTGTGCAGGACCATTTTTAAACCAGAAGACATATATCTCCAACTGTAATGACAGATTAGTAACATTAAACATCTTCAGGACACAATAGGGCCAACGTACGGGTTAAGAGGGAAACAATGTGGTTTAGTTTGGGTTGGGTTTAGGAAAACCGGCATGGGCCAATCTCAAACTCAGGAAGCAGGGTTTGGAAGGACATTAATGGGGTATGATAGGCTACTTTACCTGGCACTAGAAAACCACAAGGCCCAGGGACTTCTACAGTGCGTCAGTCAGATTAGGTCAAAAATAGGTTTCAGTTATGTATTCAAAGTTAATATGAAATCATTAGCTTTTACTTTTACATACAACACTACAGCTATGAATGCAAACTACACTGCATACTCACAGTTAGTGCAAATTTTTTCAACAGTTTATTTTGTAGATGCCGAGTTCTATTTGATTAACTTGATACAGTTCTTAAAGTTTTTTTTTCCTACTACTAGTCAGAGCTTAACGTTCACATTTAGTGTGTACTAACCTTAGCTTGTCTTTTGTATAACTCACAAATATTTCAATTTAAATAGTACCGTCTGCTTCCCAAAACGAGTATAAATTTAAAATAATTACATACAAACACAACCGGAGTAATTGAAAAAAAAAAATAAAATAATCAGAAAAATAATTAGTCAAAATTAATGTGGAAAAAGTAACTGCTTGTTGTGACAGGTAACCATAATTTAATAATAGCTTTTGCCAGGTATTTATTTTTGTTTTTGACTAATATTGCAATTTCTTGTATCTGAAACCTGGATATTTTAGGGACCAATGCAAACAGAAACCTTCTGGCTGAAAAGCAGGCAAGATACTAATTATTATTGCATAAGCTGATAATGATTTGAAGGTAGAACGTATAATGTTTCTTTTATTTTAGGCAGGTCTAAGATAACTTGTCTTAACAACAGTGAGAAAACTATATAAAAAAAAACATTATATACTTGAAATAAATATTTATTATTAAATTTAACTAAATGTTTTGCCTGGGATACCATCAGCGTTTTGTTCCTAATGTAAAACTAAAGTTGTCCAATTTATCTGCATACCTAAATGTTGTTCCTATTGTTTACTTGCCAGTTGATTTAATTAGCTAATACCAAGCATCTCAAATGCTTTTTTTTAATCAGCCTGATTAATGAGATGACGGATTTCTCTCTCTCTCACATATTATAAAATCCTGTTCATCTTAATAAATTGTGGAAAAAAAAAAATTAAAACACACATTTGTTTATCTTCCCTTACTTTTTTACTATTAGAGCGACACGTTGCTTTTGTTATAGAGCCCTAGATTCATTTGCCAGCTTGTTCCTATCTATGGAAATTTCCGTTGCGGCTGTTTTAGCTTAAACAGGTGTTTCCAGTTTTCATTTGTATTCTACAAGGAAATTAATAGCATGGTAAGTGGTAAGTTAATAGTTTTTCTCTGTTCTGGCAGTGTGTGCACAAGCATTTACCTGTGCAGGTAAACTTCTTGGAAGGTGTGGTTAGCAGCAGTTTGTCTGTCATGTCACCAGGCCCGGCACAGCGGGCAATACCGGGCTCCTTGTAGCTGCTCTTGACCCAGTCAGAAAGCCACTGCATGTGGCAGTCACAGTACAAAGGGTTGGCACCCAGAGCCCTGGCAGGAGCGCAAGAGAGCAACATTCATCACAAGAAATGCTTAATTAGTAGGATTGTGCAAAAATCTATAAAAAAACAAGATCTGCAGATTATCCATGTGTTATAAACTTGAATGACTTGTGACAAAGTGATTGTACTGTATTTTTTTTAACTAACAAAGCTGCATCTCAAAATGTTTAATAATAAAACAAACATTTAAATTAGATTTAAACAGGATAATCATAAAAATTGTTCTACTTGTTTCAAAGCCAACCTCTAAAAAACCCCACCATATTTAGCAGAAGTTAACATTATAAACTATAACAATACATTTAACCATACACTCGATGTGAAAAAGAGACAACTGTTATAAAATAATATATCATCCCCGACAGGACCACAATTTGTTTATGCACATCGACTTGTATTGTGGCGCTTCTGTAAAACCAATATATTTACTTATGATTTCAGTTTTTAGTTGAGCATTGCGAACTGTGTTGCTGAATTTGCCCAATAGACCACAGTAGTGCTTCAGTCAGAAAGCATATAGGGTGTCAGTAGATTTTAAACAGTGTACTAACGTTGTAGAACTAGATCCTGTAAACCTACAACAGTCCTTTCTGGATACATAAGAATAAAACTGTATTTGCTGCAGAGCAAATAAACAAACGCCTTAATAAACATCATTTGTGAGTCGCATTTAAATACGCGTCATAATAAACGTAATTTTCTGCACCGTAGGAGAATGTGAGGAGATGAGACAGGTCTGCTGCCTAAAGAGTCTTCCCCCCACATCAAAATAGAAGAACTTTTGAAAGTTGATAACCAACACTTTAACATGGATGTAGAACATAATACGAATGAAAGAAAAACAAACAGATTACTCTATTTGCAATTTAAAAATTATCCAGAAAAAATAATTTAGGTAAAACTAAGTATGGTAAGGAGAATTTAACTCCACAATTGGTGCACACGAGTTTTAGCAAAAGTGTTACCAGCAATAATGAAATCCTTGAAAATTAATAAGGAATGAAAATAGGCTTAAAGAAATGACTGAATTGTATTTGATTATGCACTTTGTAAGATTACAAACTTTTGATGTAAAAAAAAAAGGGTTTGTATACTTTATTTAAAGCAAACTTACTTTTTTTGTCTTCATAATTTGAGAGCAACACAGAATAAGTAACACTGATTAAATTATTTCAGTCTGTGATTTTATGATGTGCAAAACATTAAAATTGGACTTTTCTTGGATCAGAATCAAAACCCAACAAAGAAATGATACTTTGTATCCAATCTATATCTCACCAAACAGGGTGTTTTGTGTGTGTCTGTGCGGGTGTTTGTGTGTGTGTGTGTGTGTGTGTGCGCGTGCGCATGTCCGTGTGTGATACTCACAGATGCGACAGCGACGACAGGTCTTTAAAGGCTCCCTCAGGAATCAGCGATATGTCATTACCATGGAGAGATCTAAGGAGATCAGAGAGGAAAACGTCACAGAAACGCAGATAACCAGATGTTAAAATCCTTTAACAACTACTAACTACTTGTCTGTATCTACGCTTTGTATTTTTCAACGTTACAAACAGATACTCACAGCAAACGTAAAGACTTGAGCCCATCAAACCCCCTCACTGGGATGCACCGCAGACGGTTGTAGCTCAGGATTCTTTCCACGCAGAATATAAACAAAGCAGCGTTTTGTAAGACTTGCTTCACTGCAGCAAAACTTGCAGAGTTTATGCAGTAATCAGGAAAAACCTTACAACCATATGCCTCACAGTTTTGCTTTCAAAAAAGCTCTGAAGACAAATTTTACTCACTCAACCTCTGAATGTGTTCAATCCAATCTGGCAGTAGTAAATTGATGACAGTACAACATTCCTATTCTTTAAGTTTAGAGTTTCTTTTAGTGGGCTCAGCACATCTTTTACTTAATTTTAACCCAAAGGCTATGAGGATTTTTTAAACTACCTTTAAAATTAGCTGCTACATCACGGACTTTTAAACTGGGACATTTTGCTGGAGTCAAAAAGCTATCTGAACAAAAAACAAGGTATAAAGTTTGATGTTTGCTTTACAGTTTATTTTTCAACTGCGATACTAGCGTTGACTTTTAATGAATCTTATATAAAAGTAAACGCATATTTAGCTTCTGCAGGTTGATGCTTACTAGACTTTTTCTGCTGTTTCATGTCAAACTCTGATGTGTAGTAGTGAAGTAAAAGTTAGTAAATGCCTCTAATTTTGGAATCTAACTTAGGTTAACATTTTCAGAGCATTTAGGAACAACAAATATGTTCATACAAAGTCTGTTTTACCAAACCCACACACCCAGACAAACACACACTTGCACATATTAAAAGGGGACAGATGTAAAGCCAGACTCACAGTGTAAGCAGTTCGGACATGTTACTGAGGCTGTGGTTGGACAACGTGCTGATCTGGTTGTTACTCAAATCACTGAAAAAGGAAACAACAGATGCATAAAACACACACACACACACACACACACAGAGGCACACATGCGAAAAGTAATCCACACAGCACACAGATCCTAAACAGCAGATAAACAGTGTTTGCTTTCATTTGTTCTTAGAGTTACGCCCTCGTTGGGGACAAACCAATGGGTTTCAACACAGAAATCCCACACGGCGGCAGTCTGTTAGTGTCGGCCGTTAAAAGTGCAGGAAGCACTTCCAGGTCACGGCAGATTCCTTTGCGGGTTAATGAAATTATGTTTATCGAGTTAATGTTGGTCAAACTTACATGAGCGTTAAGTGTTTGTAATTGGAGAGCTCCACTGGAACCTGAGTGAAATGGTTTCCGTCCAAATATCTTCAGAGGAAAAGAGAAACAAAGAAAAAAGGAAAAATTGGAGTAGATAGAATATAAATAAGGAAAATTAGAATGTTAGATTTAAAGTGAAAAACCAAACAAGGATAAAATTGCATAAAAGCCACAAGGCAAATTCCTTTTTTCCAACAGTGTGAGCAGTCATTACTGTTGATGCCATAATAAGCACTAAAATGTAATATTCCCTCCAGAGCCACCACACTTTTTTATTTATAGGATACTCATTATGAAGCATAAGTGAGATATTGAAATGTTGATCAATACTTACAGAGTAATGTTTCTCACAAGGAGTGTGTTGACTGTTAAAAAAAATCCCAACAACTGTGACTAATTGAGTTATAAATTATCTAAATAACTTACAATAATCTGTAGTTAATTCATGGGAAAAACAAAGCTTAAATAGCTTCGGATGGATTTGTCAATCAGTTATCCTTGATTAACTGATCACAAAAAATGTGACCTCCTAAATAAAGGAGGTCACAGCGGGCGAAAGGGAGTTCTGATAGTTGACTACGTAAGTGCAAAGACATATCAGGATGATAATGAAAGACATTGGCAATGAACTTAAAGAAGCAGCTGCTGCCAACTATATAGTTTATGAGGTCACATCTAAACAGTTCGAAGTCCATTATACTATGGTGAGAAAAAAACAAACAACCACAAAAAAAAAACCCACTTTAGGTTCATATTTCAGTTAAAACTAAGGAAGGTTAAATTCTGGAAAGCTCAAGAGACTTATGAATTGATGCCCATTGGACAACTGAGTAAAGTAGAAATGTTTGACAGAAAACTGTCAAACATTGTGATGGAGACCTAATGGTATCTGCCTCCCATTGCTGTCAGAGACACTGGGCACCTTGTTGTAATGCAGTTGACCATAAACCCTAAATATTCTCGTTTAAGTTTAGGCTAAACTGAGTCCTCATCAAGACAATGATCCCAAAGGCATGAGCTGCAGCTTTAAAATAAAACAATCACAGTGATGCAATGGCCCAGTCAAAGTCTGGATTCACTAAGGTTTCAGTCAACATGATCCAACCTGTGGGTGAAATGTTCGTAGCTATGTTGTTAGACGCTGATGAAGTCACGCAGCAAAAAAAATACTTTTATGAAGTTATAAATCAAGATTTTCCCCCTGACTGTACTGACAATCATGACTGCATGTTTGGTTGCTTCTCTACGCTCCGTTTGTTCTGTTTATCGTTTCATGTTCAGCTCTAATCAGTAGTTCTCCTAGAAGAAAACTAAAAACAAAGTAACAAAAAAAGGAACAAAACTCTAGTGAAGACCTACTTTTATTTATTACATGCAAGAAATTATCAGATATTCCTAAAATTTCACTAAAAAACTCTGTGTCTGTTATTATTCATTTAGAGAACAGCTACTAAAAACTGTTGATTGAAAAAATATTTGCCCCCTTCCTGATTTATATTATTTGTTGCATGTTTGTCACATGTAAGTGTTTTAGAACATTAAAAGACTTTAAAAATTAATGGAAGACTACACAAGTAAAGACAAAATACAGCTCCTAAATGAAGGTGTTTATTAAATTAGCAAACAATTTACATTATAGGAATATATATATGTCTCTTTTACTGATTTCATTGTGTCATTTTCAAATAATCTGTTACTTTCCAAGTTATCTACTTCATTGTTGTCTATTGTTGTCAAACATTGTGTTGCACCGTTTTTTCTGACTCATGGACTGGGTCCAAACTTTTTGGGTACATAAAAAAACACAGTATTGATATTTAAAGGTCTAATATTTAAAGTTTCTTTTTTCTAAGAGACCTGCCACACAGTGTGACCCTGAAAATACAAGCAGGTATAGACAATGGATGATTGGATGGAGAGTTGCAAACAACTGTGCTTTTATTTATGTATTTATTGCTATTTAAATTGTGTAACTTTTTGTAACTCACAGTTCAGTGGTCTCATTTGGGAGGCCTTTGGGAAGGGTGGTGAGACCTTTGTTGCTGCAGCGGACCACAGTGTCCAGACAGGAACACTCGGCCGGACACCTCACAACAGGAGAGCAGCTGTTCTCATCGTTACCTGATGAGAAAATGTTTAGTTAAAAAAATGATACGAGAGATGGCAGGAAAAGAAAATGAAGTTATTGAAGGACAGATATTTGCTCTAATTTACCATCTTCACAGGCAAAGTCCTGAACAGCTACGTCCTGGATGGGAATTTCCTTCAGGAAATAAGGATTCTGGCAGCGAGGATTGCCTGTTACGATTCGTTTCCTTCTCAGCCAATCACCGAGCCAGGCTAGGTGGCAGTTACAGTTGAAGGGATTGGCCAAAAGGTTGCTGGAGCATAAATGGAAACAGCAAAGATATTCTTTAAATTGAAGAGACCACGCAGCAGCAGCAACAGCAGCAGTGTCATACTGTCGTGTGTACCCACAGCGTGGACAAGGAGTGCAGTGTGTCAAAGGCCCCGGGGTTCATAGAGGTGATCTGGTTGTCGTAGAGTGAAAGGAGTCGCACAGAGCTCAACCCCACGAAGCTGCTGTTACTCACACAGCTGATCCTGTTACTCCGCAGCATCCTACACACAGACACATGCATGTAAAAGACATTTTAAAACATATCAGTGTGTGAAGGCTTCTGAATATTATTTTGACTCATGTCAAAAACAACAAATTGTTTGTAATTTTTTGTGACAGACCAACATAACATAGCATGCAAAGGTGAAAGGAAGCGAAAAAAGCTTTGTCATGTAATGATGCTCCTTTTTCAGAGTAGGGTGCTTTTAAAATCTACATCTATCTTGCATGAAACATTTCAGTATTAGCATTTCAGTATTAGCTGACCAGAGAAATATTACTGCCGGTTCGTTTACTTAGCTCGTTTTTATTGCCTTCTTCTAGCAAGCACAAAGGGTCAAGTGAGATGTTTAGAGCTTTAGTTTTAATATTATTAGCTAACCCTGATTTAAGCTTCTCCACAGCCTTGTCACTGCTCCCTCTGCTGTGGTCCTCAATCTTTATGATGCTTGTGGTCGAATAAGGTTCCCTGACAAACCTTTAAGACCTTCATAGAATATTTGAACCTATGCTGAAATTAATCACACATAGCAGGAAACTCTTTATAATGAGGAAACTTCAAAATGCAGTTCACGGCACTTAATTTTATTTTTGGGGTATTTGAGTACAGGATGCAGAATATAAGTTCAAACCATCTATGATTTTATCTTTCACTTCGTTGTGCAATAGCTTTTGTTGGTTTGCTACATAAAAAAATTCCTTCAAACACTTAAGTTTGTGGGTATATTGAGACAACGTGTGTGAAGATGTGTGTGAGTACCCACAGCGTACGGAGGCCACCGAGTCCCTTTAGCATGCGATGGTGTATGTTCTCCAGTCTGTTGGAGGTCAAGATCAACTCATGGACCCCTGAAGCTCCTTCAAAAGTCCCCTCCTCAATGTCGCTGATGCGATTGTTGCTCAGATTACTGCGGTGGGGTAGCGAAGGACACAGAGAGTTGGGCAGCAAGAATGGACAGAAAAGAAAACCACATTACAATAGCAGTTTCTCTGTTTCATCTGAACTTAACTTTATGACATCAATTTCTGACTCACATCTTCCTTAGCTGAGGCAACTTTTTGAAAATCCCCGTCGCCTCAAGCACCGTGAACTCATTGTTGTTCAGACGCCTGAAAACACATGAGGTTAAAAGGAGAATTGAAAATAATGAGCAAGGGGCAAATTAGAGGGGATAGAAACTGACATGAGGTTTCTTTCATAAATAACGTTGAAGTCAAGAAAACAAAGGGTGACTCACAGCTCGGTGGTGTACTGAGGAATGTGATCGGGGATTTTGGTGAGTTTCTGGTTGGAGCAGTCGACCGTCGTGCCCTCGCAGCGGCACTTCTCAGGGCAGGCTAAGTCGGCGAAGCAGTCGCCCCCGAGCTTGCTGCGGTAATCCTCGTTACCTAGTCACAATCACAGCCAGGATGTTAAAGGACACTGTTACTGTGTCGAAAGCAAGCGCTGACATGGTTCCCATCAAAAACGTTGTGCATAACCAAAGCTCAGGGTGTGGTACAAAGGAGGATTTTTAAAACATTGCAGAAAAAGACGTTCTGCTTTCATTCAAAGGATAAATTGTAATAATAAACTAAACATGACATAAATATGATCATTTACAATGTTTTTTAATCTGTACATGTCAAAAATGTGTACCACCAACAAAAAGGAGCTATTTTGGACATATCAGGACACACAATCTATATAAATAGTGACGCAGACATACATGCACCCACAAGAAAACAAAGAGTTTTGGAGCATTTCTGCCTCATCAGGCCAAAATGTAACTATTGGGGTTAGAAACCACAGTGCCGACCAAACAGCATCAAAATTGAGATCACAGAAGAAGAATGCTCATACAAAATCCAGAAAGTAGTCGCTCCCCAAAAGAACACCGCATGCACAAACACACAGGATGGCAGCAACAGGAGTTTGGTTTCTCTTGCGTCTCGGCCATGCTGCAGGGTTTTGCAGCGCCGTTCCATGGTGCTTGACAGAACCATGTTCCCCTTTAGGAACCTGGCAGCCACATGGTTAGATCAAGCACAAA
This sequence comes from Orestias chungarensis, assembly GCA_032876305.1. Taxonomy (NCBI): domain Eukaryota; kingdom Metazoa; phylum Chordata; class Actinopteri; order Cyprinodontiformes; family Cyprinodontidae; genus Orestias; species Orestias chungarensis. The sequence goes on from JAVLVB010001120.1 coordinate 1,212,985, forward strand.
GGAACAACCTGCCGACTGACTGCTCCTCCACTGGAACACAGGGGTCAGAGGGACAGAGGAGGAGGAAGGAGCAGATTAGTGGGAAAGAGGATAATACAGGAAAGAAGAGGAGCGTCTCTACATGGGTTAGGGAAATCTCTAAATACAGAAAGGGATGGAATGGAGAAAACAGTGCCTTGTATTGTAAAGTACTTAAAATCTTTTTTTGTAGTTTTTAGCACAGAAAGAATATGTCATAGGAAATAAAAAATAAATATTAACTTATATTTGAATCACCCTCTTTCAATCTGATACACCTAAATGAAATCCAATCCAACCAGTTGCCTCTAGAAGTCATCAAATTAGTTAATGGAAGGAATGTCTAGTCTGCACTACGAGTAAATTCATCTCAGCATTAATCCAGCTGTTCCAAGAAGGCTTTAAAGGTTGGTTAGAGAACATCAGTTAAGAAACAGCAACAAAAGACCAAGAAATACAGCAGACAGGTCATTAGGTAAAGCTAAAAAGCTTTTAGCCGAATAAGGTGAAAAACTAATTTTGACCGGAAAAACTTAGACTACCTCTCAATCAAAACCCTGAGAGGACACATATCTACCAACACATGGGTGTGCACATGTACTGATACATTCACTGAGTAATCATCAGGGAAGCAGCAGAGTTCACTGTAACTCTGGAAGAGCACTAAAGAAATATGGACTGACAGGAAAAAAACTTTGTTGAAACTGTGTTTACAATTTAAACTATGCCATGTACAAGACACCACAAACATTAAATTGATGAGAAAAATTGTTTAACTTTTTGGCCTGGAAGTAAAATTACTGTGTGGAGAGATAAACTGACTTTAGAAGTCACCCTGAACACATCAGGGCCACGTAAACACATGACTGTAGCAATATGCTGTGGGAATGGTTTTACTCAGCAGGAATAAGGAAATCTTTTAATTCATAGAAAGATGGATGAAGCTAAATGGATAATAGAAACTGCTAGAGGCACTGGACACCGCAGAGCCCCAATATAGTTTAGATCAGGTGTCCAATACTCAGGTCCGAAAAGACCAAGAAAGTCAAGGACCTTATTTTTAAGCACATACATGTCTCGGAACGGCATAGTTAGAGTTGATATATGAATCCAATAAAAAAAAAAAACTATACCCCATATCGGATTGTACTATTATTGATCTATTTTGTAAAGAAGAATGGGAAAAATAACTAAAATCTTAAAAGAATAGCAGCCAAATTAATTTGCACCATGGAACCTGCTGTAGTTTTTAAAGTCTTGTAATAACCAATCATTTCTTTTTCTCTGCAGTTTACAATTATGCCTAACTATTTATTTGACTGCTGAAATGATCTAAATAAAACACATGAAAGTTTGTTTGGTATCAAGTGGCAAAATGTGAAATAGTTCATTTTAATGCGTTTGCAAGGCACTGTCCTTTGGAAAGAGGCAAGAGAAAAGGGCAGCGTATGGAGGGATAAAGCAAATAAAATTAGAAAGGGGTGTAAAGCATGCAAAATAGATCAAAATAAAGAAAGCCAAGCAGGAGAGAGGGAAAAAGAATGCAAAAGAAGACAAAGATTATATTTCCTTACAATAAAAGAAACTATAAATGAACAAAATTGAAAGGAGAAAAACAAAGTTAAAGCATTAATATCTAGCAGAAAAACAAAAACAAAAAACTAAAACATAGAAAGAAAGATAATGGGAAACAGAGATTAGGGATTTTAAACAAAAAGCAGGAGGGGTGTTAGAATGAAACATCTGCAGACATCTAAATCTCAGGAACAATAGGAACTGGAGCAAAGCATCTATTTGAGAAGAGTGGGAGGAGAGTAACAGCAGCGATACAAGAGAACCCTGACTTCTGGTGACAACGCACACTCACTGATGTACAAGAAACTATCTCTCTGTAATGTACCAACATGTGGACAAGGAAATCTAATATCATTTTTCATTCCTAGTATTCAGACACGAGGGGTCACAGAAAAGGTCAAAGGTTGGAGGTTAGCTCTGGGAGAAGAGTTGAGGGATTTTGACTTGGATGGACAGCTGTGTGTGTCTTTGTGTGTGTTTCTTACTTACAGCTGACATGATGTACTCCTGAGTGTGTTAGAAAGGCAGTAAGAAAAAAAAGAAGGGAATATGACTCATTTGTTACACTGGTGTGAGTGAGAAAAGTGATGGAAACAGTGTAGAGAAAAACAAAAAAATAGAGATTAATTTAAACTAAAGTAATGGTTTGTGAATGGTGAAAGTCATGCAGACCGCACACATCTTTCCAGATTTTCTTGAAGCCAAATTGTTTTTCCTTTCCTATATGTGCTGCCATTAAAGGTACACATAACCTCGAGGACCATTAACCATAGACTGCTTTCGACGCAGAGCACCTGTAAGCCGTAAACATGTTACAAATTAAACTAGGGGATATTAGATGCATTGATCTGAGCTGCAATACCAAGGTTACGCTGAAGAACGGAACATGTGTATTCAACTTTACAGCCTAACATGTTGCTTAATTATTCAGTGTTGCCCCCTATGTGGTATCTGGGCTTTGAAACCTCTGTCCTCCTGGTGAGCTTTGGCTTTAATGACTGCAGTAAGCACAACAACTTACACACACACACACGCTGCGTCTTACTCCACACACACCCTGCTGCTTCAGTGTGCGGCTTTGATAATGACTGCCTTTAGTCCTGCTACTGATCTCATATGCAAGTCAAATTTGCATATTTCCCAACAGCCCTCTGAGCATGGTGACTGCGTGACCTTTTGATGTTTAGCAGAGAGAGAAACATACACATAAGCTCCCAGACGCACCCAAACTCATCAGTGATTGTTGTGCGAAAAATTATAAAAAAAAGGATGAAATAAATACAATAAAACTGACTATCAATCAGAACTGGTTGCAACTTTAACTTTTGTTTTGGTCATGTGTTGTCGTGTTACAACCACAACCTTACATGTAATATGTTAGGAGCTTGGGTGATACAAAAACACCCATTACTGCATGACTGAAAACCGGAATTAAACATGTCATCTTTCACAGAAAAGAATCTGAAAAGTGTTGTGTGCATTTGTTTCACGGACTATGACCAGTTTGTAATGCAATTGCAGGTGCAAGGTTTTTAACACTTCAGCAAATGTCTGAACAGAAATTTTTGGCATCTCTTTTTTGCAAATATAGTTAATAGTGATAGCGAAAAATCCCATTTGAAAACCGTTTAACATACGCAAAAGGAGGTAAGTCACATGCAAATCGGATTCACATTAAATTCAAATGTTCGTTTTCCCTACATGTCATTCACATTCTCCACATGTGGGCAACGGTTTTGTTTATGTGCTCTATTTTTCCATTTGCATTTAAAACATGTGATCACATATTCCTCACATGTGTATACATATGAAATAAGTAAAAATATTAGATACAAATATCTATTAAATGGAAATATGTAAAACATTTGAATCACTTTTTTTTTTAACCATATTCTAAACTTGCATGTTTACATATAGTTCATCACTTTACATGAGATACATAGATTTCACATGCAAACCTAACATTTTCTACTGTAGTTCCGGGTTTGCTTCTAGGTTGTTTTCCTGCATGGAGGTGAACCGCCAGATCGTTATGGTCTCTAAAGGTGTTTCTTCTATTCTGTACTTCCCACCATCATACTGTTTTGTTTTGTATTCCCAAAAAGTCACTATCGGACTAAACGGACCAAAGCACCCTCTGTCCTTAAATGGCTCACGGCAAACTATAAATAGAATTTACTGTAGGATGGTCCCCATAACAGTACAGAGCTGTTTTAAATTAGACAGAGACCAACTCTAATTACTAATTAGGGGCTTCTGAAGGTAATTGGATGGACTGAACTTTATTTACTGGTAGCGTTCATGTGAAAACAGTTGAAAATGTATTTAGTTTCACAACTACGCACTGCTCTCTGTTGCTATATCATACATAACTCTAATAAATTGATTGAGATGTGTGGCTGTTGTGTGGCAGAATATGAACATGCTACGCCAAACAGAGTAAATACAAGCTTACATTTTAACTTCAACACAGACAGTTTATCAAAAAGTGTACTAATTACTAGTTTCCCGAGATTATGGTTAAGAACATAAAGCCAGTGCAAGTATAAAAGTGTGATTATCCTCTCTGCGGTTAGACATGACGCTTCATAAGTAAAAGTTGCAATGAGGAGTTGATGAGAGGTTTTGGTGTCAGTCAAAGCAAACTGCAGAAGGTGAGTGTATAGTGCAAACAGGGCCAAACCCGACATACACATGCTCGATGTACAATACCTGGAATGAAATACTGTTCTCTAGCTAATGGAGAGACAGAAATCGGTGAAATAAAAATCAGTAAAAGAATGAAAAAGTCAGAATAGATCAGACAGTTTGTGGTGTACGGTCATCTCTTCTGTACTTCTACATACGATCAGTCACATGTAGAAGTATTGAGAAAACCCCAGAAATATTAACGTCTAGAATGTGTGGTTAGTAGAGAGAGGCAGAGGGGAAAAACCCAGCAGGAATATAGTAGAAAACAGAAGGGAGGACTGGTGGTCTACGTTTTTTATTTTTATTGTCTGGGGGATCTGGGTGTCCAGCTCCGGATTATTAAATAGAAACAACCTCAGGGCACATGTCGAGGTGCACATTTCTTACACAAGCATTTTAATCTGTGCTGTAACAGTAATTTTTACCTGAGCATCGGAACTTCTTGCTCTTGATTTGCCCAATCCGCTTGTTGGCAAGCCGCCGAGGGCTGGTGCAACGGGCACCGCTCGTCTCAATGGGATTGTCCTGCAGGTAGTCAGCCAGCCACTTCAGATGGCAGTCACAGATAAATGGATTTTGAGCCAAATGACTGATTCACAACACAGACAGACATGGAAACATACATAAATACAGAAATGAGATGTTGAAAAAAATGTACATGCATATATATTCATGTAGTTCAGTTTTTAGTGAGTGAAGCGCAACAAGCACAAGAGGAATTTAAAGCAGCAGCTGAAATCATTTCAAGAAATAAAATGAAATTTGACACTGTTTTTGATCTAAGAAAAGTTTCTTAATGAAACTGTATTTTGCGGATAATACCACTGCATCAGATAATGACTTTTACTGGGTACACTTGATTAAGACAATTTTAATGTATGAGTCTATTTAGCTAAACTTTGACTTAATGATGTTTTAGTTAGTAAAATTAAAACCTGGTTGGCACTGAGATATCTATAAAAGCATAACCTTTTCTGAATCACAGTTACATAGTATTATACAACTACAAAAAACCCACTCAAGACCTCTGGGTCATCTTATATCATGCAGTTTAATCTATAGAGGTGATACGGCAGTGTATGCCAAAACTGAAAGGGATTTGGGCTTGACCTTCTGGCAGTCACTGAGCTTGCAATGTGTGTCCGGTTTTTCTGCTCTACGTAATAATTTTTCCAAGGGTGTATTTGTTGGTTTCTGCATTCTAACTGAGAGACAGAGAAAGAACATGAATTGATCAGGGATTAAAATTATGATCTATAAAATGGCAAATTCCACATACCAACAATTAATACAAAATAACTATTTTTCATGTTTTTATTTTTTTTATTAGCAGGTGGGACAGCAATACCTGCTGCCAAATCTTAAAATGAAATCATTTGGCATCTGCATTTTATGCTTTAATCTTTTAATGTAAAGTCCAGGTTCTGTTAATTTAGGTGTGGTTTAGTGTTATCTCTCCAACAACAGAGGCTTTTTCAATGTAAAGCTATAGTTTGTCTACCTTTGTGTTTACTTTTATTATGTCCAAACAAAATGCATTTTATGCATATTCTCTAAAACATAGTGTTTATAGAATATATTGATAAGTAAATGTTATAGGACAAAATGAGACAAAGAAAAGACTGAAAAACCCAGCTCTAAAACCATATACAATTTCAGCACCATGGACAGTTCACCCACCAAAAACCAGCAGCAGGTAAAAATTACACTAATAGCAGGTTTAAGGGACTGTATGTCATATTAATTAAATCAATTTGCTGGTTTAGCTTGGCAAGTTATGGGAGGAGAAAAAATACACTAACACATTATAGTGTAAGAAAAAACAAAGTTGTCTAATATAGTTTTGAGAACATTGATAATGATGAAGCCTAAATATTTTTCTTACCTACAACCAGTTTTTACAGCCATTGATTTTTTTAAGCTCGTATGTTTAGTGACTATTTGCAAAATTATATATTTCCCATGGCTTTATGTATTTTTCATATTTACATATTTCAGAAAAAACACATTGTAATTTCAGAAGAAGAGAATCAAAAGCAACATTTAATTTAAAATCAACCAAACAAGCCCCATGTCAAAAAAGTAGGTCAGCTAGTCTTATTTTACTAAATTAAGTTCTTTAGTTGAATTGAAACCCACAATCTTTCAAAATAAAACACACTTACAAAAAGCTATGTTTCTTTGGAGCTCTGAACAAGTTGTATTTTTTGCAGCAGGGCCAAAACTGGCTGTTTATATGTAAATGGTTGCTCAACCTGCGTTAGAGTCTTGATTGTAAGCATAAAACAAAAATGTATAGACTCTTTAAAAAATAGGACAATTGCAAACAAAACAGCATGCCCACCTCTATTTGACCTAAAAATTGAAAGTTTTGGATCAACTGAGTAAGTGACCAGACTTAAATCTGTGAATCTGTGGCCTTAAACGAGATTTGTTGTTATTGCCAAGAACAGCAAAACTAGATTTCCTTTAAAGGGGAATTAAGCTTGGTTTAATTAGATTTGTTTTCCTTTTTAAATATTAATTTCCAATTTGTTTAATGAATCATAATAACATGTGCTACATTAAAAAAACAAAGAAAAGCCAATACATTTTCACAATTCTGAAATTGAATGGTCATGTGAGAATACATACAGTGTTTGTATTGCTCTTAGTGAGGAAAACGTTCCCTTAGCAATGGTCTGGAGCTTGTTGTCATACAGAGAGAGCAGATTGAGGTTGTGAAGGTCCTGAAATGCGTCCACCCGCAAACATGCGATCTTGTTAGCATTGAGCAACCTGAAACAAATAATACATGAAATGATGAAGGAAGGAAAGTATAAAAGTAGCCTTAACTTGTTATCATTCTGGCACAAATCTTTCATATCCTGCAGTTCACTGATGATTGCTTTTAATAAAGATGTTTCTCCTCAGATGTTGGTGTATGAAATAAGCATTTTCCAATTTAATATCAACAGGAAGTGTATTTGACCATAAAGCTCAACCTGTGTGTGTGTGTGTGTGTGTGTGTGTGTGTGTGTGTGTGTGTGTGTGTGTGTGTGTGTGTGTGTGTGTGTACGTACAACAGTTGCAGTGAAAACAGTCCTTCCAACAGTCCCTTTGAAATCTCTGTGATTTTGTTCCCATACAGGACCCTACAGAAAACAAACACATCATTAATTATATATGAGTCAAATCCAATACTGTACTTATCAATATCAATATCAACTATTAGATGAAACTATTGATGAAGTCAAAGCATATTACCAACTATCTCTTCGTAGTTTTTAAATAAATTTTTTTCTTCAGTTTTTTTGTTAGAAAAAAAAAATCCTCAAGAATATTGGACACAACCTGAGCAAAGACAACATTTAGAAAGATAACTTTTCTATGTGCAAAGTTGACCTTTGATGCAATGTTTGGTTTCTAAACCCTGATTCTATTAAAATCTGGCAGTACCAAAGTTAAAGGTTAGATTATTGTCCCATAGTCAAGCACTATTATGATTGGATACATGGATAGTTCCGAATGTAAATTTTTTGTCCTTATTTGAGATTTTTTTATTTTTTAATAAAGTTTTTAACTTATGGTATTCTGGTTGTTAAATGCAAAATGAGGTTGAGAATACTTACAAAGAGTTAAGGGAGCGCAGACCCTGGAAGGCATCTGAAGCTAATTCTGAGATCTGGTTGTTACTTAAATCTCTGTACAAAAAAACAAAAAACCCCGTTAATGATCAATAAATAAAAACATGAGAACGAAAGTGGAAAAAAATAATCAGGGTAACAAAAAAATACGAAAACCAATCACAGATGCGGCGAAAACATAACATTTTGTTTTACGGATGATGAAGCGAAGCATAAACAGTTCTTTGATCTACTCACATTCTGCGTAGCTTCTTATAGGGAGAAAAGGCCCCAGCTGGGATCACCTTGATGGCGTTCTGCTCCAGTCGTCTGGAACCAAACACACACAGGCCAATGAGAAGAGATATTAACATTCCCGTATCAGACACTTATCTATGCAGTATTGCAGACCGCTGCTCGTTCCCCAGGGCTCTTTCTGAGGGGAACTTTTCCAGATAAGGCGCTTTGATGACTGTAGCTGCGGTCTGTCACATGTCTCTGATCTTTTGCCCTCTTTAACATTTTCACAGTCCGATGGGCACCCAAACACACAAGCTGACTCACACATCTCGCTATCTGGTCAGCGTTTTATCAAGTGCCAGGCTCAGTCTGCATTAGAAAGTTCTAAACAAACCAAAGTGTGAAGGAAATGAAAAAAAGGGAGGAAACTGTAAAAATCAGAGGTCTTTCAACACTAAAATCCTCCCCTTAAGTCAACATAGTTTAAACTTGTTCGCTAAGCAACTGTGTTTCTTCACAGTTTTCTTCAGCAAATAATTTATTCATTTTCGTTACACTCTTCATCTCTGCCCAGTTGATCCAAGCAAGGATTGGCAAATGTTAAGGATTTTATTCTAAAGTCAGATTTCACTCTGACAGTTCAAATTAGTTTTCAAACAGCTTTAATCACTTCGACCTCACCAAACAATAGCAGTAGTGAACTTTAAAACAACATTTCTTTTTGGTACTTTGTTGAAACATGTAGAATGTCCGTATTCACCCGCTCTTATTCTCAGGTAGTAATATAGTTTGCCTAGGAGTTTAGATTAATCTTTTTTTTTTTGCTTCTTTCTTTCCTCTAGCTGTTCCCTTAAACAGGAATGAACTGCATGACCAGTCTTTCTCATTTCACAGATGTGTGCTTTTATGCCCCCACAAAGACAAACAGCAGCAGTGAAACAAAAAGGTGGTAAAACACAAAGACGGGATATTGAGGGACGCACAATGAAAGCGCAGGAGAAATATCACTGCACCCAGTGTGTCTGAATGAGAGCAGCCTGTGTGTGTGTGTGTGTGTGTGTGTGCAGTAAAGCAGATGTGTGTGCACTTTTATCTGCATGTCTTACATCTCAGTAATGGTTTCAGGCAGGTTGGTGGGAATTTCTGTCAGGCCCTTTCCTCTGCAGTCTACAATGTTGTTACTGCAGGTGCAGGACTCTGGGCACTGTAACACACTGCAGGAGGAAGATGATGACGACTGATGACCTACACAGAGACAAGGAGCCAGCATTATTCATTGGCAGCAGGTTATTAGGCTTTAAGTAAATCCCAAAAGGCAAAAAGAGGTAAAAGAAAAATAATTCAGAGAGAAAAACATGTTGAAAGTCTAAATAAGTAAGAGGGAAACATAATTTCTCTGTGTGACCTTGTCTTTCTGTGATGTCATTTTACTCAACACTTTCAAGCAAAGCCGTGCAAAGCAGGAGGAAGACTTACCGTCTTCTGTGTCTTGGCAGGCATGAGCAAAAACACGGTGATAAGGAGCAAAGAAGATGAAATAATTTTTTTTTCTGGTGTAAGAATAGCAAGAAAAGAAAGAAGTCAAAAAGCAGACACGAAACCAGTAAGGCCAACCTACCTGTGCACGCAAACTCCTTCTTCTGAACCTCCGCCACATTGTGTCCCCGCAAGTGAGGAGGGGACATGCATTGTGTGTAGAGGCCCAGGCGGGGGCGCTGTCGTAGCCACTCGGACAACCAGGCTACATGGCAGTCGCACTGCAAGTTGTTGGAGTGGAGGCGGCTGGGCAGAGGTGAGCGAGGATGTGAGAGGAGCGCAGAGGAGGGGAGAGGATGGGACATGTTTGATGATCACAGGGAAATGAGAGAGCAGGAACGACAGACACATTGGAGGGAGACAGGACCACATAAAAATTTACAAGTAAACACAGATAAGACAAGTCTCCCCCTAGATGGTGATCAAATGCAAAGCCAGGCACTTACAAGGTCCTGAGCTTCGGCATATGGTTAAAACTGGCCACCGACAGTCGACTGATGTTGTTGTTGTTAAGAGTGCTAAAAAAGACAAGAGCAGAATACAGAATATGCTCGTGTACAAGCCTTTTACAAAACAGTGAAAAAGCAAAACATTCACTATAAAACCAATTTTATAAAAACCCTCTGTGTGTTTAGGTGGCGGTCCAGGAAATATTTAGACCAAGAACTAGCTCTACCTTTACATCCAACACTTTTATTTCTAAAAAAACAAACAAACACCTAATTAGCATTGCAAATTTATTTTCAGAATATTAAGCAATAAATTAAAAAATACTCAGGTATTATCGTGGACAAAATGTTAACTTTTCCATTCTAGAAACTGCAGAAGCTCTGCGGTGTTTAAAAGGTCAGCAAGAACATTAGTTGTTTCATATCTCGGTGTCGTCCGTGTTGCATATTCACCAAATCCTCTACAGTTTTTTTTTAGAGAGTCAATAAATAGAAGGAACAACAATATGACAGAAAGTAAGATGCTCACAGCACTTCCAGGTCACGTAAGGCTCTGAAAGCTCCATCTTCAATGCAGCTAATGTGGTTGTAGTCCAACTGTCTGCAAACAACACAAAGACAGATAAGACAATTATGCCAAAAGGGTGGTGATCAGGGAAAGATCTATTAAGAAGCATAAATAAAAACAGACCCTCTCCCCTTTCCTCCTGTCTATTGGGCATTCGTTGGTTCTTCTTATTCTCTAGTTGTCTTGAAAGCCATACAACGTTCCTGTTCTCATCAATATGACATTTAGTTTTCATGTTGTAGATTTCACCTCATTCCACCTCTCACTCTCTCTCTCTCTCTCTCTCTCTCTCTCTCTCTCTCTCTCTGCCCACAAAAGCTTTGCTGAAACAATTTAATTAAGACACAGGGACTGTAAATCATGTGCTGTCACCAGTATTCTGACGCACATGCATAATTCCCTGTCCTTTTACAATAATTGCATGGCATTTAAAAAAAAAATCAGACTG